>JAJGOT010000249.1:312500-442500 GCA_022457155.1 Cladopsammia gracilis | reverse complement strand
CCGAAACTCAGTTTATGGTCACGTGAACGAAGACATGAAGATTACAGATGACGAGTTTTCATCACTTTGGAAAGAAATCAGCGACGCTCTTGTGAGGATTGCGGGAGGAATTAGTCTTCCAAAGAAAATTGCATGGCAGGGGGCTATTGCTAAATTTTTGAAAGATCCTCTTACAAGCGAGGATGACAGAAATGTACAAGAACTGGTTCGGTGGTATCACAGCGATACGGAAGTTAAGAAATCAATAGATGAACTGAAAACCATGACTCAAAAAGGTATGGGAAAGATGGAGACAGTTGTTCACGAGGAAGCCCAAGACATCCGACAAGAACTGAAGACCATGACTCAAGAAGGTGCGGATACGATAGAGGCAGTTGTTCGCGAGGAAGCCCAAGACATCAAAGAAAAAGTAAAAAGCACGACTCAAGAAGTTATGGAAAAGATGGAGACAATTGTTCGCGACGAAGCCCAAGAAATCCGACAAGAACTGAAGACCACGACTCAAGAAGGTGCGGATAAGATAGAGGCAGTTGTTCGCGAGGGAGCGCAAGAGATCCGGCAAGAACTGAAGACCACGACTCAAGAAGGCGCGGATAAGATCGAGACAGTTGTTCGCAAGGAAGCCCAAGACATCAAAGAAGAATTAAAAAGTACGATTCATGAAGGTATGGAAAAGATGGAGACAGTTGTACAAGAGGAAGCCCACGACATCAAAAATCAGTTAGGAGAGATGCATCAGTCGATAGACGAACTTAGATCCCCTTGTGTAAGGTTTGCTGGAGGCAAGTACTGAATTAAATTTAACTATCTTTTTATTTTTATTTTTTTTTATAACTTTATTTAACGTGGCACTCCACTTAGCTGAAAGCTATTTACAGGAAGCCCACAAATGAGAAACAAATAGATTACAAAACAAAAGGAAAAATAACTTAACTTAAGTTATCTCCTTTTCACTCGTTAAGGCCAATTTAAAAGGTACATTTCTGTCGCATGCGACAAGTTTACGACAAACCTACAACACGAATCATTTCTTGTTAATGAAAAGAACAACTTGTTTACGACTTGAATATGAATATGAAAATCATATATGTGAACTGAGTGAAATTTGATCCTCGCAGTGTGCTATCAACTAAAACAGTTAAAAAAGCAACCTCAAAAAAAAATTCAGGCTTGAACGGGATTCGAACCCATGACCTTGCGATACCGGTGCAATGCTGCATCCACTGGGCTTCCAAGCCACATGGATAGATAGTCAATAGACCAATTCCGATATATTAAAATTCATACTTGGCCCCGAGGCTTAGGGGAAAAAAATAAAAGAAATCACATCGAGGTTCAGGGATGAATAATTAATTTGTTTTGTTTTATTCCCCTAAGCCTCGGAGCCAAGTATGAATTTTAATATATCGGAATTGGTCTATTCCCCACTCCAGAAACTATGAAAAGTACCATAATACTCTTTAAAGTGCAGGTTTGGGTGGTGCTTGATGTCAGCCTGATTTTTCCAATTTCTTTTGTTTTCAGCACGAACTGCACGTGCTATGCTTCAACTTCTGGGCAATTTGCATATAGTGCACATTTGTATACGAACACACAATGCTACATCCTAGCGTTCCTAACAAAGGAGGCTTGACGGAATAATAGGCCATTTGCACGATGACGTCATTTGACTACTACTACCAGAATTCATTTCGTTTTTCCTTTCTTATTTAAATTTTGTAATCCCAGTGCGGTTTAAATAACAATAGCCCTAATTTGCACTACAAAACAAAAAACTGAAGGATTCTGGTAGTAGTAGTCAAATGACGTCATCGTGCAAATGGCCTATTACACCCCGGTGAGGCTGAGCCTGCACATAAAATATTATTATGGTATTTTTCGGAGTGGCCTTTTGCGAGTTCGCGATATACCCAATGATAACGAAATACATGAACATGAATTTATGAAAATCATATATGTGAACTGCGGACGAAACATGAGTGAAATTTGATCCTCGCAGGGTTGTATAATGACATGTAAAAGTGAATGTATGTAAGGGAGTTGAAGCTTTTACCAGTGTCACTGTACCTGTCGTAGCAATTTTCGGTTGAGAAAGTTGAAAAGCCAGAATTTTTTATTTGCTATTTATTTCCCAATACGACCGTCCCTCTACGTGAGGTTTATTGGCCGGGTAGTCAGAACGTTGTTACAAAGAATTTGAAACCAGGTTTTTAAACTGTATTACACTTTGCGCCTCTGGCCTGTGAAGTTTTCTCATGGAAATGAACTAGTACCGACCTGAGCGTGCGCTAGCATTCCTCAGCGTGCACAACTAAGAGTTAACGTATAAGCGTTTGATAAAAAATACGTATTAAAAAAAGAAAAAGCCTATATCGGGACTCAACAATTGCTAAAACCCAACTAGAAAGAAAGGAAGAAGTCGAAGCACTTCTAAGCATAGTCAACCGGAGCAGTCTAAAAAAAGTAACTTTGAAGTCAAAAGCCATACGGAAACCCAGAGTAGCGATTCTAAACAACAACATGATCAGTCAGAAAGCACTGCGAAGGTTTAAATTATACCATATTGCGATCATAAAATGCTCCAAATGGATTTGCTAAGATACCGCATTTAACGGCGTTAAGATTTGCCATATATGCGATCTACGTCGATCTCATGGTTACTATGGACAGAAACCACATAGAAGAGGCGTTTATCTCATGCTCTGATTGTGGAGCGGTACAGCACCTGAACTGGCGCTGAACACCAAAAGTGGTCAATATGCCAATTGCGTTTTACAGCGTATGACTTAACAATATGCCCCTGCAAAAAGTAGGTAGATTTGATGCCATACAAATATGATTCTGGGATGGGGTATTTGAAGAAACCAAACATCCTCCATATATAATGCAGCAGGATGATGTTTCAAGTGGTGCAACATGTGACTGAGGGCTGGTACTGGTGGCATGGATCAGTATGACATGGCACCTGATTGTATGTTCTTTTTTCGTCCACATCTGATAAAGGATTTTTTTAACCAACAGTTCGTCTTCGAGTGCAGATTGATTGCGAAGCCACCACAGGACCTGATACACAAGGGGGAGCTTCAGAGGTGGAAGTTACCTCACAGGAGCCCCCTTCAGTGGTTCACAACGCTAAGGTAGAACCGATTACCTCAAATCAGTCTCAACCAGTGATGAAGGAACATAATGATGTCGCCGAAGATGGAGGCGTTCACTCAATACAGGGACTTTTGAAATCAATTGCGTCGAGGTATTTTCAGACAGTTGCCCCATCTACACTGGAGGAGTTTAATGGTTTTTTGCAGTATATGAAAGATATTCGCAAAGTGATTATTGTTGATGTTAAGTTAGGAAGCTTAATAATCACGGTGGAGTGTAGCTCCCTGCAGATCCTTGACGAGCTGTGGGAAGACTATTGTACAGGTCATCTTAATGAAATGGCACAAACATTCCTTGTGACAGAGGACATTCTGGAGGAGTTTGGCCTCATTTCGGTAAAACTCACCACGACCATTGTGTATGAGGAGTACAAAGCTTGTCGAGAGTATTTCTTGAAACAACCAGGTATGATATAATACTAGTTTTCTTTTTTATAATGTAGTCATTGGCAGAACTCCGGCACTACTCTCAAGCATGGCCACACACAAGAATATTAAATATCAATTAAGGGGTATTGTAACAAGATCGAAACTCAGCGATTTTGTTCGTATTATATGAAAAACTCGATCAGCTATCGAGGTGCTGTACTTTGGAACATTGCATCCAGGTACCACACTGACAATTTTAAGCAATTTTATGCCAGTGCTAGAAAGGACGATTTTATTAGACAACTGGACTTCATTGTAACCTCGATTCAAACGCAAAGTATGAACGTAACGGATTTTTATTTTTACTAATGTGAACAACTATGTATATATTTATTATTAATTTTAAATTTAGAAATGTTTTAATCAGTTGTAGCTAGAAACACGACCCCACAAGCAAGACTTTTGTTTTAACCTATATTGTGTATAAATAAAGGATGTTGTTGTTCTTCTTCTTCTACGTTGACTAGAATGGTGCCTATTGTAATAATAAATAAAATAATAATAAGAACTAAATTAATGTGTCAAAATCGCTAGCATACAATGTACACTAATTGGGGACACCTAACTACACTATAACTACAATAATAATCTAATAATTAATAAAATATGAAATGTATGTACATATATAAATATAGAAAAAGTATATAAATATAAAAGATCGATCGTCAGTTATTGCATAAAAAACAGTCTTTACTAGTATTATCTAGCAGGTTTGTGAAGTCAACCAATTTAGTGCGCTTTTTAAAAGTATCTAATGATTCAGATGATCTAACAGATTTGTCGAGTTTGGACCAGATAACAGGGCCAAAATAAGTCAGGCTATGTTTGCCGTAAGCAACAGTCTGATATCTAGGTATAGAAAAATCAGAATTTCTAAGAAAGTACTGAGAATTAGTAACGACAAATAAATTCGCAATGTAAGGAGGCGCTAGACCATTTTTGACTTTATACATTATGGTTGCAATGGCTTGCAGTCGTCGCGTGCGAAGTGTTGGTAGTTTCGCTCTTTGAAATAGTTCTTCATACGTCGATATATTGTCACAATAAACAGCTCTTAATATAATGCTCGTTCTTGAATTCGTTCTAATTTTCTGGCATCAGAAGAACGACAAAAATGCCAGACAGTCTGACAGTATGAAAGATAAGGTAATATAGCAAATCTGACAATATGTAGTTTAGCAGATGTCGGAATAAGCTTACGTAATCTCAAAAGAACACCAGTTTGACTGGAGGCTTTTCTGCAAACATTGCTTACATGACTCGAAAATGATAGTTGATCGTCTAAGGTAACCCCTCAATTACAGTGTCATTAATGACGATGTGTAAATCCTTATGACAATTCCTCGGGCCCAGACTCATCACCTGATATTTTGAAAAGTTTCCTTGTAAGAGGTTGTTATTGTACCACTCAGAGATATTATTCCCTTCTTCAGTTAAAATGCTTTCCGCCTCTTTAGTTGTTTTCGCTACTGAAAACAGTTGATGGTCATCAGCATACATAAATAACCTATTTTCGTCAGTAGAGAAGTGCAGATCATTTTGGAAAACATTCCAAAGAAGAGGTCCGAATGCCGATCCCTGGGGACAACCTCTCGTGGATGCGTACCAATCACTTGTTATTTCTTGACTGATCCTGACTCTGTTTTTCCTACTTGTAAAATATGATCGCATCAGTGTTAGTGATTCATTAGTATAACCAGTAATACTAAATTAATTCCAGAACAGAGTTTAAAACTGGTCAGTCGAACCAACCGGTTTTGTTTTCGCCGGCGGACAACAGACAACATGAAAGCGTACCGGTCCGCAGTTGCGAGGAGGGGGATAGGGGTTATTTTGCGGTAATGAAATTCGCTAGCAGACACACGCGAGAATCCACTCTTTCGGCGCTTCATGCCGCAACGATTTGAGCGAATAATGTTTTGTCATTTTATTTTTCGACTGTGGCGTTATTTTACCTTATAAGGAAAAGAGAATACGCAAAATCTCTTAGGCCCCGTCCACACGTATCCGGATATTTTTGAATCCGCAACTTTCTTGTTGCAGATTGGCCTCCCATCCACACGTATCCGGCGAATTCGGCTTACGAATCCGCAAATTTTTGAATCCGCTCTCCAGAGTGGAAATTTTTAAATATGCTACTAGTACGGCATCGTGTGGACGATCGAATCCGGTTATTTTTGAATACGCTGACGTAACAGTATCGGATCCAGTCTTTAACCGCGCGAATATTCAACATGGCCGACTGTTGAACTTGGCTTTGAACTTGGCCTGCTCATGCTCTGTTGACAACATTTAAAGAGGAGCCCGGAATACTAGAGCGAAGCCAGACCTAATAGCGTTAGAAGAATGGACCCAGAAATGGCAAATGAAATTTAACGCCAAGAAGTGTCACGTCTTAAGAATATCAAGGAAGCAAAATCCCTTCGAGTTTGACTACGTCCTAATGGGAAAAGTGTTAGATTCGGTCACTCACCACCCCTTATCTAGGCGTAGAGTTATCTACAAACCTGGACCGGAGCCGTCATATAAATAATAAAGTCTCAAAAGCGAATAGATCACTTGGTTTTCTCCGACGTAATTTGAGCAGTTGCTCCGAGGGGGTGAAAGAAACAGCGCCTATAAAGCCCTTGTACGGCCCAACGTGGAATATGCCAGTTCAGTTTGGGACTCGCATTTAATTAAACATATTCAACAGATTGAAGGAGTTCAAAGGAGAGCCGCACGCTTCGTCAAAAATTGTTATGTGTGCAAATCGGGAACAGTTACCAACTTGCTGAAAGAGCTGAATTGGAAACCGCTGTTAGCGTATTGTTTGAAGTGTTATTTGTTACTTGGTAGGCCCGGATCGTGACTGAGGAGAAAAATCGAATTGTCCGCGACAATTCGACAGAAATTGATGTACAGAACTTTCACATAACCGAAAAACGCGCACGTAGCTTTTTTGTATGTATTTTATGCGATATGAAGCTTGCTTGTTTTTCCCGCTTTTTTTATCTCCTGTAAGCAAGAGAAAATAATTGGACAGAGAGGGAGTCTCCCAGTAATGGGTTTGGGATATCTTAATTGCAAAAAAGTTATTTTTAGTAACAATGCGGAACAATGCGGAAACATTTTCCGGTGAGCTGGTTGACTTCCAGAAGGCTTGCTTTCTTGAATCAGCGCGTCAAATCGAGGCGGAGTCAACAAATTAAAAAAATGGCGACCATCGCGGTGGTAATTTTGCATGTGAAAAAGAAAGTAAAATGGTCCTGTTTGAGCAAAGAACGTTATATAGTACCACAGCGGCTGGATACACAGATCTCCATCTATAAACTGTTGCAACTGAAGCGGTAACAAGGGGCTGGACAATTCAACTTACCGGACAGATGCCAATCAACCATCCACTCCAATCTCTTGTAAGCGTCGTTTCTAAAAGTTTGAAGTCGCTTTGCTCGATCGATGGCCAGCCCATACAAAGTTTTCAGACATGAAATTCTTGGCTTTCACTTACGTCATATCAAAATTCAGAAGCATTAAAAATAGATTTCGAATCCAAAATGTTTATGGAATTGTAAAGAGTTTAAAAATACACATCTTGGCCAAATTTTGAAGCGCAAAAGCATTTCGTTCAAGAGTTATAGGCGAACGAGTATTAGATATTTTTAGTAAGAAATGTATGGAGCGGCCATCTTTGTGCCCCACTCAGGGGCACAAAGATGGCGGCCAAAAATTCAAAGTCTTAATTACACCAAAAATCACATCCAAAAATATTGTATTTGCTATAAGCTCAATTAACTCGGCTTATAAGCACTTATAATGCAAACAATAACTTTCAGCTGATTCAATTTTGTTTATTTTCGCGGCTTATCTGAAATAGCGTGACGCATTGCGTGACACTTAAAACCTTTGTAAATCGGAAGCAAAACATCGTTAAAACCTGAAACTTTTTGTGAAAGATTATAACACTTGTATCCACATACCATGTTAGAAACAGCTTTGTAGGACGTTTTCTTTAGATTTTTTAATTTTTATGACGTCATGTGAAAGCCAAGAATAGTTGCATACTGTAGAATTCAAAGTTGTTATGTTTTCGGTAGCTGAGGGATAGAAGGATGCTCTTCTGGGAAAATCACTTTTTACGGATTTCAACACGGCAAGGAGCTAAAAATGCTAAAACCGGCTCGCATGCATGCATGCATGGATTTGTTTTCTATAAGCTTTTATAGGTTTGGAAGGACTTTGTCAGGTGCATCTTCTTTCCATGGAAAATGGATATCAGTTCTGTTGAGGTCAGCTACCAAGAAACTCTATACTGACAGGTTAGAGGTTATTTAGAGCCAAAGTGTAAGTACAATTTCGGGAAAAGTGATTGAATTTTCGTTTTTCGATGGGCCGCGTGTTTTAAGTTTAATTCTTGCGTAGTTAGTTTTTATCTATACTTGGATTATCGACTTCGAAAAATTCCAGTGTACTTGTATTTTATTTTTTAAAAGCGAATAAATAAAATACACTTTTCTAGTGATGTCACCTAATTAATTTATTGAACTTTGTGATAAAAGGCCACCATTTCTTTTTAATAAACTCGCATGTGCCATCGATCCTTTGTTTGTCAAAGTACAGTTTAACCTCAGTTTTAAAGATTGCTGAACACGGTATCACGACGTCAAAAACATAAATGGTCTACTCTAGACTAAAGGCAATTAATATTATTAATTTTTGTATTTAAGCTTAAAGAATTTTCTAAGTTTCAATACAAAAATGCATTATATCCAAGGCCACGTTTTTTAATAAATGAAAACTACGGAGATGCCTTGTTTTGAAGCGCCGTCGTTTACACGCTTTCTATTTAAGCTTGCCTTTTTTATATAAGCCTTTAAAAAGATGGATCGGGACATCTTCATTCGCCTTGTCCAAGTTATGTTTCATAAAAATCAATTAGTTGTTTTTCTGAATGTTGCTTTGACTGGATTATAACTGGTCACTGAGAATTTTAAGGACTTAAACAAACACCGCGCGGGTTTAATTTCAGCCGACTGACTAAAACAATTTTTAGCTTCACAAAAATGTTTGCTGGCCTTTCCTTGGATTTTTATTCCTAAACGATGCCCGTTTGTTTTCGCCATTGCAGTATCGTCTGAATTTCAGTTAAAAAATAAAGTTTTTATTCATTTAACAACTGCTGGGGAAAAGTAGACCTGCAAAGTTTCTTCGAACTGATAGCGACCAACTTCAGGAATATTTTCCGGTTAAGTTAGCTGTGACCTGGAATAGAAGACATCAAAGATATTACAAAATTCTGTTAGTATGAACCAGCAAATACCAAAGTAAAACTGTGGCCATGGAGACATGCTGAGGCCACAAATTGAAGCCAAGATCTTGTTATGTTTGGCACGAAAATGACGAAGAAAACGAATTTCAGAAAGTCTGAAGTGAATATTTTGGTTTACTCACGAAAATATCGATTTTGGATCTCCTTTCCCTTCTTAGATTACAACCAAACTTCAATGAAAAATAAGCTTAACCGTAGTAAAAAGAGGCATCTTTAAATAAAATCCAAGAAAAAGCCAGAAAACTTTTTTGTGAAGTCGGGCGCTGAAACTCGCGTTGTTTGTTAACACACGAAAATAAGCCCTTTCTCTGAAACTATTTTGGCGAAATAATCCAATAAAAGCAACCTACAGAAAAGGATCAGCTCGGATTCGTTTATGAAACATAAACGTGACAAGGCGAGTAAAGATGTTCATAGACATTTATACAAAAAAATACTAAATACAAAGCGTGTAAACAGCGGCACCTTCCAAGCAAGGCATCGATCCGCTCTTCGAAATCATTGACTGAAAAAAAAAATGGCCTTGGGTGGAATTTAAGATCATTTAAGTGTATAGTCAATGCATTTTGGCCTTAGCTACAATCCTTATTGATTCCCTTCATTTTCTAGATTAGATCATTTAAGTTTTTTGACGTCGCATACAGTGTCAGCCAATCTTTCTGATCTTTTGTCTGACAAAGGGGAGGCCCGCGATTTAAGCTTAAGTCTTATACTAAAAATAATTGGTGGCCTTTTATCACAAAGTTCCATAAATTAATTAAGGTGAGATCACTAGAAAAGTATGTTTTATTTATTCGCTTTTTAAAAATAAAATAATACAAGTCTACTGGATTTTTTCGAAGTCAATAATCCAAGTAAGCTTATAGATGAAAACTAACTACGCAAAAATTAAACTTAAACACGCGGCCCCCCGAAAAAAGAAAATTCAATCACTTTTCCAGAAATTGTAAGCTTACTTACACTTTGGCTCTAAATAACCTCTAACCTGTCAGTATAGAGTTTCTTGGTAGCTGACCTCAACAGAACTGATATCCATTTTCCATGGAAAGAAGTTGCACCTGACAAAGTCCTTCCAAAACTATAAAAGCTTAAGGACATATAGAAAACAAATGCATGCATGCATGCATGCGAGCCGGTTTTAGCATTTTTAGCTCCTTGCCGTGTTGAAATCCCTAAAAAGTGATTTTCCCAGAAGAGCATCCTTCTATTCTTCAGCTACCGAAAACATAACAACTTTGAATTCTACAGTATGCAACTATTTCATGTCTGAAAACTTTGGATGGGCTGGCCATCGATCGAGCAAAGCGACTCATCAAACTTTTAGAAACGACGCTTACAAGAGATTGGAGTGGATGGTTGATTGGCATCTGTCCGGTAAGTTGAATTGTCCAGCCCCCTTTTTACCACTTCAGTTGCAACAGTTTGTGTTTTAAGACAGATGGAGATCTATGTATCCAGCCGCTGTGGTACTATATAACATTCTTTGCTCAAACAGGACCATTTTACTTCCGTTTTCACATGCGAAATTATCACCGCGATGGTCGCCATTTTTTTAATTTGTTGTCTCCGCCGATCTCCGCCTCGTTTTGACGCGCTGATTCAAGAAAGCAAGCCTTCCAGAAGTCAACCAGCTCACCGGAAACTGTTTCCGCATTGGAAGTTAATGTTTAACTTACAGGAGAATTATGTTGGTTAACATGCATTCTTCTTGCATTTTTGTTAGCAACATTTTTGTTAGTTAACCATATTTTTCGAATTTTTGTTAGCACATTTTTGTGAGATAGCATCAAAAAGAACACAAGAGTCGAGTAGCATGTTTTTTGACAGCGGTTAGCGAGCGCACGTTTGTGGCCTGAAGCCATATATTCATAGGTTAATTGGATTTTAGAGAACGTTAGAAGAGAGAGCAATTTATTTGGCCCTATATTATCAAAAATTCAAGCTCTCGCTATTTCATTAATTTTAATACAGTGGTTTCTTGACTTGACCTTCGTCTGAAGAAATATGCGTGTTAAATTTCATATACGCAGTTTTGAAAATGCCTCGGCATATATATTTTTTTTCAGTTAGGTAACATTCCTACTGTTTAATGTGTCTCGTGCATAGCCATGATTTTTAAGACGTACGATTATGAATTCTATGTTTTTTCGGGAACATGTTGCTTGAAGCATGTAGGTCATTGTATCGAGCGTCAAAAAGTGTTACGTAAATGTAATCTTATTGTGACCTAATGTAGAGTTTGGTCAGATATTTGGCACGCTGATATCCTTTACGATGTGTTTTAATGTTCGTCCAATCTAGTTTGTCAAACTGGTTGCTTCAGGACATTTGGTATTATTTATAACACTACGTTCTAAAGAAAGGGAAAAGGGAAAAGAGAGTTTGAGGTAAGCAATAATTCCTGATCGAATCGTTGTAAGCTTGTACAAGTTTTAATTGAATTAAGATAAGTTTAATACAATTCTGCACAGAAAATAACGTGTTTATTAATTTCCATGTTATATCGCCAAATGCCACCAAATATACAACTAAATTGGATAAAAAGATTCTAAAGACAAAAACAGAAGCAGTGGTTCGAAGAAAAAGTAAGGGATTAAAATAATCGGGAAGTTGATAACGATTCATTTTGATTTCGTGACAGGCGGTCAAGAAATATTCAAAGTTTCGATTCTGGTTGAATTTTGAGATTTGAAGTCGTCATTTTGTCTTTTTAATTCGTATTTCTCTGCGTTCATCACTTTTGGCGATTTTTTCTTCCATTTTCAGATGATAAGGCAAGCTAAAGCAATCCCCTGGCCATAATCATAAAAACAGGCATGATATTTCTGTCGGAACAATGTCCCTTTAAGTTAAAAATGTCCTCGGTTAATTTACCTTATTTGCTTATAAGTTAGAAAAGACTGACCAAACAGCAAGAGGTTTTATGAACTAGTGCTTTTAATTTCATTGTAGGTTGACAAACGAATATAGAATTTATCAATAAGCGTGCTTGTAAAAGTGATCAGAAAAGTTCACGAACGCTGTATGTAAGATGTGAATAAAATAATTTTATTTCATCAAGGGACTGTTTTACTGTAGACTAAGCGACAAAAATTGTAAACGCCCATACAGATCTCCCGCTCATATTTTATCTATCACTTAGTTAGGGTTAGCTTACCTAGATAGAATACTGGGTACACATTTAACCTAGATTGAATCCTGATTCAACCTGAGAACGGATTTTACCTGCAACAGATATAGCCAATCGGCTCCTGATATAGCTCACTTAGGTTTAGTTGGAGTTTTTTAAAACGCAACTAAGGAGTTGTTTAGCTTCCTTCATACCAGATTTCCTGCTTTTTAAAATGAGGAAACAGTAGAATTTTCGCGTACAATTTGATTACGTCTTGAAAATATGTTCCTGTACGAGTCTTGCTGTTTTGAAATACTGTTGATAAGTACTGATAAATCAGTATTACCAATTGGGAGCATGAATTTTCTGATTTAAGTTCGAAAAAATTATTAGACTTGAAATTGTTTTTATTATATAAACTCAATTACAATGTTCCAGTCAGTACAGAAGAATCTAGCACTTCACTGTTGTTTTAACCCATGTTTACATAAAAATCACTAATGTACAATCTTTTAAGTAAAGCTGGTAATTAATCGTATGGATGATAACAGTTATAGAGAACTTGTTCAATCTTTGAACAGAGAATAAATGGAATTTTTTTTACCATATGTTACTCTCTGTTAAAAACGACGAGAAACAATTGACACTATTTTTAAGTACTGGCGCAGGTTTAGGGAAGACGACAGTAACACAATGTTTGTAGTAGGCTATTGATAATAAACCAAGTGAAAATCCAGACCAGTTGAAACTACTGAAACTTGCTACAGACACAAGACAACAGGACACATAACCATTACCAATTACATACAAATAAAATTGTCAAAAGAGAGAAATTGAACTCAAGAAACCTCTCTAGCCTAAATTCCCAATAGACCAATTCCGATATATTAAAATTCATACTTGGGTCCGAAGCTTAGGGGAATAAAACAAAACAAATTATTTATTCATCCCTGAACCTCAATGTGATTTCTTTTGTTTTATTCCCCTAAGCCTCGGAGCCAAGTATGAATTTTAATATATCGGAATTGGTCTATTGCAACATCAAAATCAATATTAGGGCATAATATGACAGCATTGCATGATGGGAAAAACGTACTAGAGATAGCCCGAAGGGCACTTTGATTATAAACAGTGTCAACATGACATAAAGGACAATATTCAATAGACATTTATCTTCTCAGGCTGAACCGTTTATAGAGTGTTTTCACTCACGTGGTCTGCAGCTATGCTAATTTAGTTGAACAAAACAAAGTGTTTGCATTAGAAAAGAGTCCAATCCCCACAGGATTAGCTTGGGACACCAATATGGCCGCCGTCTTATTGTTTTGGGACACCAACATGGCCGTCGTGAAGTCATGTGAAAACACTCCATACGGAATTTTAAGGTATCAGTGGTTTGACGATCTTTAGCTTTCGGGTATGCACTCACAGTACAAGAAAGCTTCGACAACCTAAACATTTTCTGAAAGAATCCCTCATTATATTTGTAAATTTCAAAAAAAGAAATGTCTAAGAAGTATAAAAGAAGGAATCTAGATTCACCACTAACCCTAAATATGGTTAACGAGTCATAAAATAAATATTGAAAATATTTCATCAAGTGTTATCCTCAAGAAACGGTGTCTGCGATTTCGGGAATGTGGTTTCATTTTTTCCCCCTCCATCTGTCTAGAAAAGAGATCATAACTTTAAAACGGAGTCGAAATTTAAAAAAGCCCGACTATTTTTTGGGATCGAATTATCATAGAACTTTTCTGCTCATTAAATTCTCTAAATTTTCTGCTTTTTAAGTTCAATTTTGACTTCGTGTTAGCGTATTGTTTGAAATGTTGTTTGTTACTTGGTAAGCCCGGATCGCACTTGAGGAGAAAAATCGAATTGTCCGCGACAATTTGGACAGAAATTGATGTACAGAACTTTCATACTTAACCGAAAAACACGCACGTAGCTGTTTTGTATGTATTTTATGCGGTATGAAGCTCGCTTGTTTTTCCCGCTTTTTTTAATTTTTGTAATTACTCAGTACCGTCATTGAACACCGTGCGCTAAACATGATTCGATACCAAAATAACACAAAGTATTTTGGAAAGGTTTCCGTATGGGGTTATACGGAAATCTTACCAATATTTTTATTCCTGAGCCTTTTTAAGGGTTTTATTACTTTTAGTGATTAAAAAAAAAAACTTTCCTTGTTTTTCCACACCACCATTCGCCGTGATAAATATGAATAAAAACGAACGTGCTGCATATGGATTTGTGTTTCTCAAGGAAGAGCACAATGGTCAATCAAGAAGGCATTATTATCTGTATTCACCTGGTATGTTGGAATGTACCGGACAAGCGTGTTTTCCTGTCAGAAGGCAGAACTTCGGCTCCTTCGAAGTTTCAGCTGTTTTGTCGAAACTTTTTCGACTTGGCGAAAGTAGGTCGCACTGTCTTTGCGGTGATTTTCAGTTACAGTCAACTCTCTCTTAACGATCGCTCTCTTAAGCGACCACTTCCCTTAAGCGACCACTTTGTAAATAACCGTTTTGTTTCTCAGTCAAATAACTGTTTCAAATTGATTTTTCTCTGAGGTGGCTCCTAATAGTTTAAACATTCCCATCATGATACACTGTCTTTGCGGTGATTTTCAGTTACAGTCAACTCTCTCTTAACGATCGCTCTCTTAAGCGACCACTTCCCTTAAGCGACCACTTCGTAAATAACCGTTTTGTTTCTCAGTCAAATAACTGTTTCAAATTGATTTTTCTCTAAGGTGGCTCCTAATAGTTTAAACATTCCCATCATGATACATCTATGATATTCAATCACAGCTACACCAGTAAAGTTAAGAGAAAACGTTTAGTACAGGTTTGTAAACACTTAACCAATGAACAATTTTAGGTAGCTACGACATCAAAATTTGTTACCATGGCAACGTAAAACGAGGCCAAAAAGACCCCATTTTCAACCTTTTGAAGCTAATAACTTCAAAACTGCTCGGTGAAATTTTTTTATTTTTATATATTTTCGTCTTACAAACACAACAAACATTTGCGCCAATTTTGAAAAAAATCTGCACATAGGATTCAGAGATATGTCATTTTTACATAAATTTAAGGTAGCTCTGAACTCTATGTACAGAATTTTTTAAAAAATTGTTAAAATGTTTCTCTTGCCAATTAAACAAAAATATATCGAAAACAAAAACTTTCACCGACTGTTATAAGTTATTAGCCTCAAATGGTCCAAAATAGCGTAGTTTTGACCTCGTTTCACTTTTCCATGGCAACGAATGATGACATCGTTTGGATACCACTTTGTTGACTGATAAAAGATTTACTGGTTTCAAGTAAAAGATTTTTAGCCACACCATCGGGCAAGCTGTAATGGAATGCAAAAGACGAGAGAGCTGAACAATATGGAGCCACCTTAAGTAAAAGACGAACGAATTGCACGTGCAACGTGGACCAATCAGAGGATGGCGGTGATTTTAAAGCTTTACTTGTTTGCCCAGTTGATTTCTCTGTAAAGTGTAGGTTGCACTTGTCTTTGCCAATTTAGGCATTATTATAAATTGAAATCCGATAAAAACGTACAAAATTGTACCAAGTTCGATCCGGGACGTAGTGAAATCATTCGCATAATGGATCATGGCTTTATGACGGAGCGACAAAAAATGGTGATGTCAACAATCACATTGCTGACCATTTACACACGAATCACAGAATTGACTGTGACTCTGCTGAATGCGTTACTTACAGTACGGACTACTACAAACGACTCACTCTAGAAAGTTGGTTCACTAACATAGAACAGACACCGCTGAACAGATGCGGCTTATAAACGAATTGTCAACAAAACAAACAAACAAACAAACAATAGACTGAACTCACCGACAAATTACACTAACAATACACGGATCGAAACGCACCAATCACTGACTTGAGTCTCTAAAGCCATCATGGCTTAACTGACCAATGACAGCAATAATCAGACGTATAAACAATGAACTGGCCATTCACAAGTCACATGACTCTGAAGATGACTTCCGCTCAGGTTGTCGAAACGTCAGTCACTGTCAACCACAACAGATTTTTCAGAACTACACTAACCCGGACCGCGCCCGCCTTAAACAAACAAAAATGGCGTTGTCTGCTTCAAGGTCGGCAGAAAATCATGGTCCTCGCAACGACTTACACCTAATCAATATTTGGTGAAAAGAGAACATGGAGAACTGTAAAAGTTTCGTGAATCTAGCGAAGTGTACAGACATTTCTCAGCCGCGGCCTGGTTCATATAGGCCAGCAAAATTTGACAATCAAAAAATTATTTTTTGCCTCAAAACGTTTTACAACAGAAGTGGTCATAATTGTTGTTTAAAGCGATTTAAAGCCCCTGTTATGCTCTGATTCACCGAGATCTTGAGTTTCAGTTGACTAGAGCCTGATATTTTTTATTTCTTTTATCAGTTGATTTCAGAACGGAAATGGCCTGACAATCTATCGCAACGAGGAATTAAATTACTATAAATATGCGTCTCTCGTGCTAAATGAATTCCCAAACGTCTTGCGACAGACCTTTAAGGCCATGTGGGACAACCGCTACAGAGGGTGGCAGAACAAGAGTCCCTCCAGATTTGTCCTTCGTTCTGCACCACGGAACGCTCAGTGACATGTACCTAAAGCCTCGTGCTTTACCTCATGGACATTTCCATGCGGCAGTGATAAGCCCGGGCGGAAACAATGAAGAAACCTGCGCACTTGCCGTTGATTAGCTGCGCCTGCTTTGGAATTTGCTTTGTCACTTTTCCAATTCTGCCATGGACAAAATGACATTTGACCAGTGCGTGCAATACACTAATGATGCGTTTAAAGCCCTTGGTTACTCGACAGACCCCATTAATGCTGTTGGAAGTTTGACACAATCGCAATTTCCCACAACTGAATTTCTAGATTTTAATGAGCGTATCAAAGTGGGATCTCGTGACATCTTCTTATTCTTATATACATTCTTCTTGAAGGTGTGAGCTCAGACATCGACGAGTTTAAATCGTTGTCAACTGCCATACAGCGGAAAATGGAAGACGATTTGGCTGATAAGGAAGATATTGCAATGTTGGAGGAAAAGTTGGATGAGCTTGAAACTGTTCAAGATAAACCCTCAAAATTAAGGAAATGGTTTCGAAAAAAGTCTCGAAAAGGTATTGTTTCTGGAATACAAAATTAAAGACCTCTATTTACAGTATAGCTTTTACAGTCAAAACCAGTGAAGCGTTCCTGCCTAGAGTGAATTAATGAATTAATCATTGCAAAATTGATTTCATTACTCAGTTCAATAATACACTTTTCAGACAAGGAACGCAAAATTCCAAACAGTTTTGTGCTCTGCGGGTGCCTCAGAATTTGACAGATTTCCCTGCATTTGCATACATTGCCCGAGGGTCACTCTTCCAATAGACCTCTTTAGCTGGTATATGTTTTGTTTCCCAATGTGGTTAATGTAATGTTACCCTAGAGAACTGTTTCTTTTAAATTTTGTTTTCTTCACGCGCATATGTATGCATAATTTATGAAACGACAAAGGACAAATTCCCTTAAGAACATCACATTACCTACATTGGGAAAACAAAACATACAAGCCAAAGAGGTCAAAATGACATTTGACCAGTGCGTGCAATACGCTAATGATGCGTTTAAAGCCCTTGGTTACTCGACAGACTCTATTAATGCTGTTGGAAGTTTGACACAATCGCAATTTCCCACAACTGAATTTCTAGAACTTAATAGGCGTATCAAGGAGTAATCCCGTGATATCTTCTTATTCTTTTATATATTTTTCTTGAAGGTGTGAGCTCAGATGTCGACGAGTTAAAATCGTTTTCAACTGCCATACAGCGGAAAAAGATGGATGAGCTAAAAACCGTTGAAGATAAACCCTCAAAATTAAGGAAATCGTTTGGAAAAAAGTCTCAAAAAGGTATTGTTTTTGGAATACAAAATTAAAGACCTCTAGTTACAGTATAGCTTTTACGTTAAAAACCAGTGAAGCGTTCCTGCCTAGAGTGCATTAATTTATTAATCATTGCAAATTTGATTTCATTACTCAGTTCAATAATACACTCCTCAGACAAGGAATGCAAAATTCCAAACAGTTTTGTGCTCTGCGGGTGTTCAGAATTTGACAGATTTCCCTTCATTTGCATATGTTGTGGTGCAATTTTGTCCTTGGTGCAAATTTTATTTTTCTTTGTTCAAAACTCATTATCATACATTTCCATACCCCAAAACAAAGGAAAATAAAATTTGCACCAAGGGCAAAATTGCACCACAACACATACATTACCCAAGGGTCACTCTTCCAATAGACCTCTTTAGCTGTTATGATTTGTTTTCCCAATGAAGGTCATGTGATTGTACCCTAGAGAGCTTTTTCTTTTAAATTTGTTTTCTCAGACGTGCATATGATGTATGCATAATTTGTGAAAGGACAAATTCCCTTGAGAACATCACATGACCTTCATTGGGAAAACAAAACATGCAAGCTGAAGAGGTCTATTCTGGGTATATACTTCATTGTAACACACCATATAGGGATCCTATCATATAGGGATCCTAAAAACTCATTTTAAAATGGTTAGCTTTTATTTACTGTTATGGGTAGTGATATCCATAACAGTAAATAAAAGTTAACCATTTTAAAATGAGTTTTTAGCCCTAAGTAAGTGCCGGATTCTTTGACGTGCATAAATTAAAACTACCATGAATTATATACCCTATTCTGCAATGAACAAAATGACATTTGACCAGTGCGTGCAATACGCTAATGATACGTTTAAAGCCCCTGGTAAACTGTTCACAGTTCCCTATTTTTCCGTGTGATCAGTCGAATTTGCTCGCAAGTTCGAGTCAGCCGCCATTTTTGTTTTTCATGGCGAGTGAAAGCTGGGAGCAGTTTTTGTACTCTCTCCAGTTTTTATCGCGCCCTGACATTCAAGATGGCGGCTAAATGAAGAATCGAACTCGACGAACATACGGGAAAATAGGGGACTGTGAACAGTCTAAACCCTTGGTTACTCGACAGACCCCATTAATGCTGTTGGAAGTTTGCAGGCACCGCGCAGGGGGAGGGGCACTTTTAAGAAAAAAAATATTATTTAATAGACATTTCGAAACGCTTTGTTGATAAAATGTGACTCTTGTTCTATGAATCAATTTTACTGAAGAGCAAAAAGTGGAAATGGAGCTCCATCTTATCCTGCGACTCCACAAGACCGCTACCAACGCATATACTTTGAGGCCGTTGACCTGATGGTCAATGCAATTGGCCAGCGTTTCAAACAGCCCAGCTTTGTCGCATACGCGAAGATGGAGTCTTTGTTAGTAAACCGCTCATCACAAGACTACTCAACAGAGCTTGAATTTATTGAAACCAATTACAGTGATGATGTAAATGTTGGAACGTTAAAAGTCCAATTAGAAATGTTTAAAGTATTAGTGAAGGACAATGAATTAAACTGATTTGATGATATTCTAGTTTACGTGCAAGAGGTTACCGGAACCTGAAAAGAGCATGATAAACGAAATCATTACGATCTGCAAGCTTCTTCTCGTAAACCCGGCAACCAGCGCAACTGGCGAACGATCGTTTTCCTCTGCTCGAAGGTTGAAAACGTGGCTCCGTTCGACAATGACGCAAGATAGGTTCAGCAACCTGACTATCCTCAACAATCATAAGTTGAGAACGGACAAACTTTGCCTTATTGACGTGGCTAACGAGTTTGTTGGTCGAAATGCAAATCGAAAAAGAAATTTCGGCGTCTTTAAGGCAACTGATTTTAATCTGTAATGTTATCGTATGTTATCACACTCAGTCGTTATTTTTATCAATAGCTACTTCAGGAGCAGTTATTTTATTCGTTGTGTTAAAACAATGTTTAGAAAAGGCTCAGGTCAGTTAACAATAAGTTAGCAGGTGTTGCATGAAGCTTCTGCCTCTCAATTTGAGCTTGAGATGCAAGGATGTTTGGTTATTGTGATATAAATGGCAGTGTTACGGATGGGTTAGCCATAAAAGTACATTGTGTCTTTTTTGTCATTTGCCATACCATTAACAATTTTTGGTGCATTTTTCGCCCATTTTAGACGACTTACATTCAACATTTTCCGGGAGGGGCATGTCCTCGGACCCCCCCTACATGGCTCACGCTGAGCGTTCGCTCTAGCACCCCCACCCCCCCCCCCCAATTTAAAATATGCTGCGCGCGCCCTGGTTTGACACAATCACAATTTCCCACAACTGAATTTCTAGAACTTACTTTTTTGAGCGTATCAAAGTGGGATCTCGTGATATCTTATTATTCTTGTATATATTCTTCTTGAAGGTGTGAGCTCAGATATCGACGAGTTAACATCGTTTCCAACTGCCATACAACGGAAAAAGATGGATGAGCTAAAAACCGTTGAAGATAAACCCTCAAAATTAAGGAAATCGTTTGGAAAAAAGTCTCGAAAAGGTATTGTTTTTGAAATACAAAATTAAGGCCTCTTATTACAGTATAGCTTTTACAGTCAAAACCAGTGAAGCGTTCCTGCCAAGAGTGAATTAATGAATTAATCACTGCAAATTTTATTTCATTACTGAGTTCAATAATACACTCTTCAGACAAGGAATGCAAAATTTCAAACAATTTTGTGCTCTGCGGTTCTTCAGAATTTGACAGATTTCCCTGCATTTGCATACATTGCCCGAGGGTCACTCTTCCAATAGACCTCTTTAGCTGGTATATGTTTTGTTTCCCAATGTGGTTAATGTAATGTTACCCTAGAGAACTGTTTCTTTTAAAGTTTGTTTTCTTCACGCGCATATGTATGCATAATTTATGAAACGACAAAGGACAAATTCCCCTGAGAACATCACCTGACTTACATTGGAAAAACAAAACATACAAGCTAAAGAGGTCTATTCTGCAATGGACAAAATGACATATGACCAGTGCGTGCAATACGCTAATGATCCGTTTAAAGCCCCTGGTTAACCCCATTAATGCTGTTGGAAGTTTGACATAATCGTAATTCCCCACAATTGAATTTCTAGAACTTGTGAGCGAATCAAGAAGAAATCTCGTGATATCTTATTATTCTCATATTTATTCTTCTTGAAGGTGTGAGCTCAGATATTGACGAGTTAAGATCGTTGCCAACTGCCATACAGCGGAAAATGGAAGATAAGGAAGATATTGCAATGTTGGTGAAAAAGCTGGATGAGCTTGAAACCGTTCAAGATAAACCCTCAAAATTAAAATGGTTCCGAAAAAAGTCTCAAAAAGGTATTGTGTTTGGAATACAAAATTAAAGACCTCTAGTTACAGTATAGTATTATATTATTCCTGTTGTCATTGCTGTTGGTTTAAGGTATGGGAGAGACACTCCGGGTAATTAAGACAGGGAACTACACGAAGTGTCGCTCGTAGGTCACCGAACACAGATCCGGCTCAAGGGTGGAAGGGTGGGCTGCAAAGTTTGGCTGTTGAGGTTCGACTCTTTATACTGACCGTTGAAGCCAAGAAGCGGTTGATATATGCGTGCTAAACCAATGTGATAAAGGCCAGGGGACAGCATTCGCATTTGCACGGGGGTTTTATGACTTCCATGCATGATAAAGTACATTCAAATGACTTTCAATAGTTCTATAATATTCCTGTTGTCATTGTTGTTGGTTTAGAGAGACAGTTGACCAGCGTCCTCTTGAAACAAAAAAGATGGTAAATCTACAAGGCCACTGCTGGAACCCGTAATAATGTACTTAAGAGCTTGGAACTCCCGATCAGGAGCCCTTAATAAGAAATAGCACTGCAACTATAAAACTTGCAGCCCTGAGGCGGTAAGAGAAGATAATTAACGCGACATCAATCGGAACCAATGAAAGCCGGGGTGAAGCCCTGCAAACCATTTCAACGGGAAAAGTGCTCCGTACCGGAGGTACCTAGGTCCGCTAATTTTGCAGCAGCACCTGCCCGATTCAACACCTCCTTTAATTTTATATAATGCATCGCTTGTTTGCAAGTGTTTCGCCCAACATAGTCCATTTTTGTCGTGCAAAGGGACTTCCGCTACTTGTACTGCTAGGGATACCGACACACCCCCTCGAAAATTATGTAACGTGAAACGCTGAGCGAACCACTGGGGCCCCAGATCTCGACTATATTCCTTCAAGCGATCTTGCGCCGCTTGCGGAGCCAAAGTATTGGAGGAAACTTTACCCTCCTTCGCCAACAGTCTGTAGAGTTAACCCCTACTAAAGTCAACTTTAAAAAGAGCGGCTATCTTGAAATACATTTCGATACCCCTATCTGGGAAAATCAGCCGATTCCGGCCTCTTTTAAAGGGCAAAAACAGTAGAATCCCCATTCCTGAGGGTTTATATTAAATGTGGTTACAAGAGACCTGAGATATCGGGAAGCCGTAGGATTTCCGCGCATTTTACATTTCCTAGGTTCGACGAGGCTCGATCACCCGAAAAGAATAGCACCTTAAAGAACGTCTGGTCCCTGACCAAAATAAAAGCCCGCTGTGCGTCTAACTTTGAGAGAGACAGCTGTTCATTCAAATGCTTACAAATTCGGTAATTGAACGAACAAATTAAGGACGGTGCCACCTATTGTTATTGCGCATATGTTCTGCGCGTGCATTGCGCGATAGTCGCGCGAGACGCTGGTTATTTTTTAAACGCGAACGCGCGAGGTAAAGGCTAAGTTCCGCCCACTTTTCATGTCAAACTGTCAACTCCCTGGCTCGGTTTCTAAACTTAAAAGATAAATAGAGTTCTCAAAAAAACTATGAAAATGTGTTTGTAGACCTTCTTCAGCCTAAAAGTGCTAAATTCTTTCTCTATTTTGCAAACGATATGAGAGCCTCGGTAATGAAACTATTTTGAGCTAATTGGCGATGCCGCCTCGATCAGCAGAACGCGTACGTTTTGCCTTTCTTTACGAAGACTGTTTACATTGGCTCCTTTTCTCCATTCAAAATTTCAACAAAACTTCAAGTCAAACCAGACTAGTGTTTTTTATATATATATATATATATATAAAACAAGCATCCTCAAGGCATAAAATCCAATTACAGTATTTTTCCAATTAGCGCAAATTTTTGTTTTGGCGGCCAAACTCGCGTCGTTTGAAATTTTTATCTGCGAAAATCTTTTACCAGTGGCCTTTTTTGCGAATAAAAAAAGCATATAATAAAAGAAGAAAAAAACTGTTCCAGTTAAATCCAACAAACGTCGAAAAGGAGAATTAAGATAAGCAAAGCGTTTTCAAAAAGACCTTTTTTGACATATTGATGAAGATATAAAAACAAGGTTGAAGCCAGCAACTAAAGAAAACTGGTTGCTCCAAAGCCGGGAAGCATCCGGCTAAACTCTTTCCTCCCTCGATTGCTGGCAAGCATGGTTTTTAGTGTAATCTTTCGTAAACACATTCGTGCATTTAGGTACAATTGATTTCCTTTATTCTCTATTATAGGCAAGTGATGTTTTTCGAAGTCGCATCGTGTCATTATCAGTTCTCAAACTTCTTTGCATTAGAACAAATTTTGATAGGCGAATAACGTGCCATGATAAACTGAAAAGAAATCTTATCTTTTTAGATCAAATAAAGCCGTAGACTTCGGTAAAAAAGTGTTTTATTTCACGAGTTTTTGGAAATTAAAGTGTACCGACTAATTTTTTCCAAAGTTACCAGAGAATCCATGAAAACTACAGGAGCTTCACAAGAAAAACGCGGCCAAATGAAATTACACAACTCAAGCACTTTTCGACAAATATTTGTTACATTTTGACTCCAAATAACCGTTAAAAGTCTAACCTGCCAATCTAGAGTTTTTCGGCAGCCGACCAGTCACTTCGATATAGCACTGATGTTTTCAAGTTGGTAATGGATCGGAATAAGATGCACACAATGTAAAGTTCTTGTGCCCGAAGGAACATAATAAATCCGTAGATCCACTGTAGATCAATGGAAGTGGACCGATTTTGCGTTTTTACTCCTTTACTGTGCTGCTTGACCTTGAAATCCCCGAAAAATATTTCTCAAAAGAGCACCTTTGTCGGGAATGCCTCCAGTAGCAATTATTAAAGATTAGTTTCCCCAACAAAGGTCACAAGTCACAAGATAATCTGAACAGATTTATTCACCGCACTTCACACAGTTCACAATTCTCACGCTGGAAGGGAGTTTTTTACGCTCGATTGCGCTCACGTGTTTATAATCACATCTGTCAATCAAATTCCTAACCACATTCAGGCCAAGTCTCCGACACTCTCCCCCCATTATCAATAAATGTGATAATGTAGTCTACTATTCAGGAGACTAGGCAATAACAACGTTAACAAATGCTTTAGAAAGTTACTGGTAAAATCACATGTCTACACGAGAAAGGATTTACTGTCCGCTCAAAGTTTTGAATGTTCAAGTTATCCTGAGTTCTCTTCTGATTCGGCAATTTGACGGATCCTCTCTGCTTGCAAAGAGGCCAATCGTCGTGGCCGGAATACAGGCGCCTCAGCATTAAGCTCTTCTACTGGTGCCCGGACAACTGTATCACAAGAAAGTTCCAAAGGATAAACATGCTGCACTGGTCTTTCGAGGAAGTTCCTCCCTGCTGGTAACTTGACGGCCCTCACTACTCCGTCCCTTCCTGGATACAGTTCCTGGACAATGCCGAGTGGCCACTTTCCCCTGTTTTCTCCTCACACTTTACGATCACTACATCACCAACCACCAAAGTACAGAGTTTGCCTTGATGCTTGAGGTTGTGCCGCTCCCTCAGGTTACGGAGACATTCGCTTGACCATCTTCTCCATAAGGCGTCCTTACACTTGCAGAGATGTTTGGCTCTACGTGGCAAATTTGCATCATCAATGTGGTGTGGTGGCAGATCTGGTAAGATGTTGCTTTGAGGAAATATCATAAGATTAGGGGTGAAAGTTGGTAACGCTACATCATCCTCCACATATCAAAGGGGCCTATTATTCAATGTTATTTCGACGTCAAGTAGCACTTCCTCCAAATCTGCCCATGACAGGAAACCGCACCCGATGGTCTTGCTAAGGGCGTTTTTTACTGATCTAACCATCCGCTCGAATTGTCCGCCCCACCACGGGGCGCGAGATTAAATTTCCACATAATACCATTTTCAGCAAGGAACTTGTTAAACTTCTCGTCACACATAGCTTTCCTCAACCATCGTGCTGCCCCCACAAATGTAGATCCATTATCAGAGTATATGATTTGCGGACGTCCCTTTCTGGCAATCAGCTTCTTCAGACTCAGAATGAACTCTCTGGTTTCCAGTGAGGGTACCAAGTCCAAATACAATGCACGACACAGGGAACATGCATAAAAAAATAACGCAATCTACGCCTTGCTTTCTGCTCTTCAACGTTTCTTGTATTTGATCGGCCCTGCATAGTCGACACCCATCGCCTGGAATGGATGCGTTCCTTGCGTCCGATCCACAGGAAGATTACCAGGTGGAGGGTTCGCTGCTGCTACTGTCTGGAATCGTTTGCAACCGTGGCAAGCTCTTATGGTTTGCTTTGCTAGCTTTCTTAGGCGTGGGACACAGTGGCTACTCCTTACGCTCGTCATTGTTAAGCTCACTCCCCCGTGTAGGGTGCGCAGAAGTTCACGATGCACTAACTTCTTAGTGTACAAGTGCTTGTCACGGAGGTATAGAGGATAGAGTCCCTGGATTCTTCCACGGCACTCCAAAACCCCATCCGGGTTAGGTTGCAGGTTCAGACGCAGACGGTCATCTTCAAACTCACAACTCTGCTGAGCTCTTTTTACCCAGAACAGGTGCTGTTTCTGTAACTCCTCAGTTGTCAAGCTAGGGGCCTCTCAATTTCTGATCAGAGTGGCGAGAATTGTGCACAAACCGTGTAATCTATATAGCTATGCACAAATGTTCAGAGCTTTCCTTAGTTCAAACTTGTCGACAACTTCATAAAGCCTGTCAGCTTCATCCACAGCAACCTTGAACAACTCCTTGGTAGCTTTCAGTTCTGCTGTACTTTCTTCAGAGGGCTGAATAGCATTTTGTAGAGGCCAGCGCTCACAATCTGCCACCCAGTCTGGACCCTTCCACCAAAGCTCACTAAACTCAACAACATCAGCCGGATTTTCCTGAGTAGGGACATGCCTCCATGCAATCTCTGGATGTGCACGGATCTTCTGCACCCTATTCTCCACGAACTGCCTATACTGCCCCCCACCACTTATCTAAAATAGAGTAACTGAGCTGTCCAGCCATTCATTTAGGTTTACGACAGGAAAACCCTCCAATGCGACTCTCACGTTAACCAACAAATTTGTCACCATATGCGTCGCTATTAGCTCAAGTCGGGGGATCGTTAAACCCTGTTTGGCGAGGCTGGCTTTCGCTGCTAGGAGCCGTTGAGTTGTCCCAGATTCTTGTTTAACGATTGCATATACTGCTGCACCTACACCACAGCTGCTCGCATCTCCAAAGCGTGCAAATGAATTTCATGGATGGGTTCCCTGTGGTCAGTGAGGGCACGACTTACAGATATCTGTTTGGGTAGACTTTCTTCCCACCGCTGCCACTTGAGTTTTAGCCTGCCTGTCAACTGCGCATCCCATGCCAACTTTTCACAACATACAGCACGGTACAAGCACTTCCCAAGCAGAGTCACTGGCGAAACTAAGCCTAAAGGGTCATAGACACTTGCAAGCTTGCGAAGGACACCTCTTTTAGTTGGAGCTGCTTCTCAGTCAGGGAAAGATACAATGACTTCATCACTTTTCTTGTTCCATCCCAGTCCGAGTAGGTTTCATCCTCCTGCCTGGGGTTCTCCAAGCTGCTGCTTTGCAAAGGTCTCCTCTTCTTCTGAAGACACAGTACTCTTTTCTAGTCTAGGCTCATTTGACTGCCACTTATGCAATGTAAAAGTTGCGTCTTCAAAGATCTCGATGGCTTTTTCCTTCACCTTTTGGCTTCTTCCACTGTTGCTCCACCACTTAGCAAGTCATCCACATATAGACTTTCTCGCAGTTCAGCTACTGCAACACCTTCACGTTCTTTCCAGGTGTCCAGGTGGCACTCAATTACACCACCTAGAAGAAAGGGAGATGGCGCTAGGCCAAATAAAGCTCTTGTAAATCGCAATGTCTCAATGTTTGAGTGTTCTCCCTGCCTCCAATGAAACCGCAGAGCATCACGGTCAGCTTGTCTTATTCGTACTTGCATAAACGCCTTCTTTAAATCTCCTACAAGTGCCACAGGGTGCATGCGTGACCTGACGAGGACATTCCACAATTTATTCTGAAGAGGGTGGCAGGATACAAACAATTATTCAATGACACAGCATTAGGGTGGGATTTAGCAGATGCATCATACACTACACGTACTTTGGTTGTTGCGGCATCTTCCCGGACGACAGGTTTATGGGGAATGTAGAACTACACTCCCTGAGCTGTCTGATCAGCTGTTTCCACAATCCCTTCAGCTTTCTGTTCTTCGATGATCTCGCTGTAGGCCTGTTCCAACCCGGTCCGTTTCAATGTCCGCTCTAAACTCTCCAGGCGGCAAAGACTTCCATACTCATTTGAAGGTAAAGGTGGGTGGTTGCCTTTCCATGGCAAAGCTGCTTCATGCCATTTCACTGCGCGCCGATAACTGCTCACGAAATTCTCTGTACACTTCACCTTGGTCATGTTGTGAAGTGTGGGCAAGTCCTAACTCGTCTAACTTGCACAGTTCCTCAAAGTCCACTTGACTAGTTTGAGTAAGGAGCATGTGTGTAGTATCAATCTCCTCTCCTGGAGAAAGAATAACCCATCCCAATTTGGTGCGCTCAGCTACAGGTTCCCCTTGGTTACCAATCCTTGTCGAGTATCAGTTTTAATTCGAGCATATACTCCAGTACCCAAAATAACATGAACTGGCAGCAATGGTTTGGAATCCGTATCATCCATTTCCACACCCTTTAATTGGGTGTAAGTGTTAGTCAACTGTTGGTATTGAGGATTTTCCAGCCTAAGGAGCTCTACTCGATTGACCTTGGTGAGACTGACTTCTAAACAGTAATCACCAGACCTTGATAAAACAGTGGTCTTGAAAACTTCCATTCTCGCTGTGGTTGAAGCCATAAGCATCTCAACTCTCTTAGGCTTGATCTCTGTTGGCTTCTGTCCCAGCATATCCAGTAGTTTGGCTGAAGCATAACAACTAGATGAACCAGAATCCAACAATGCGCGACACTCAATACCACCAACCTTGATCACTACAACAGGGTAAACCACCTTCTCAGCATCGACGGAAGACAACACGCTGTCTCTCTTAGGTTGTTGATCAGGACAGATGGAGGTGTGGTGCTTCCTGGAGCATAAATTGCATCTCGTTTTGCTTGCACACTCAGCAGCCCTATGTTTTGGGCAAGCACAGTTAAAACAAAAGAATTTGGTTTTATCGACTGAGTCGATAAGGTAAATTAGCCACCTTAAAAAGATTCGAGAAAGCTGACGTTTCGAGCGCTAGCCCTTCGTCGGAGCGAATCAAGGGATTGTGGGTAGTGTGTGGTTTTATATAGTAGGTGGAGCTCCGCTATTGGTAGAAATTTGGTGACGTGAAAAACAAATGTAAATTAGTTGAATGAAAAGCGTTCGTTAATTCCGTGGGGTTTGAGAGTGCCGATTCGAAAGATGATTTTTTGTTCTAAGTTTTTACGGCTTTCTGTGTTGCCCTGGTGTAGGGAAACGCCATAGATTGTCATGTGTTGTTTAGAATGGTTAGCAAGATTGAAATGACGCGCGACTGGTTTGGATGCGTCTTTGTCATTTTTTTCAACGTCTCGGAGATGTTCTCGAAAACGGTCGCCCAGTCTCCTCCCTGTTTCGCCAATGCATATCTTTATCTTTTATCGACTCAGTCGATAAAACCAAATTCTTGTGCTTCACCCCCACCGACGCAGCACCACAGTTTCTCTAGAAACTAACCCCATTTAGTTAAAACAAAGTTTGTTTTCAGCCAGAAATTTCTTCCCCTCGTCGCAACTAAGAACGCGTTACATTCCGAACTCTTGTGCGAGTTATCTTCACAGTAGACGCAACCACGTGGTTTGGCGTCCTGTTGCTTTGTACGGTAATTTCGTGAGGGCGAGCGATCACGTTTGAACGACCGCTGTTCATCTGAATCCACGGGATTCCGGCGAGTCCACGACTTTAATGCACCACACAGTTTCAGGAAATCCCACCTTTGCCAATTTTCATCGTTCCGTACCAAATCTCCACGAATTCCAGGAAGTTTATCGATCGTTAGAGCTACGTTTCCATTCACCACACTTAGCTTTCCCATGGTCTCGAGAGATTGAACGTCGTATAGCAACCTTTGGTAAAAATGATGAATTTTTCGAGGCTGGTTTCCATTTCTTTTCGGCAAATCCAAAATATCCTTAACGTAGGCTTTCACCACTTCGCTGACATTGCCGTAACGCTCGATCAAAATAGCCTTTGCCTTCTTATAGCCCTCGGCGGTAAACGGCAACCCATCGATGCCTTTTCTGACCTTAGGATCAACAAATTCCTTGAGATAGGAAAATTTAATGATAGCAGCCATTTCGGACTTGTCTATTCCCTCGGTGAATTGACCCCAAAACCGATTCCAATCAAAATTAGTTCCATTGAACTTTGTAATAGTAAGCTTCGGTAACTTCGCTGACGCAGCACTTTGTTTTCCGTTCGGACTTACCGCTTGATCCGACAAGTTCACGCTCTTTGGTGTATTGAAGCTTCTTCTCGAATAGCTCTTTTTCGAAAGCGAGCTGATCATTCCTAGCTTTCTCCATCTGCTCTTGATCAAAATTATTCAGAAATGAAGAAATTCCATCCATATCGAGGTCAACAGCTGCGATATCCTGATCTAATTTAGCGCCCCACGAGGTAATGGCGGAAAGTTCTTCACCGGCAGCAGTTTTCAACTCTTCTACTTTCCGCTTCGCTTTCTCCACTGAAGCAACCACTGAACACAGCGCGTCCCGATGTCTTTTGTTTCTGTTCTCATGCCGGCTCGTAAGAACAGCGTCATTTTTTTCCCTGGTGATCTGAAGATGTGTAAGTTTCGTTTCAAGATCCTTGCACGCGGCCTCCATGCTACGCGATAATAAACACAATAGTTTTCGATTCTTTCCGTTCGAAGATCAACACAATATCCTGTCGGAGGTGCCACTTTTGTCGGGAATGCCTCCAGTAGCAATTATAAAAGTTTAGTTTCCCCAACAAAGGTCACAAGTCACAAGATAATCTGAAAAGATTTATTCACCGCACTTCACACAGTTCACAATACTCACGCCGGGAAGGGAGTTTTTTTACGCTCGATTGCGCTCACATGTTTATAATTACATTTGTCAATCAAATTCCTAACCACATTCAGGCCCAGTCTCCGACACCTTACAGCTACAAATAGAATTAATTTTGAATTCTACAATGTTTGTCTTTTTATTGTACCTAAAGTAAAAGTTTTAAACGGCAAGTCGTCGAGTGGAAATCCCAGCATGTCCCCAAAAAAGACACGCACAATATTTAACTTACTAGGGAGGGCATAGAAAAAATTGTCGCGGACCCCGAAAGCGATTCCGCAAAAGTTGAAAACATCTCAATATAACTTGTAAAAACGCGTGGTGACCCCTACATTTTATCTTATAAAATGAAAGTGGTAAGCATATTAAGCACATATTTACTTTTTTGTTTTTGGCGAACGTGGGAAAGCTGTCAGGGCCGATAATGGCTCCGTTGTGATGATTTTGTAGCTTAAAACACATAAACAGTAGTTGTTATGTTACCATTCGTTATGTGTTTTAGAGATTTTTAGAATTATTGTTGCTTTTGTGTATATAAAGGCGAATTCTAAAGAAATCCGCGAAACGTCGCGAAGACAAGTAAGACAGATCTATTTTTCCTTTTTTTTTAAAAAAATGCTGATTCAGCATTTTTTCCAGATTAAAGCTTAATTATCTCCGAAAAATGCGTGGTTACCTCCAATTTTCTCTTTGGATTCCAATAGCCCCTGCTAAGATATACTTTTCCCGCATAGTCAAAAACCTGGCAAAATACCTTGCCATTAGGTGGCACCGTCCTTAACACCCGTTGACTCGGGCGCGGGAAAATAGGTGTGAAATGCGGCAAACGTTTTCCACCACTGTCCCGTTGAGCGTTGGAGTCCAGCGCTATGAGATCGATGGTGTGTCTCTGGGAACCTCCAAACGCTGATTGAACCCGTTCCCACGCCTGCTTGGACAACATAGAGTCGGCCTTGGAAAGCCGTCTAGAAGGGCTGTCTGCCGGATTTTCTTTCGACGGGATGCGAGAAAGCTGCAACAGTAAGTTCTTTTGGAAGACGACAGCAAAAAGAGCTTTGGTTGTATCGGACAATTCTTGGCTCCTACTCCCTTTCCTAAGCCACGTGTGGATCAAAACTTGACTATCTGCCATTAGGTCTATTCGGCAATCCTGGATCTGTGCTGGGGCTGCTTGGAGAAGCCTCGCAACCGCTAACGTTTCTCTTGGGAAATGGTAGGTTGAGCTTCTCGGGAGACCAAAAATCCCTAAGGGCTAAATCCCTTCCCGGTGAATGGATAATGCCCCTTCAGCCAGTGCTTGAAGCATCGGTTTCTACTGAAATTTGCGTGTGTTTCTCACTCCTCCAACTCACATGGCCTGTCCAGGAATCGAGGAATCTCCAGTGAGCGACCTCTTCCAGCACAGAATCAGACAAGTTAACTTCTAGGCTACCGTGAGCTGAAGCCACCGCTCCGCAAATGTTCCTTATGTAGAGTTTAGCCGCGGGAACTGCAATAGAAACCGAGACGCAATCGCCTAGGAAACGTTGCAACGTTTTCACGGCTACCCTCTTTCCCATGCGGAGGATCGACTCTCGGAGGTCTGCAAACTTTTCTCGCCTTATGGCGGGAACCTGGAAAGCCTGCAGCTCCGAATGCACAAAAAGTCCTTAATACTCCGGAATCCGAGAACATTTCGACAGGCCCAAAATGTAACCAAACGGAGCGCAAACGAGGAAGATTGCGGTTTGAGCCGCTTTTTCTCCTTAAGATCGAGGGCGCTGGTTGACGGGCATTGACCAAGGGCCAGACAAAGATATGAGTTCTCCTGTCAAACGATCATCAATGTAAATTGAGCGTGGGATACCCTCGTTTCTGAAACAAACACGAGACAGTGGCGCCGAGCGTCTGGTAAATGAAAGCCGATTCTTTCCATCCAAAAAGGAAGGGTACACGAAACAAACCACCATCCCGTCCATTCAAAACCAAAGAACTGTTGACTTGACGGACTGTTACGTGATATTTTTTTTATTATTGACTCCGACAGATGGAAGTGGTCGTAACCCAATTTGTCGTCGCACTTGGTCATAAAAGATCCTTAGTAGATGCAAGTCTTCACATCCATGAGCCTATCCAACGAGAAAGGTGATTCAAAACCCGCGCGTCTAAACATAAACGCATCTTGGATGGTTCCACAGTTAGTGGTAAAACGAGGCAAGGAGGTTCTTTTTCGCCTACTTTACCCCAAACTTTGACGGCCCCCATTCTTACTCTTTCCATTAGCGAAGCAGAAATAAACGAGGTAAACTTATTACAATTTTGCAGATTTCGCAGAACCGTCGGGGGTGGGAAATCACAATCGTAAAACGAATTCCCTAATTGTTCTCGGAAATGCCTGGAGAAATCCCTCACATCTTCACCATTTCTGAGCCATTTGAGGATAAGATGCTTTTTGTGATGTTGCGTAAGGATCTTTGCCCAGAAGTCAACTTGCTTATGAATACCACCCGCGATGAAGAACGACGGGTCCGGAAAACCTCAAACTCTGAATTGGCGGAGGGTCCGGCTTTCCATGATTTCCTTACCCCTATCGTTAGAATTTCCGTTCTAACGATACGTTTTGTTTCCTGGCCGGGGCTCTCATCAGATTTTACCCATCGGGTAGATCTCCTCTGGTGTTCATACTGGGTTCTAAGTGGTTCGAGCTTTTGAACCTTTTGCTTCGGTTCTGAGAGACAAGGGAAAAGGTAAAAAATCTATAATTACACCCACTGACAAAAATACCAAAGTCGAAACAGAAAAAGTAATCTCGACTACCCGGGGTTAAGATGGGAGCCTCGGCCAGGAAACAGCGCATCTTTGATCCGCGAACGGATCGTACACGCGACAATCGCAGAAACGCGAGCTGCCCGTGCGGATTACTGTTCCTAATCGGGAGCAAGAAAAAGTAACCGATGATTGTGATCGAGATGCTGGGGGAACAAAACTGCACAAACAAAAGAAAAAAGAAAAACCACTTTAAACCATGTTAAAGTTAACTGCAACAGCTCGCACCTGGCGAAAAGACACAATTTAATCACCCCAGCTTTCCAAATGCTGTCCCAAAACAGGGACTTTTAATTAAAGGGACGGGCATCGTTTTATTGAGCGGGGACGTTTGGCATTGGGTGCTTTCTCTCTGGTTGCTTTCTCAACAGAGCGCTTAAAAAAATTACGTACTAAAAGGCTCACAGCCATCACAAAACCTAACGCTTTCTATCCAATAACACCCTCTACAAATGTCCAAAGGCCATTAGCGAAACTTACGCGCTCTCACAAAATAAATGCATTCTGACAACGGCCCAAAGCCAATCAGAAAAAAAATTGACGCATTCTCGCAAAATAAACACATTCTGACAAAGGCCCACAGCTAATCAGAAAAAACATTTCAACGCGTTCTCACCCCATCAACAGACTCTGACAAAGGCCCAAAGCCAATCAGAAAAAAATTAACGCATTCTCACCAAATTAAACACATTCTGGTAAGGGCCCAAAGCCAAACAGAAAAATCAAATTCACGCGTTCTCATAACATAAACAGATTCTGACAAATTAGAGGCCCAAAGCCAGTGAGGAAACTTTAACGCGTGCTCAACAAACTAAACACATTCTAACAAGAGCCCAAAGTCAATCAGAAAAACAAATTCACGCGTTCTCATAACATAACAGATTATCACAAAGACCCGAAGCCAGTCAGGAAAATGTGAAGCGTTCTCACCAAACTAAACACATTCTGACAAGGGCCCAAAGCCAATCAGAAAAACAAATTCACGCGTTCTCATAACATATACAGATTCTGACAAGGGCCCGAAGCCAGTTAGGAAAATTTAACGCGTTATCACAAGACAAACACATTCTGCCCTTAAGGGCCCACCGCCGCACAGAAAAAACTAAATGAGTTCTACAGCCAATCAGAGATTTATTGGTAGAGCAATTAGCACTCTTTGGCAAAAGACTGCGAAGTTATGCGGTAGGCTTGACGCGTACCCACCCACATCTACTCCGACACGAGCCCGAAGCTACTCCGAGACTGAAATAGATCTCGACATTTTAAGGAAACAGTCCGAAGCCACATACGAGTCGCGTTTCCCAAACACCACATTCTTGCGAGACCCGGGGCCAAACCCAACGTGGGAACTCGCTGAAGCTGACGCGTTCTAATAAAATAAACTAACAATCATGACAAAGAAAAACTGCGCCGAGCTAAAGAGAAGCGAAAAGCGAAGCATGCTATCGTACGGGGGACGAAAGCAAAACTACGGGCTAATACGCAGAGCGACAAATCAAATTCCTCGCGACCGCCAAGACCGGGGGGGGGGAGAGGGGTACTCCGCAATGTTAGTTTAGATGGGGGTGTTTCGCTGCGACCTAAGAACCCCTACCCCATCTCAGACCTAAAATGTCTATTTCCACTACCCCATTTCAGACCAAACAGTTAAATTTGGTACCCCATCACAGACCGGAAATGAATTTCCGAAGCATAATTTTTTTTATTAATTATCAGTTTTTTTACATATTTACTTCATGATCTTTTAACATATATTTACGTTTCATAGCCATGGAATTAACATGAGCAGGTAAGATTTCAAACATCGGGCAAAGAAACGTCTGGTTTAATTCAGTGCCGTCAAACGGATTCTCTACTGCCATGTAATCGTAATCGTATAATTCTTATCAAACAACGGGACAAACAAGAAAAAAAAAACAACAAACCAAACCGGAACAAACGACTGTTAAGTAACTAAAATTTCAAACAATTATAAAAAGCGTATTTCCGATGAAAAATGTTCCAGATGAAAAATGTACCGGGAAAAAAATGACAAAACACTGAATTCGAAAATTGAACGGAAAAAGTATACCCCATCTCAGATTTAGTGGGCGAAACTGAGACCACATCTCAGACCTAGAAGGTCAAAAACCCGACCCCATCCAGCGGCACATACCTGTATAGCTTATATATGGGAGTATCTCTCCCCCCCCCCGGCCGCCAAGCAACACAATAAACTACGCGTACAAACGAACCAAACAGCTAAAGACGGTAACGCCGGAAAAACAAACTGAGACGAACCCAGGAGAAACGATCTATTTACGGGACAAAGTAAACTGAACGAAACCCGCTAATGGTAAAACTGGCATGACGCGCACAGAAATAGACTAACGAATTACAGATACACACCTCGGAAGCCGGTTCAGCGGCTGAGCCGGTGCCGGTGCCGGTGGATTCGGTTCTTGAATGACTTGGGCTACTGCAGCTGGTGCTGGTGCTGCAATCAGTGGCTGGTCATCGTTATCCTCTATCAGAAGCTCATATAAACTTCTGCCTGTATTCAGTAGGATCTGTGTTCGGTGAAGATCGATATGCGCAAAGTTTGGCTGTAGAGGTTCGACTCTTTATACTGACCGTTGAAGCCAAGAAGCGGCTGATATATGCGTGCTAAACCAATGTGATAAAGGCCAGGGGACAGCATTCGCATTTGCACGGGGGTTTTATGACTTCCATGCATAATAAAGTACGTTCAAATGACTTTGAATAGCTTTTACAGTCAAAACCAGTGAAGCGTTCCTGCCTAGAGTGAATAAATAAATTAATTAATCATTACTCAGTTCAATAATACACTCTTCAGACAAGGAATGCAAAATTTTTCGTGTGCAGTTTCCTGTGCTCTGCGGGTGTAAGTATATGAACGAACCAGATTTGGACTCTTTTCTTTAACATTTCTGAGAGGTTCCTTTTTTTTTTGAAAATTACATTTATTAAATGTTCAATGAGAAAATGCTCTTCAGTCGGCCAAATTCAATTTTCAATCAGCTAAATAAACTTGTCTGATCGAAAAACGGCTAGGCCAAAGGGTCAATTGTCGCCGAGTTTAATCCACGGAAATCCTTGAGCGGCGAAATCAGTCGCCAAGAAAGAACTAAAAGTCATCTGAAAACAAAATTCCGATTAAAAAAAAGTTTTTGAAACTCTGCTTTTTAAGTTTAATTTTGACTTCGTGTTAGCATATTGTTTGAAATGTTGTTTGTTACTTGGTAGGCCCTGATCGCACTTGAGGAGAAAAATCGAATTGTCCGCGACAATTTGGACAGAAATTGATGTACAGAACTTTCATACTTAACCTAAAAACGCGCACGTAGCTGTTTTGTATGTATTTTATGCGGTATGAAGCTCGCTTGTTTTTCCCGCTTTTTTTAATTTTTGTAATTATTCAGTACCGTCATTGAACACCGTGCGCTAAACATGATTCGATACCAAAATAACAAAAGTACTTGGAAAGATTTCCGTATGGGGTTATACGGAAATCTCACCAATATTTTTATTTCTGAGCCTTTTTAAGGGTTTTATTACTTTTAGTGGTTAAAAAAAAAACTTTCCTTGTTTTTCCACACCACCATTCGCCGTGATAAATATGAATAAAAACGAACGTGCTGCATATGGATTTGTGTTTCTCAAGGAAGAGCACAATGTTAAATCAAGAAGGCATTGTTATCTGTATTCACCTGGTATGTTGGAACGTACCGGACAGGCGTGTTGTCCTGCCAGAAGGCAGAACTTCGGCTCCTTCGAAGTTTCAGCTGTTTTGTCGAAACTTTTTCGACTTGGCGAAAGTAGGTCGCACTGTCTTTGCGGTGATTTTCAGTTACCATCAACCCTCTCTTAACGATCACTCTCTTAAGCGACCACTTCCCTTAAGCGACCACTTTGTAAATAACCGTTTTGTTTCTCAGTCAAATAACTGTTTCAAATTGATTTTTCTCTTAAGTAAAAGACGAACGAATTGCACGTGCAACCTGGACCAATCAGAGGATGGCGGTCATTTTAAGTTTTATTTGTTTTCCCAGTTGATTTCTCTGTAAAGTGTAGGTTGCACTTGTCTTTGCCAATTTAGACATTATTATAAATTGAAATCCGATAAAAACGTACAAAATTGTCCCAAGTGCGATCCGGGCCGTAGTGAAATCATTCGCATAATGGATCATGGTTTTATGACGCAGCGACAAAAAATGGTGATGTCAACAATCACATTGCCGACCATTTACACACGAATCACAGAATTGACTGGGACTCTGCTGAATGCGTTACTTACAGTACGGACTACTACAAACGACTCACTCTAGAAAGTTGGTTCACTAACATAGAACAGACACCGCTGAACAGATGCGGCTTATAAACGAATTGTCAACAAAACAAACAAACAATAGACTGAACTCACCGACAAATTACACTAACAATAAACGGATCGAAACGCACCAATCACTGACTTGAGTCTCTACAGCCATCATGGCTTAACTGACCAATGACAGCAATAACCAGACGTATAAACCATGAACTGGCCATTCACAAGTCACATGACTCTGAAGATGACTTCCGCTCAGGTTGTCGAACCGTCAGTCATTGTCAACCACAACAGTTCTTTTCAGAACTACACCAACCCGGACCGCGCACGCCTTAAACAAAAAAATGAATGGGGTTAGTTCCTAGAGAAACTGTGGTGCTGCGTCGGTGGGGGTGAAGCACAAGAATTTGGTTTTATCGACTGAGTCGATAAGGTAAATTAGCCACCGTAAAAAGATTCGAGAAAGCTGACGTTTCGAGCGCTAGCCCTTCGTCGGAGCGAAAAATGGCGTTGTCTGCTTCAAGGTCGGCAGAAAATCATGGTCCTCGCAACGACTTACACCTAATCAATATTTGGTGGGAAGAGAACATGGAGAACTGTAAAAGTTTCGGGAATCTAGCGAAGTGTACAGACATTTCTCAGCCGCGGCCTGGTTCATATAGGCCAGCAAAATTTGACAATCAAAAAATTATTTTTTGCCTCAAAACGTTTTACAACAGAAGTGGTCAGATTGTTGTTCAAAGCGATTTAAAGCCCCTGTTATGCCCTGATTCACCGAGATCTTGAGTTTCAGTTGACTAGAGCCTGATATTTTTTATTTCTTTTATCAGTTGATTTCAGAACGGAAATGGCCTGACAGTCTATCGCGACAAGGAATTAAATTACTATAAATATGCGTCTCTCGTGCTAAATGAATTCCCAAACGTCTTGCGACAGACCTTTAAGGTCTTTAAGGCCATGTGGGACAACCGCTACAGAGGGTGGCAGAACAAGAGTCCCTCCAGATTTGTCCTTCGTTCTGCACCATGGAACGCTCAGTGACATGTACGTAAAGCCTCGTGCTTTACCTCATGGACGTTTCCATGCGGCAGTGATAGGCCCGGGCGGAAACAATGAAGAAACCTGCGCACTTGCCGTTGATTAGCTGCGCCTGCTTTGGAATTTGCTTTGTCACTTTACCAATTCTGCAATGGACAAAATGACAAATGCAATGGACAAAATGACATTTGTGCGTGCAATACACTAATGATGCGTTTAAAGCCCTTGGTTACTCGACAGACCCCATTAATGCTGTTGGAAGTTTGATACAATCGCAATTTCCCACAACTGAATTTCTAGATTTTAATGAGCGTATCAAAGTGGGATCTCGTGACATCTTCTTATTCTTATAGACATTCTTCCTGAAGGTGTGAGCTCAAGCATCGACGAGTTTAAATCGTTGTCAACTGCCATACAGCGGAAAATGGAAGACGATTTGGCTGATAAGGAAGATATTGCAATGTTGGAGGAAAAGTTGGATGAGCTTGAAACCGTTCAAGATAAACCCTCAAAATTAAGGAAATGGTTTGGAAAAAAGAATCGAATAGGTATTGTTTCTGGAATACAAAATTAAAGACCTCTATTTACAGTATAGCTTTTACAGTCAAAACCAGTAAAGCGTTCCTGCCTAGAGTGAATTAATGAATTAATCATTGCAAATTTGATTTCATCATTCAGTTCAATAATACACTCTTCAGACAAGGAATGCAAAATTCAAAAGAAGTTTGTGCTCTGCGGGTGTTCAGAATTTGACAGATTTCCCTGCATTTGCATACATTGCCCGAGGGTCACTCTTCCAATAGACCTCTTTAGCTGGTATATGTTTTGTTTCCCAATGTGGTTAATGTAATGTTACCCTAGAGAACTGTTTCTTTTAAAGTTTGTTTTCTTCACGCGCATATGTATGCATAATTTATGAAACGACAAAGGACAAATTCCCCTGAGAACATCACCTGACTTACATTGGAAAAACAAAACATACAAGCTAAAGAGCCTCAAAATTAAAATGGTTCGGAAAAAAGTCTCAAAAAGGTATTGTGTTTGGAATACAAAATTAAAGACCTCTAGTTACAGTATAGTATTATATTATTCCTTTTGTCATTGTTGTTGGTTTAAGGTATGGGAGAGACACTCCGGGTAATAAAGACAGGGAACTACACGAAGTGTCGCTCGTAGGTCACCGAACACAGATCCGGCTCAAGGGTGGAAGGGTGGGCTGCAAAGTTTGGCTGTTGAGGTTCGACTCTTTATACTGACCGTTGAAGCCAAGAAGGGGTTGATATATGCGTGCTAAACCAATGTGATAAAGGCCAGGGGACAGCATTCGCATTTGCACGGGGGGTTTATGACTTCCATGTATGATAAAGTACATTCAAATGACTTTCAATAGTTCTATAATATTCCTGTTGTCATTGATGTTGGTTTAGAGAGACAATTGACCAGCGTCCTCTTGAAACAAAAAAGATGGTAAATCCACAAGGCCACTGCTGGAAACCTCGTTCACAAACCCGTAATAATGTACTTAAGCGCTTGGAACTCCCGATCAGGAGCCCTTAATAAGAAATAGCACTGCAACTATAAAACTTGCAGCCCTGAGGCGGTAAGAGAGGATAATTAACGCGACATCAATCAGAACCAATGAAAGCCGGGGTGACAATAGACCTCTTTAGCTGGTATATGTTTTGTTTCCCAATGTGGTTAATGTAATGTTACCCTAGAGAACTGTTTCTTTTAAATTTTGTTTTCTTCACGTGCATATGTATGCATAATTTATAAAATATGCATATGTATGCATAATTCTATAAAACTTGCAGCCCTGAGGCGGTAAGAGAAGATAATTAACGCGACATCAATCAGAACCAATGAAAGCCGGGGTGACAATAGACCTCTTTAGCTGGTATATGTTTTGTTTCCCAATGTGGTTAATGTAATGTTACCCTAGAGAACTGTTTCTTTTAAATTTTGTTTTCTTCACGTGCATATGTATGCATAATTTATAAAACGACAAAGGACAAATTCCCTTGAGATTATCACATTGCCTACATTGGGAAAACAAAACATACAAGCCAAAGAGGTCAAAATGACATTTGACCAGTGCGTGCAATACGCTAATGATGCGTTTAAAGCCCTTGGTTACTCGACAGACTCTATTAATGCTGTTGGAAGTTTGACACAATCGCAATTTCCCACAACTGAATTTCTAGATTTTAATGAGCGTATCAAAGTGGGATCTCGTGACATCTTCTTATTCTTATATACATTCTTCTTGAAGGTGTGAGCTCAGACATCGACGAGTTTAAATCGTTGTCCACTGCCATACAGCGGAAAATGGAAGACGATTTGGCTGATAAGGAAGATATTGCAATGTTGGATGAAGAGTTGGATGAGCTTGAACCCGTTGAAGATAAACCCTCAAAATTAAGGAAATCGTTTGGAAAAAAGTCTCGAAAAGGTATTGTTTTTGGAATACAAAATTAAAGACCTCTAGTTACAGTATAGCTTTTACGTTCAAAACCAGTGAAGCGTTCCTGCCTAGAGTGAATTAATTTGTTAATCATTGCAAATTTGATTTCATTACTCAGTTCAATAATACACTCCTCAGACAAGGAATGCAAACTTCCAAACAGTTTTGTGCTCTGCGGGTGTTCAGAATTTGACAGATTTCCCTTCATTTGCATATGTTGTGGTGCAATTTTGTCCTTGGTGCAAATTTTATTTTTCTTTGTTCAAAACTCATTATCATACATTTCCATACCCAAAAACAAAGGAAAATAAAATTTGCACCAAGGGCAAAATTGCACCACAACACATACATTGCCCAAGGGTCACTCTTCCAATAGACCTCTTTAGCTGTTATGATTTGTTTTCCCAATGAAGGTCATGTGATGTTACCCTAGAGAGCTTTTTCTTTTAAATTTGTTTTCTCAGACGTGCATAAGTAGTATAGGGAGTGGGTGATCCGAACACACCTCCAAAGGCCCGAGAAACCGCTTATTTTGACAACTCCCGAACGCCTGAGTTACCTGGCCCCCAGGGCTCATTGCATTCGCCCTGGGGGCCCGCTAACTCAGGCGTTCGGGAGTTGTCAAAATAAGCGGTTTCTCGGACCTTTGGAGGTGTGTTCGGATGCACCCACTCCCTATACTACATAGTGATCAATTCTCTTAACGATGTCTTTGCGATATGGACACACCTCAAAATAAGGGTTAGATTGCATGATTTAACGCCTCCTGTGTGAACTGCCTACTACTCCGGGGCATTTATATTTTTAAGCTGTTACAAGGCCTAACCGGCCTTGTTATTACCAATTGGAGAAACCACCTCCCGTTGGTATACACACATTGTGACAATGGGGAAAGGAAGAAAATGTGTTAAGACTCAATCACTTAAACGAATAAAATTCAACAATTCAAGGCATGGAAGTCTTCTTTGTCTTGGATGTTCACATTTAAAATCTGAAGACTGCAAACACTTTCAACAAACTCTAGATCAAATATCTCCTGTCCCTCTACCCCCTCCATCTATTGTACCGCAATATATAATCGAAGCCGCGCAAAGACTGACCCCACAACAACTTGTGGCACAGTGCTTGTGAATGCTGATCCGGCATGAGATCACCTAAACAGAGGTTATCACCAATTGGAGAAATCATACCCCCGCATATACCCACCCACATGGTGAACGTGAAAGCTTTCAAGGCCTTCCTTAAATCACGCGATACTGGTCTGATTCAAAGGAGCGAAGAATGGGTTAAAGCCAGACAAAATACAATCGGAGCCTCGGAGATCTCTGCCTTGACAGGGTCTTCACCATTTGAGAGTCAATCAAGTCTAATTCGCAAAAAAGTAAACCCCATTGACATGAGCAAAAATGTGGCCTGCGCTTGGGGCACATTGTTTGAGTTTCTAGTCCGTGAATACTTTGAGAAGAAACATTCTGTCAAAGTTTTCGGATATAAGGGCTCTATAAATCTTCCAAAGGGTCACCCTCTTTTTGGAAAGGTTTCTTTTAGCCCAGACGGATATTTCTCACACAAAGACGAGACAATTGTCTTGTTAGAGTTTAAGTGCCCTTACACCAGAAAGATCGCATGCCAAAAAATTCCTAAACAGTATCGTGATCAAATACAAACCGGCCTTGCTCTCAGCGGTGAGAGAGTTAACAAAGGCTTGTTTGTAGATGCCTATTTCAGAATGCGTTCTTTGAAGCAGCTTGGCCTTAGCCTTGAACATAATTCCTTTCCAAACAAAGGGGTTGTACACAAAACGAAAAAACCATCAGCACGTGCATGTGGTATTTATCTTTTATCTTCCAAACAAAAATTATTTCCGGGTCAGCCAAAATTACTTGACCTCGGCGCAACAAAATCAACAGCTATGTTTGAAAGAATTATGAAAGGAATTTCATCTGGAGAGTTCTTGTGTGGCGGTGATTGGTTTTATATGAGCTATGATGAGGATCAGAAACGAAGCGCTTTAGGTTTTTTGAAGGAAATAAACAGAATGACATTCAGTGAAGCTTGGCCCCCAAACTATTATAAGACAGTTGCCTTCTTTTCATGGAAGCTTCTTGATATAACAACAATTTGGGAAACAAAACAACTAAATTTCTTAGAAAATATTCACGAATCGATCAACCGGTTTCATGAAAATTTATCAAAACAAAAACACCTTGACAAAACCATACCTGGTGAAACTTTTGAAGACAACATCGGCGATGACAGTGTCATGTTGGAAGCCTTTCTTATTGAGAAAGCGGAAGCGCTTACTCCAGATCTTTGAAAGCTTTGTTCCATAAATGTTCGTTTTTAATTATCATATTGTTTGACATCTGTTGTCTCAGGCAATTTACAATCGCTCGTTGCGGGGCTTCAAGCGGCGTGGTAGTGTCCAGGATTTTGTAGATCACAAACGTATAAGAGATTCTCGGAAGCCGAGCTTCTATAAGTTTGAAGATACGTTTCGTGTTATTAATTTGGTCGATAGTAAATTCCACAGCCAGAAATTCAAGCTTCTTGTTAATCTGTTTCAAAGCGTACCCAAACGCATAACAGCGCGCCGACTGCCTTTGCCTTGGCTTGTAAAAAATGTTTTGATCCGTATATGCCGGAGCATAATCCTCTAGCACTTCCACACGACCGCATTTTTTGCAATAAAGTTCACAAGAATCGCTTGATCGCAAAAATGAGCCACCGCAAGAATAACAAGACAGAAATCTTCGGGCCCAACGTTCACGCTGCAAGGCGTTATAATGTTCTTGTAGATATTGTTTCCCCATCTCTGCCAACCCCATATCTTCGTAGATATGACAAAGTTTTTCCGGCAGGCGCAAGCGGTGTATTTCTTTCCTATAATCGCCGCCGTATAGCGAGCGAAGGATGGCAAATTTGTGATCTTTGTCAAGTTCATTGAGCCGTGCGGTGAAGTCAGTCATGCTTAAACATTATAATTGTTTTTTCAATTTGGTGATCTCGTGACTTCCGGTATCATTATGTAAAGGCCGTATTTAGAAAAATAAAACTTTTCGGCCATATTTGCGCATGTGTAGTTCTTTATGAGTTACCACATGTGAAAGCACGGCAATTGGCTCGAATATAAAAGACCTTTTTATTGTAGGTTCGATTGTAGTTCCGATCAGAACAAGACGAACGTATAAGATAATAACGAACGTACTTTAATGCAATGAACGAGTGCAAGTGACAAGATACAAAATGAATAAATTTACACTGCCTTATATACGGTAAGGGCCTGGGACTATGACGGAAGACCGCAGACCGGAAACAGGTCAATAACACTACACTTTTCGCACCATATATTATATTAAGTCTGTAATTCGGTATAGCTCAGGGAGGTGTGGCTGGCCCCCACTGAATCCTGCTTACGGCTAATGCGATGTCAGACCAGGGGTAGTGGGGTTGCTGCGTCAGTTAGTGACCCTCTGGTGAACCAGCCCCGGCCCAACTGATACAGGGGGGTGCTCGAACAGAGATCTCCTAGGAGAACTCGACCTCGCTCCCAGAGGCTAAATGGGATCAAAGTGCCCTTTGGGCTATATCCTGTAAGTTTTTTTCCCGTCACGCAGTGCTGTCATATTAAGTCGGAATATTGTTGTTACTGTTTCAGTTCTTCCCTAGACATGCACCACCACTTATAAAATAATGGCATTCTCGTCATTTTTAACAGAGTGTAACACATGTACATGGTAACAAAATCTCGATTTGTTGTCCAGCTCAGAGATTGAGCAAGTTTTCTATAACTGTTATCATTCATACAATTAATTACTAGCTTTCAATTGTCATTTACTGCAGCAAAAATGCCAGCATCACTTTACAGATGGTGGCTCTTAGGGAAGTGATCATAGCAAGTATACTCGACGAAGACCCACCCTGTGTAGGGATAGGGGGTTACACAGCATACCACCTATCTAATGAGTGTAATGGACGCCTTTCTTTTGGCCTAAAAATCAGAGATGAGAGTTTAATATTCTGTCGGCATGAAGCTTGCATTGCTAGTAAAACGGCACAGGAATATTTTTATATTTCTCTCAGTTTCTACTCCTGATATAACGGGGGCTATGAGAACAAGACACCATCTTTTTAGGTGGGGCGAGAGGGGGTACATAAAGAGACCACCAGTCTTTTTACTAAATGGTGGTTCCTGTCCGAGAGACCATTTCCGTTAGTGATTTTTATCTAAACCTGGGTTGTTTAAATTATGTGTAACATGCAATTTCTTCAACAAAAATAATTTATTGTCGAAATATTAAATTGACATTGTAGAAGTTTTTTTTTTAAGTTTCTATTTAAGCTAATAATTTTAAGCCATTAATTTAAGTAATCAATAAATGTCAGTGTTATATACAAGCTATGCGATCTTTCCTTTTGTGATGTACTGTATAGTCACAGAGCAAACCTTATCCTTTAGTTTAGAAAAATGTTGTGCGATTTTGAAACATGTTTTAAATTCTTCGACACCAGGCCAGAGGAAAATAATTACCGAGACGCAGTAGAGAAAAAAAAACTAGACTACATCCGTGAAGAAACACTTTCTCACAAGTCTTGCACGCCATAGACTATTTAAGTCTATTAAAATAGACACTAAATCACGGCCTAAGAAATTTTCTGATTCTCAGTAATATTTTCACAACGATCAGAATAAAAATTTCAGCCGATCCAACAAACGAGTCTAAGCCAAATTAAAGAAACCCTAATATACATCAGGAGAGCTATTACAATGAAGGCATGGATAATAGACAGATAAAATAATTCTAATCAGTTCTTTTGTGAACATGAAACCCTGCTGAAATTATCAAGGACCAATATTATCGAGCAACATGTCATATATTCCTAGGGTGATCTAATGTATACCTACTTTAGAAAGCTATTCTAAAGGCTTTTTTAAAAATACTTTTTACGACTTTTACCTGTCTCATTTTATACTACTGTATATAAATGGATCGTGAAGCGAAATAAACCATTTCACAGTTCGACGGAATACCAGATATATTAAACCATCCATAAGGAAAACTAAAAACTAGGCCCCGTAGCCCCAAACAAAAACAGACCAAAATGAACCAAAATGAGGCCTTAAAAAGTCACTGAAACCTAAATGTTTGAGCCTTAAAATGAACAAAAATTACAAACCAAGATTAAAGACCAACCGGCAAAATCAGTACATGTAATCCTGAAATATACACTGTACAAGAATCAGAAGAAATTTTCTACTGATTACACACTTATTGTCGCTTGATAAAATAAACCTTTTTTATTCACATGTACATACAGCGTTTGTGAAATTCTTTCTGATCACTTTCAAGCACCCGTTGTAACATGGATTCCACACTGTACAGCAACAATGCTACTACTTACCTTAAACTCTCTCTTCCCTTTCTTTGGAACGTAATGCTATAAACAATATCAGTTCATTTTTACAACTGATTGGGTAATATTAAGCACACATCGTAAAGGATGTTAGCCAATTCAAGCGCACGAATGATGATTCATCTCTACCGGACCGATCGATTTCCAAAGGCCTAGTACTGGAATTGCAAGTTGATCTGACATAATAATTATAAAGGGAATATTCATACTTTTTCCAAATTTCCCATCCAGATAAAGCCAGAAAGACTCCCACCGAATTTCATGCTGCTAATATGCCAGCAGTAAATACATATAAATAAACGTTTCATTACAAAGTTCACGAAACATGAGAACCCGGCTAGTGAACGTGCATTGTTACTGAAACAGGGAATGACCTATAATGACGTACATGCCACAGCGAACAGTGAAACTCATGTTCCCTTAAAACATGAAAACTGCCATAATCGTAGGCCGCTGAAATCATTGCTATGCAGAAGAGAATTAAACAGTATGAATGTTACCTAACTGAATGCCAGGGCATTTTTCAAAACAGCGATCGTGTAAACAGGCAAAATGCGTCCGCTTCTTTCCTTAGGTTTTCAGATTTCATCTTTGATATCAAATACTTATTTTCTAAAAATATCATGATTATAACATTTGTTGTTATATTTTCCTCTAAAAACGCGTTTTGTACTAATACCTAAACTTAAAAACTCTGAATTCTAATAACCCAAATCTATATTTCACAATTACATTTCTTTTCCTTTCGTTTGTAAATATCTACTTTATTTTATATAGAAATTCTGGAAATATTTCTTTCTTTTTAATGACGCATTAATTAAAATCGACCTGTTTATTAACCTTTATTGAGATAAACGGTTTAGGCTAAAAGGATGTCTCAAGAACTCTTGAATTTTTGATAAAATACAGCCAAATAAATTGCTCTCTATCTCTTGGAACGTTGTCTGAAGTCTTAGTTCACTAAATCAAGCTATGAATATATGGCTTTGTCAGGCCAAAAACGTGCACTACAAATGAATCACTCTAATTCAGAATAAACAAAATAACGAGAGCTTGAATTTTTGATAAAATACGGCCAAATAAATTGCTCTCTCTTCTAACGTTCTCTAAAATCGTAGTTAACTAAATCATCAACGTAGGAATATATCGCTTTGTCAGGCCACAAACATGCGCTCGCTAAACCGCTTTCAAAAAATATGCTACTCGACTCTTGTGTTCTTATCATAGTATCTAAACAATTAAACGAGACTTACCTGTAAGTTGACGTTTGATTTGAATTCTATCCTGTCATCAGTCCGGAACGAAGGAGTAACATGAGAAGCACGCACGCTAGCTTATTGAGCCATTATTTAAAGAAAGGGCTTGTTGGAGGTCACAGGAACGAAGGAGAAGGGATGGGTAAATGCCAATAGGGAGGTAGTCTCCCACGCAGCCGTTATTTGTCTCGTCACGCAACGCTCTTCCCCACTAACGGCTGCTCAAACCTGAACCACATTCCTTTGCAGATTTAAGCCAATCACAGTTGCAGTGCCATTTTCGGAACTTGCTCGCGCCAAATTCTCTACGCGTGACTCGTCCAATCATAGCCTGCGTTTTATCGTTGACTTAGTTGGATGGCGACGCTGAATAAAGGTTTTCGTGCAGTGTCGTCAATGTTTAAAACACCCGATCTAAATGTTCACCAGAAGCAGGCCATTCGTAAAATAATCGTTGACAAGAAAGACTTATTTGTTAACTTGCCGACGGGCTTCGGAAAATCATCAATCTACTCTGGTGTTTGACCATGATTCCAAACAGCAGCAAATAGACGGGTCACATCGTTGTCGTGGTCTCACCTTTGGTTCGAAGATCGAGAAAGGCGAATATTCTGTCGTGTATGGCTCAACAGAAGCGTAGTTGTTATAAAAGGTGACAGACATAGCACAAATCCTGCTTGTCGCTAAAAGCATTTTAGCCCAGCTTTGGAATATTAAAGTCTACCCCAAGTACGTGCCTGATAGATTTTTCCTTTTAGATCAAAATTAAGTTATAACAGGCCTGTTGTTCTAAATGTTTCGAAAATGTTGTCGTTTCTTTGATCTTAGGAAAAAATCTCTAGCTGTGATACTGACAGGAGGAATTTACTTTTTTTTTATTTATTTTTTTTTTACTTTAATTACAAAGAACTACTTAAAAAGAAAATAATTACAATATTCTAAACAACCGCCATAACGGACATACTTACAATTGTCAAGATTTCACAGATTACAGGAGGAATTTACGCTTTCCAGAGCCGTTTAGATTATTTAGTTATGCAGTCGTTTATTTGCTAGTTCTTGGCATAACAATGGAGTTTTTTTAGCTCACTTTGAAAAAGTTGCAAGATTAGTAGTAGCTGTTTAAGTAGGAATTATTTACTGCTTAGGAGGAGTTCATTACTCATTCCATGATTTTATGTTACCGCAAGTCTGCGGTTAGTGTAACACGTAAACCGGAAATCACCAGCTTTTTTTCGCGCGAAATCTGACGTCATTTTCATTTTGCTGATACATGATTGGTTCGCTGAATTTATCGCAAACACAATGGCAAAGGAATGTGGTCCAGGTTTGAGCAGCCGTTAGTGGGGAGGAGCGTTGCGTGACGAGACAAATAACGGCTGCGTGGGGAGGAGCGTTGCGTGACGAGACAAATAACGGCTGCGTGGGAGACTAATAGGGAGGGCATGTTACTCCTTCGTTCCGGACTGATGACAGGATGGAATTCAAATCAAACGTCAACTTACAGAACTTGTTTAATTGTAAAATTCTATCTGTCATCAGTCCTAAGTCACTACGGAGTACCATGTGTACTGTGAGCTCCAACGTACAGGGTCATGCAACGTACCAAATATTAGTGAGGTACGAAGTCATAATAGGAGACGTAATAGGACGTCCAATAAAACAACAACAATTGGACTTTAATAGAACCAAACGAAAAATGGCGTGACAAATATGTTGTCAACTCAGAATATCTAGACGATGTATAGATACGATTACATTTCCGGTGATTATATATAAGAACGGTAAAAAGGGCTACTAGTCAACCTGAACACCGGAGTCAAAATGATTCATGAGGGTTTGTCCGAGAATGCCACTAATGGACTTATTAGTGTTCAGCAAATGTTCGAGCGTTAGACCATCCCCCAGCCTTGAGGACGTCCGCTAGAGGAAGCTGTATAGTGGTGCTGTAAGAGGAGGAGGCTGTTCGACTGCGCCGAGAATTCCAGCATCCTGGAGCAACATATAGTAACGCAAACTGATCATGCATGAAAGGCAACTAAATAGTTTTTTAAACCTTTCAAAACACTTCAAATAAAGAGCAATAATCTTTAATATACCTGTATCGTCCTGACTGTTCACTACTTGCCTATCTTCTTACGAAACGAGAATTTTATCTTTTTAATATTATCGCTTCCCAAATCTAGCGCGTGACATTTGTGATGTCTGCGCGCGAGAGTGGAGAAGTTAACCCATCCCGTTGACCTCGATTATCACTTTCAGTTTTCTTGATGTCCTAAAGTTTCGAGCCCGAAGTTTTTCCATTCAAATGAAAGCTACACGTATCTTGGAAGCAGTACTTTCAAGTGGAGAAAAAGGGAACGAAGGATTACGGGAGGGAAAAACCGCAAGGGCTGGGCATGTAACTCCTTCGTTCCTGACTGATGACGAGGAAGAATTCCAATCAAACATCCACTTAGGTAAGTCTCGTGTAATTTTTGAATTCTACCTCGACATCAGTCCGAGTCACTACGGAGTTACATGAGATTTGAAAGCCCTGGAAACACGAAGAAGTATTTGGTCACAGATGGCCATACGTTACATGCATGCGAAATGGTATCTTCTATCGAACAAACTTACGGGTAAACAGATATAAAACTAGGAGGAGTACCCTGAAAATGTTCTAAAATGCTTGCACCAAAGTTGCTCTCTATAGGCTTATTATAGTAGGTAGCAAATGTTTGCGCATTAGACCAGCCGCCGGCCTTTTAAAAGTATTTCTTGGAGAGTAAAGACCAGGGAGTTTTCGTTCCATAGGAAGTCGCTGCGGGTCTAGCGCTTTTTCCGGAGAATTTCGTGACATCAATGCCCGCATTGTCAAGAATGGACTTGACCCATTTTCCTGAGACCGGATTATGTGGTTTGATAAAACTAATAAGAAGTTGACAGTTGTGTCCCCGGCCTGAGCTCCTTTATAGTGATATGCAGATAACGCTTTATGTGCGAAACTACGCATAGGCTGTTTCGTTTTCATTCTGTTTCAGTAAGCAACTAGTTCTATGGGCTCAAGGTGTCTTCGTATTGAGGAAATTGATTATTTAATCGTGATGCGAAAAAGGTCTATAGTCGGGCGCAAGCTTAGTTGCGACAGTGCATTGCCGAGGGAGGCGGTATCAAGTATCCATTACGTACGTGTTATGTACCAGTCAAATCCAAGAGCGCCCATCCACCCCCCCCCCCCCCCCCCCGCATACCCCGAGCATTTGACTAGTGGTTAGCTCCGTATAGTGGGGCATTTGACGTGAAACGAGGCCCGACCGGGCAGGCATTTGACTTCGACAAAAACGTAGGTCAGCGGTCGCAAGGTAAAGGATTTCGTAAACCATTCTTTTCCGGTAGTTTCCACATGGTTTTGCTGTTGTGTCTGTTGGCTCGGTTGACCTCTTTCGTTATAAATATTCATTATTCTGGAGTTCAGATGCCTTTGTTTAAAGTGTGGAGCTCGGACAAGGAAATCCTGAAAGGCGTTTTAGCGGGAAACTTTCCAAGCTCGTATCGAAAGGTAAAGTAATTTTTTATAGTCATATTTTATAATATTCCGTCGCCATGAAAGCGCACAGGAAATTCTACAGTTATATTATCTGTTTTGTTGGTGCATCTCTGCGTTTTTGAAAAGGCTTGTCCAATGTGGGCTTACTGTATAAAATAAAAATTTGTATAAATTGTTACATTAAAAGGTGTGAAACGTTGTAAAAATTCCTTTAACTAGTTACTTTAAAAACTCCTTGCCCGGACGGTGGGGCATTTGACGCTCTGTGAAGCCCTGTCCGGTGGGGCATTTGACCGTATAAACTGCCCACATAGTGGGCATTTGACCAATATTTTTAAAAAAGGTCCAATGCCCGGGGGTTTGCCGGGGGGGGGGGATGGGCGCTCTTGGATTTGACTGGTACATTATCGTTGGTTCGTCTCGATTCCAAATCGGCCTTGATATTATAAACCCCAGGGATGTGGGCAGCACTGAGCTATATTTGGCGATCGATGCACCATTCCCAAATTTTTCTTCCTAGGTGATTGCAAGGGGCTGAATGGCTAGTCCCCATATGATTTAGGATTGCTATTGCAGTTGTGTTATCTGTGAGGATTCTAAGATTGGTGTTGTAATTTGTTTTACAAAATGTTTGTAGGCCCATGAATACCGCTAATAATTCGAGGTACAGTAGTTTATGTGATGTAATTTTTCCCTCGTCGGACCAATCAGACCAAAAACCCTCCAGTGCTTGTGTCATTGTAAACCGCCTCCCAACCATTTTGAGATGCGTCGGTGGTGAGGGTGTTTCAGGGCTGTTCATGGGACGTTATGGGAACTCACGACATTGTCCACCCACCACTGGAGTTCCTTTTTGCAATCTTCCGTTAAGGACATCTGACTGTCAAAATCGCCTTTGCCAGTTTTGAGAGATGCAGTTTTGGCATGCTCAAGGGCTCTATAATAACGTTGTCCATGCATGACCCCAGGGAACGATGAGATAATTTTTCCTATCACACAGGCTACTTGCCGAATTGTCGTAGGGCCCTGTCCTAGAAGGGTGGTGCAAGCTTCTTTAACTTTCAAGGCCTTTTCAGGGGTCAGTGTAATAGTCATGGCGACCGAGTCAATAATAAAGCCTAATAGGACTAAGCGTTGGGAAGCTGGTTTAAATACAGACTTTTCTGGGTGGATTGTAAACCCCAAGGTATCGAATTGAATAAAGGTGTCAATCACGTTAGAGACATAAAGATCGTATGTTCTCCCTTGGAGATAAAGGTCATCAATATAACTAGCTGAAATGTAGCTCGGTAAGCGGCGGTTTTAGCAATTTAGTGAGTTTTCTGGGACAAGAGGATAACCTGTTAGGTAGGCACGTGAACTGATACAGGACATTTTTCCATATGAAACGAAGGTATTTTCTGTGCGAGGGATTCACGCCAACCGTATAATAAGCGTCCTTGAGGTCAAGCGAGGCCATATAGCAATTCTTTTCGACTAATCGGACTATTATTGACTGGAGCGTTTCCATTTTAAAAATGGTGATAAGTGACAAATTGGTTTAGTCCCTTGAGATTTAGAATGAGTCTGTGGCCCCCATCTTTCTTAGGTCTAATGAAGATGGGGAAAAACACTTCATAAGAATCATGATCAGTTGTTTCAATAATCCTTCTAGATAGTAGTTTTGCTATTTCATTGTCAATAATGGCACATTCTTCAACAGAGAAAATAGCCCGGGGAAAATAGATTGTGGGCGTGTAGTGTTAAATGGCCTCGTGTCCAACTCAAGCGTTGCACCTCTGACAGATGTCAGAATTTCCTTATCAGAGGTGATCTGCCGCCAGGCGCTAATGGACTTGGTTATGCAACCAGCCCTATATTAAGTGTATCTAGACTCCAAATATTCCTTTAGGTCACGTACCGTTTTCCCGAAGGGGGGGGGGGGGTACTTAACAAAGTTTTGTACGGGGATGCTCCGCCACGAGGTCCAAACCCTTACCCTTTCATATACCGTTTTTGACAGAAAAGGTACCCCAGAAAATGGTACCTCTTTCATATAGCCTTTATGTGCATCTGTTTAATATATTTTGAAAGGCCCTTTCATAATACTTAAATGGCAGTTTTCCCTACCTTTTTTATGCTTCAACTCGTGTTTTCGCTACCCTTTCCTATTCTTCGTGAAATCCCTACCCTTTCATATACTTCAACTCGTGAAATCCCGACCCTTTCATATACCTCCAGCCTCAAAAAGGTACCCCTTTCGGGCGGAGCATCCCCGTATAGCCCGTTATAGGGAGTACCCCCCCCCCGGACCGATTTTTTTATGTTTTTCAGAGATTGTATTATGTCCTCTCAGTTCGGTTCTTGGAGGTGGTTTTTTCTGGTCCTTCCCTAAAATTACGGCTTGCTCTCTCCAGGCCTGGAGTGTTTGCCAAAATTCTTTTGTGCCTTGTGCTTGTTATCATATGGGCAGTATGGGCGGGAAAAACGTGTCGCGCCAGATTTGCCTGCGCCTATGGCTTTCCCAAGGTTGTTCGTATCTTTAGCATCGCGCACTTGTTTGGCTAAGTCGGCCCCAAATAGCAAATCTGAACGACTGGCCGACTCATTTGCCTGGGTGCAAAGCGAATGAAATTCAGCTTTAAGGGCCGGTTTAATCTGCTCTCGGCGTAAGCGGGAAAGCTCCCCCCCCCCCCCCCCGACAGCGTGTCCTATCAGGACAATGGCGTCGATATTAGCGGCCAGTGTTTCTTTATCTGTGTTCGGTTTCTGGTCCACTAATCGATCACTTGCTTTTAAAATAGCGAAAGTGGCTTCCTGTAAGGCTTGTTGCATGTTACTGACTCTCAGGTCGGCTTTGCGCTTAGAATTATTCATTTGATCCCAAATTTCTGGGTTGACTCTTACGGTGGATATGTCGGCGCAATTTTTAGGTTTGGGGTGTTTAGCCAGTAGTGCTTTGAGCTTATCGTTGGGAAGGGTGATGCCCCACCATTTGGACGCTATGTTAGCCAAGCTTTGATTTATTTTGGCGCCAATATTTTTATCATCAATGAGGTCAGCCTCGAGAGATTTGAGAAGCTCGTGGTCTTCTTCTCATGGTACTCCGTAGTGACGTAGGACTGATGACAGATAGAACAGTAATGTGCTAACAAAAATGCAACAGGAATGTCCCCACAAATTCACTAAAAATGCTATTAATAGTATCTAACGCATTTTTTGCTAACAAAAATGCATAAAGAATGCATGTTAGCCCACATAAACTCCTGTAAGTTAAACATTAACTTACAGGAGATAAAAATGACAACTCCTTTGTCAGGAGTTAAGTCCTAGCCTAGGCTAGGCAAAACGAAACAGCCGCCAGAGCACCCCCTGACTAGGGTTTTGTCCCTTTTCGTTATGTGTCACGCAATGTCACGCGTGACAGTCACGCACAATGTCACGTCATGTGTCACGCTTTGTCACACAATTGCGTTCTTTTGTTAGATAAAGCGAGAAACCCGAGTTTAATCTTTCAAATCCGACTTGGACCCGGCGGCAAGACGATTGAATTTTTTTTGAAATTCTTCTTTGACTTCTTTGCAAAGCTCACCTCTGAGTTTTTCAAGATCTGGAGTTTGAGTTTGCTTGTTTACTTTGTTGGCGGCCTTTGTTTCACCAGAGCGTATCGCATTTTTCATTTCGTGATATCTTTCAAGCTCACGCAAGATGCTTGCGAACTCTGAATCGCTGATACGCTTGTCAGTTAGAGCCTTTGAAACCAGCTCAAAGACAGAGTTTCGTTTTGCAAGGGCGAGTGTGTATATTTTTTCGTGTTTCCTGATCTTTTTCTCAAGCCGCCTGCTAAACAAAGTGATACCGGCCGCTGAAAAACTTGTAATAACAGCAACACCCCCAATGACAGGGCTGGCTATGAGCCCGGCTCCTGTCAGGGCTGTGACGATTGTGGCTGAAGACAAGCCTGTAGAAATGAAACCAAAACTTACTGCGGTTCCGTGAACAATGGTGTGTGCTCGCTTGTATTTCTTAGCAACTTGCCTGTAATGATTAGCCTCCGACTCAAGCTCCTTTTGCAAGTCAGAAATTTTCTTGAGTCTGAAGTCTTCACCGTTGGATAAGTCTGGGTAAAGCGACGGAGTTTCGCTGTATTCAGGGGCTGATGGCAACACGTTAGCCGAGCTCATCATTTGTATATATATATATTTTTTAATTGATCTCAAGTTCAAATTCAAGCGGCATGTTATTGAAGTCAAAAAGGTTATTGTGTTCATCCCTCACAGACAGTGTTATGCTGTTTACATAATCACCAGACGAGACGTCACGCAAGATGTTCTGCTGTGTTGATTCATAGAAAACTCTCTCATAGGCCTTTCCACGAAGAGCAAATTTAGCCAAAACTGTAGAAGGTTTACCATTGAGTAGGTTTTGTTCTTTATCGACCAGATCACAGTGGATAAAGTAAGTGCTTGGTGATGTTAATCCTTTGACGAATGTTATAAAGAGCAATTTAGGACTTATACCAAGCAATTCAGACAGATCGCGGTCAAGCTTCACCCCCTCAGAATAAAGTTTGGAAATTATCATCTGACCAACTGGAGTATTTGTTTCGGTTTTTAATTTAAAGTTACCTTCGAAGGCTTCTTCAAATTCTTTTGCCAATCTATCAATAGTGTAATGCCCTTCAAGTATTCTTCTGGTAGTCTTGTGCTCATTAGGGTTAGTAGTTAATGTAATCTCACCTCTTTGTTTTAGATTAAACCACGAATTATAAATCGTGGCGGATAAGAGCCGGATGTAGCTCGGTTTCTGAAGCGGGTGATCGAAGTAGATGGTGTGAGGGTTCGAAGGTGCGACGATTGTTAACACAACCATGATTGTATATATATTTAAATTATATTTATATAATCATGTTTGGCAGACGCGGTTCAAATCTCGGTCTGAACATTGGCGGTCACGATTACGGACCTCCACCCCCATTTTTTCCTCGTCCCCAAAATCCCCTCTATCAACAACCTAGAACAACACAACCTGCAGTAAACCCGCAACTGGCTTGGATGAGTTCTCCGGAGGCTGCAAAACTCTCTACAGCTGCCAAGGCTAAGGCTATCTCAGACTTCAAAAGGCGTTTCCCGCACGCTGATATGTCAAGATTTACAACAGAAGTTTCTTTCGACGAAAAGCACAAAGCCTCAGCAGTAGTGCTTTTCCCAGAGGGGCAAGGCTCCTGGGCTATGCCCTCAGACATACCGCACAAGGATTGGACACAAGCCCTGAAAGACGCCCTTGGCTTAGAGTATATTGGCGGTTTCCCTTATCAGTTGACGTTAAACCGAAACACACAAAATCCAATCCCTGCTGTTGCTTTCTCCACCTCAATCGACAAAGACATGATGATTGGCTCTGTCTTGAACGATGAAGCGCAAAAGATCTATGTCACGCCAACTGATTATTTCACAACGAAATACAGAAACATTTTCAGAGACACACAAATTTCGTTCACAACCGCGAAATATGGGAGAAAGTGGCTCGGCGGTCCGCATATGAGTTTCTGGTCACAACAACTAAACTTTGCTCTGTGGTGTGCAACAACCGGCTGCGGGATCTCGCGTGACCTTCTGTTTGATAAGAACTCTACTCTCTCCCTAACCCCACAGCTACGGTCATTTTACAGGTTTCACGTCTATTTCACAACAAGACGAATACTCTACAAGCTGGGTGGGGAACAGAGTGTGAGTGCTTTGCCAGACGACCCTACATTCAACCAGAAAGACAACAAGTTCAACATCGACGCATACAAGAGGATTTGCCAAGAGTTCGGTGTAGACCCCAGTTCTGACTTCCGTTTCACATACGGCAAAAATCACGGGCTTGGCAATGTGTACATTTGGGTCGCATATGATGGGCCCAGTTCTACTGATTACGACTATCCTGATCCCGATCTAGCCCTGTTTGATGACGAGCGCGTCACAGACAGGAAAGACCCAAACTATCGCGCAAACGGCATATACTTCGTTCGTAACGACCAGGGCGCTGTTAGTCAGTTTGAACACTTTGTACCGAATTACGCACAAGGGCTAACACAGCCAGGGCTCGCGCGTATGAATCAGTCAATCGAGGCCTTTGTGTACTGCATTCTGGGTGCACAAGCCAAAACCCGCAGCAGCATCATTGGAAGAGGAGGCCGGGCGTTCGAAACGCAGAGAGTATTCCTCACCCATCTAGAGGAGGCCATAATACTGAACGACATCGCAACAAGCGTACAGCGATATCAACTTGCCATCCAAGCAACGAAAGTGCGCTTAGACTCGGAAAAGTGCGCCCGGAAGCTGGCTCATGCCATCACGCATGATTATCAACACAGAGAGCGTGGTTGGGTACAACAACAATCTCAAGGAGGCAACGCAAGGTATGAAGCTGGGTGTGAACAACGATGTTAACCTGGGCACAAAAAAAGCCTCCCTTCGCCCCATGGATGGGGGACCAACAAAAATAAATCCACCAAACAGTCATCCATCAAACCCGATACATAAACAGGCCACACAGGCACAGGGCATCGCAAAGGCCACACCACAGCCCACACCACAACCCACTCCACAGCCCACACCACAGCCCACACCACAGCCCACACCACAGCCCACACCACAGCCCGACTCACATCACGTAAACAAGGCACTCATTGGTGCGGGTGCGATTGCTTTAGCAGGCGTTATCGTTTGGTTTAGATAAGTGTTCAAGACTTCGCACGCTTGGTGACCCTTTCAACAAGGAAGGCCACCACGGCAAGGATGAGCAGCCAGGCGTGTTCACCCAGAAAAGAGATGACCGACCCAGCAGCTTTGAAGATAAAACTCACAATTGAGCCAATCAAGCCAGGCAGGGCGTTGGCTGCCTTTTTGCCAAGCTCTTTAAGCCCATTTCCAATAGCCTTGGTGACCTTTGCCAGGCCATTCAAGGTGGCGAGTACCACAGCGCTGATGGTGATGCCAGCTGCCAGAACAATCGCTTGCAGGGTCCATCCGTATTTCTTGAAGATTTCTCTAACCCGCTCTCTCAAAGACATTCCCCTTTCACGCACCTCAATTTCTGTGTTGACCCTTGCTAGCTCTTCTTCACGTTCAGCAACCCGGGCTTCCGCGGCTTCTCTTTCAGAGGGAGAAGTGTTCTCATCCTCTATGACGCGCTTGTCTTCAGCGTTCTGCCGTTCAAGCTCTTCTTTGTTCTGTTTCAGTTCGTCCAGTGGTTTCACAGCGTCCTGTTTTCCTCTAAGCTCCTCTCGGCGTCTTTCTAATCCCCTATTGTCAAGCATGAGTTTGTGGATGTCTTTTTTTAGTTTGTCTGCTTGTTGAGCAGCTTTTTGTGCATTGTTCAGATCTTTTCGTTTAGCTTGAATTTCAGCTTCCTGAGCTCTCTTTTCATTTTTCAGTCTTTGTATTGTCTCCGTATCAAGGCGCCCATGCGCATCTTCCAGTTCCTGAATCCGGTCATCAATATCTTTGATTCTATTTCTGAGGGCATCCGTGTCGCGGCGAAGTTTTTGTGCATCCGCAGCCGCTTGTTCTGCTTGTTGTACTTCCTTTTGTTTTGCTTCCTGTTCTTTTCGATTTGCTTCAAGTGTAGCATTTGTTTCATTTAACTCTTCAGTCACAGACTTTCCGAGAGCCTTTTTGATCTCTTTTGTAAGAGAAGCTGTGTTGAAAGTCTTTTCGGAATCCCCACGGCTTTTTGTGTAAAGAGGATACCATTTATCTTTGTGCCTCATACTCACCTCGATTATGCCGGAGCCCTTATGGTACCTAAGCTTGACTTTCGCTAGATCTGCATCGGGGTACTCGTTTTCAACTTCTCTCCATACTGCGGCTTCTGGTAATGGCATGTCAATGAAAGAGGTTTCTGTAGTGTGGGAGCCTTGTTGTTCTGGGGGCAACCTTGTTCTTGGGATCATAGGCAGTTGTTCACCAGATGGTGTGGAAGCAGCCCCTGGTTTAAAAGGTTGCGTGGTGTCTTGGGCCCATCGAAGGATTTCTTCTGCTTGTTCTTCTGTTAAATCCCCCCATGGGTTGTCATCCCCTGTGTCTGGGATGAGAGGGGTTCTGTCAGTTGTCTCGTCAGGTATATCATATCCGCCTTCTGCCATGATGATATATAAATATAAGTTTAAAAAAACACAAATATATACCATGGCTGTGCAACCGAATCTACTTCCATCTCACAGCGAAAAGACAGTGGGTGCCATGAAGGCAGAGCGAACCGTTAAGCGCATCACATTCAACCCTTCTGAGGCCAATCCTGGCGAGACACTTTACGTCTCGGTGCCCAAGATGGGCGAGCATGATGTCCTTGTGTCCGGCTCGCTTGCACTTGTGTTTAACATCAACCTAGCCGGGGGCCATGCTAACAACTTTCTCGTGCAAAATGTTTCTAGGGCCCTGGTGGACAGGCTCGTTGTAAAGTTTGGCGCCACCACCGTCGAGGACACAGTTGGGTACGACATCTATAAGATCTTCGAAGACCTTTTCAAATCAACCGATGAGCGGGACAACATGCTTATGGAGGGCATCCAGAGTGTGGATTTGTGTAAGATCCGCTCTAATGCTGGCGACAAGAAGACTTCCGGCGTGGATGCAGAGAACAAGCTTGAGTCAATATACAAGAATAAGTATCGCATCAAACTGGATCACCAAATCTTAACTGATCACGGAATCATGTACCCTCAGGCCCTATACAGTGATCTGGTCTTCGAACTAACCCTAGCCCCCGCAAGCCAAGTTGTCCGAGGGTCAGACACAAGCAAGCTCGTGTACAAGTTGGAAAACATCCAGCTGGAGTACGAGACGATCAGAAGTAAGGAGCTGGCTGATGAAGCAACAAGAACTTATACTAGCGGCAAGGGGTTCGCCTATGACTTCGTAATGCGAGATCGGGTGCATCCCTTCTCAAAAAGCGGGGACACTCGGATGAATCTTCGGGTAAACCCACAGCGCCGGTCTCTCAAGGGCATCCTCTTGCTGTTCAACAACCCCTATGCTGCGGGTGCAAGGGACTCTGAGAACTATTTCAATCCCGACATCACCAAAGTTAAGGTAACCGTAAATGGGGTTCCAAACAGGGTCTACAACGAGGGTATCGCCGGCACTGACATGTGGAGTGAGATCTCCCGACACTTTCACACGCGCGGCAGGCCCAACATGAACCTGACCAAATATCTCACAGGCAACAAGTTTGGTCTCTGGATTGACCTGCGGTCCATGGCTGACCCAGCTCTGCACGGCAACGGCCAACGGCTCGTCAACACACAGGATGGCGTGCAACTCGAGATTGAACGAAACGGCACAGGCTCGGGAAATGCAAACTGCCACATCTTCACCATCTCAGACTCACAGTTGAACATCATTAGCAGGCAGCTGGAATCTGTACAGTACTAAGACACATATATATACCATGGCCACAAGCAAGATCAACTTCTATGATAAGCCAAATGAAATTACACAACTCAAGCACTTTCCGACAAATATTTGTTACATTTTGACTCCAAATAACCGTTAAAAGTCTAACCTGCCAATCTAGAGTTTTTCGGCAGCCGACCAGTCACTTCGATAAAGCACTGATGTTTTTAAGTTGGTAATGGATCGGAATAAGATGCACACAATGTAAAGTTCTTGTGCCCGAAGGAACATAATAAATCCGTAGATCCACTGTAGATCAATGGAAGTGAACCGATTTTGCGTTTTTACTCCTTTACTGTGCTGCTTGACCTTGAAATCCCCGAAAAATATTTCTCAAAAGAGCACCTTTGTCGGGAATGCCTCCAGTAGCAATTATTAAAGTTTAGTTTCCCCAACAAAGGTCACAAGTCACAAGATAATCTGAACAGATTTATTCACCGCACTTCACACAGTTCACAATTGTCACGCTGGGAAGGGAGGTTTTTACGCTCGATTGCGCTCACGTGTTTATTATCACATCTGTCAATCAAATTCCTAACCACATTCAGGCCAAGTCTCCGACACTCTCCCCCCATTATCAACAAATGTGATAATGTAGTCTACTATTCAGGAGACTGGGCAATAACAACGTTAACAAATGCTTTAGAAAGTTACTGGTAAAATCCCATGTCTACACGAGAAAGGATTTACTGTCCGCTCAAAGTTTTGAATCCTCTCTGCTTGCAAAGAGGCCAATCGTCGTGGCCGTAATACAGGCGCCTCAGCATTAAGCTCTTCTACTGGTGCCCGGACAACTGTATCACAAGAAAGTTCCAAACGATAAACATGCTGCACTGGTCTTTCGACGAAGTTCCTCCCTGCTCGTAACTTGACGGCCCTCACTACTCCGTCCCTTCCTGGATACAGTTCCTGGACAATGCCGAGTGGCCAATTTCCCCTATTTTCTCCTCACACTTTACGATCACTACATCACCAACCGCCAAAGTACAGAGTTTGCTTTGATTCTTGAGGTTGTGCCGCTCCCTCAGGTTACGGAGATATTCGCTTGACCATCTTCTCCATAAGGCGTCCTTACACTTGCAGAGATGTTTGGCTCTACGTGGCAAATTTGCATCATCAATGTGGTGTGGTGGCAGATCTGGTAAGATGTTGCTTTGAGGAAACATCATGAGATTAGGGGTGAGAGTTGGTAACGCTACATCATCCTCCACATATCAAAGGGGCCTATTATTCAATGTTATTTCGACGTCAAGTAGCACTTCCTCCAATTCTGCCCATGACAGGAAACTGCACCCGATGGTCTTGCTAAGGGCGTTTTTTACTGATCCAACCATCCGCTCGAATTGTCCGCCGCACCACGGGGCGCGAGATTAAATTTCCACATAATACCATTCTCAGCAAGGAACTTGTTAAACTTCTCGTCACACATAGCTTTCCTCAACCATCGTGCTGCCCCCACAAATGTAGATCCATTATCAGAGTATATGATTTGCAGACGTCCCTTTCTGGCAATCAGCTTCTTCAGACTCAGAATGAACTCTCTGGTTTCCAGTGAGGGTACCAAGTCCAAATACAATGCACGACACAGGGAACATGCATAAAAAAATAACACAATCTACGCTTTGCTTTCTGCTCTTCGACGTATCTTGTATTTGATCGGCCCTGCATAGTCGACGCCCATCACCTGGAATGGGTGCGTTCCTTGCGTCCGATACACAGGAAGATTGCCAGGTGGAGGGTTCGCTGCTGCTACTGTCTGGAATCGTTTGCAACCGTGGCAAGCTCTTATGGTTTGCTTTGCTAGCTTTCTTAGGCGTGGGACCCAGTGGCTACTCCTTACGCTCGTCATTGTTAAGCTCACTCCCCCGTGTAGGGTGCGCAGGTGTTCACGATGCACTAACTTCTTAGTGTACAAGTGCTTGTCATAGAGGTATAGAAGATAGAGTCCCTGGATTCTTCCACGGCACTCCAAAACCCCATCCGGGTTAGGTTGCAGGTTCAGACGCAGACGGTCATCTTCAAACTCACAACTCTGCTGAGCTCTTTTTACCCAGAACAGGTGCTGTTTCTGTAACTCCTCAGTTGTCAAGCTAGGGGCCTCTCAATTTCAGATCAGAGTGGCGAGAATTGTGCACAAACCGTGTAATCTATGCACAAATGTTCAGAGCTTTCCTTTGTTCAAACTTGTCGACAACTTCATAAAGCCTGTCAGCTTCATCCACAGCAACCTTGAACAACTCCTTGGTAGCTTTCAGTTCTGCTGTACTTTCTTCAGAGGGCTGAATAGCATGTTGTGGAGGCCAGCGCTCACAATCTGCCACCCAGTCTGGACCCTTCCGCCAAAGCTCGGACGACAGGTTTATGGGGGAATGTAGAACTGCACTCCTTGAGCTTGCTGATCAGCTGTTTCCACAATCCCTTCAGCTTTCTGTTCTTCGATGATCTCACTGTAGGCCTGTTCCAACCCGGTCCGTTTCAATGTCCGCTCTAAACTCTCCAGGCGGCAAAGACTTCCATACTCATTTGAAGGTAAAGGTGGGTGGTTGCCTTTCCATGGCAAAGCTGCTTCATGCCATCCCATTTCACTGCGCGCCGATAACTGCTTACGAAATTCTCTGTACACTTCACCTTGGTCATGTTGTGGTGTGTGGGTAAGTCCTAACACGTCTAACTTGCACAGTTCTTCAAAGTCCACTTGACTAGTTTGAGTAAGGAGCATGTGTGTAGTATCAATCTCCTCTCCTGGAGAAAGAATAACCCATTCCAATTTGGTGCGCTCAGCTACAGGTTCCCCTTGGTTACCAATCCTTGGTCGAGTATCAGTTTTAATTCGAGCATAGACTTCAGTACCCAAAATAACATGAACTGGCAGCAATGGTTTGGAATCCGTATCATCCATTTCCACACCCTTTAAGTGGGGGTAAGTGTTAGTTAACTGTTGGTATTGGGGATTTTCCAGGCTAAGGAGCTCTACTCGATTGACCTTGGTGAGACTGACTTCTAAACGGTAATCACCAGACCTTGATGAAACAGTGGTCTTGAAAACTTCCATTCTCGCTGTGGTTGAAGCCATAAGCATCTCAACTCTCTTAGGCTTGATCTCTGTTGGCTTCTGTCCCAGCATATCCAGTAGTTTGGCTGAAGCATAACAACTAGATGAACCAGAATCCAACAACGCGCGACATTCAATACCACCAACCTTAATCACTACAACAGGGTAAACCACCTTCTCAGCATCGACGGAAGACAACACGCTGTCTCTCTTAGGTTGTTGATCAGGACAGATGGAGGTGTGGTGCTTCCTGGAGCATAAATTGCATCTCGTTTTGCTTGCACACTCAGCAGCCCTATGTTTTGGGCAAGCACAGTTAAAACAAAGTTTGTTTTCAGCCAGAAATTTCTTCCTCTCGTCGCAACTAACAACGCGTGTACATTCCGAACTCTTGTGCAAGTTATCTTCACAGTAGACGCAACCACGTGGTTTGGCGTCCTGTTGCTTTGTATGGTATTTTCGTGAGGGCGAGCGATCACGTTTGAACGACCGCGGTTTATCTGAATCCACGGGATTCCACGACTTTAATGCACCACACAGTTTTCAGGAAATCCCACCTTTGCCAATTTTCATCGTTCCGTACCAAATCTCCACGAATTCCAGGAAGTTTATCGATCGTTAGAGCTACGTTTCCATTCACCACGCTTAGCTTTCCCATGGTCTCGAGAGATAGAACGTCGTATAGCAACCTTTCGTAAAAAAGATGAATTTTTTGAGGTTGGTTTCCATTTCTTTTCGGCAAATCCAAAATATCCTTAACGTAGGCTTTCACCACTTCGCTGACATTGCCGTAGCGCTCGATCAAAATAGCCTCTTCCTTCTTATAGTCCTCGGCGGTAAACGGCAACCCATCGATGCCTTTTCTGACCTTAGGATCAACAAATTCCTTGAGATAGGAAAATTTAATGATAGCAACCATTTCGGACTGACCCCAAAAACCGATTTCAATCAAAATTAGTTCCATTGAACTTTGTAATATTAAGCTTCGGTAACTTCGCTGACGCAGCACTTTGTTTTCCGTTCGGACTTCCCGCTTGATCCGACAAGTTCACGCTCTTTTGGTTTATTGAAGCTTCTTCTCGAATAGCTCTTTTTCGAAAACGAGCTGATCATTCCTAGCTTTCTCCATCTGCTCTTGATCAAAATTATTCAGAAATGAAGAAATTCCATCCATATCGAGGTCGACAGCTGCGATATCCTGATCTACTTTAGCGCCCCACGAGGTAATGGCGGAAAGTTCTTCACCGGCAGCAATTTTCAACTCTTCTACTTTTCGCTTCGCTTTCTCCACTGAAACAACCACTGAACACAGCACGTCCCGATGTATTTTGTTTCTCTTCTCATGCCGGCTCGCAAGAACAGCGTCAGTTTTTCTCCTGATGATCTGAAGTTGTGTAAGTTTCGTTTCAAGATCCTTGCTCGCGGCCTCCATGCTTCGCGATAATAAACACAGTAGTTTTCGATTCTTTCCGTTCGAAGATCAACACAATGTTCCGTTGGAGGTGCCACTTTGGTCGGGAATGCCTCCAGTAGCAATTATAAAAGTTTAGTTTCCCCAACAAAGGTCACAAGTCACAAGATAATCTGAAAAGATTTATTCACCGCACTTCATACAGTTCACAATTCTCACGCCGGGAAGGGAGGTTTTTACGCTCGATTGCGCTCACATGTTTATAATCACATCTGTCAATCAAGTTGCTAACCACATTCAGGCCCAGTCTCCGACACCTTACAGCTACAAATAGAATTAACTTTGAATTCTACAATGTTTGTCTTTTTATTGTACCTAAAGTAAAAGTTTTAAACGGCAAGCCGTCGAGTGGAAATCCCAGCATGTCCCCAAAAAAGACACGCACAATATTTAACTTACTAGGGAGGGCATAGAAAAAATTGTCGCGGACCCCGAAAGCGATTCCGCAAAAAGTTAAAAACATCTAAATATAACTTGTAAAAACGCGTGGTGACCCCTACATTTTATCTTATAAAATGGAAGTGGTAAGCATATTAAGCACATAATTACTTTTTTGTTGTGGGCAAAAGTTATTGCGTCGACGAAGGAGACGCTTCCTAATCTTGTCGGCTAGACGGAACGAATCGAGAAAAGTGTCGGTACCAAATCTGCGCCATCTTGAAACGTCACAATAGTATCCAGCATGCTTAGCGCGTCGTCTAGGCGGAACTAATCGAGAAAAGTGTCGGTACCAAATCTGCGCCATCTTGATTAAACATATGCTGGATGCAACTTCCAGACATTGAGATATGTACATTTATTTAGTCGGTAAAATCCTTGCGGAAATCACACCAAGTACTGAGGCGTACGAATCGGAGAAATATAAACCGAATTGAAATCAAGACAAATATACTATTTATGTCTGAAAAATCTGAGCCCTTTCGGAGTACACAGCACGGCAGAAGGATTTTGCCCGATTCCACGGCGATAGCGTGAATTTGTTTGACGTTGGCCCGACGTTTTTGCCTGCGTGACATATCTCGTGACATAGCTCCTTGTAGCAGTGATAGGGTTTCGGTTTGATAAGACCCATCCCTTTCAGTTAGCTTCCTGCTACGAACTTCAAACAAATGCCAGGAAATGCTTTTCAGTTTCCTGTTTAATGAATGCCTCTTTCTCGGCAATCTCCGATAGATCAACAATTAAACGCGATGACTTCACGCCAGTATTATCCAAATGATCATTTTAAGCGGAACTTACCACTTCGCCAAGGTCTTCCGACTTTGATTCCTCAGAAATTTCATCTGACTCTCGAGACATGACGAGTGCTGAATCTAAGCCAAACGCACTTACGCACTTCCTACAAGGTATTATACCACTTGGTATTCATCCGATCCGTCGATAGGCCGTCCGGCATTTGTTACAAAGTTGTTGTTGCTCGCAACAATGTTTTTACGGTGGTACGAAGCTTCACTAAGTTGTTATTGTGGCTGCCCCCGAACGCGACGACTTGTGGCATCCGAAGGAGTTTCGACGAGAAGAAAAGCCATTGTTATTCACAAGAGCACATTTTATTCTTGAGATAACAACTTAGTTCGCCTTTACATAAGCGGATGACCGGAGGATTACATGGATGAAAAACTGAACGAATCATACTTGTGATCACAACGTCGAACAACGAAAACATGGCGGCTCGAGCTGGAAATGCACGGTTACCAAGCAGCTTGAGCAGTCACCAAGCAAATTAGTGACATCAGCTGTCTTCCTGCAGTACCGCTGCAGTAACAGGTTCGTAAGTTCCTTTGTTTAGGTCTAATGTGACATCGAGAAAGTTGACGATCTTTTTGTTGGCTTCGATTGTTATTTTTAAGCCATTGTCTGGGAAAACTTTGTTGATATCCTTCTTGATTCTTTCGATTCTTCGTGGTATTTCTTGGAACGCACCTAGGTCATCATCTCTGTATTTGTTTTTTGATACTTTCGGGTAGTTAGTATAAAAGGCACGATCCTACTAATCCACAGGTTTCCGCGCCGTCAAAGGAGTTAAGTCAAATGGGCGTTGCCTACATTGGCATGATATGCAACTAACTGCTTGTTCTATATAACGAATTTTTTCATTCAAGTTTTTCTACTTCCGTATTTAAGGTGCCTGAACACAGTTTGCACGCGCTCTTCAATTTCAGCTGCTTACGTGAGTCAGCACGTGCAGAGTTTTGAGAAAAACGAGGCGCCTATTCAGCGATCATTTTATTTTGCTCAGCGTGGATCGCGAAAGTGTGGTATTTCGTCTTAAAATCAAACAATTTGTTGTTCGTAAAAATGTTTGTTGAATCAATAGATAATTTATAGAACCATTGAAAAAATACACTACCTTTTTGGTCGATTTTGTCTTTGGATCGAGAACCCAGTCAAATGCAACGCATGCGCAGTTGACCAAAAAATTGTGACTGGATATTTTAGCGACTTTCCTCGGAAATATGCTGATTTCTACGGAACCACTCGTAGTAGTTTTAAAATGATAATGAATGACGCATAGGTACAGTGAAACTGTGTTCAGCCACCTTAAGTACCACATAACGAAATTTAAGCTAGAAGATAGTCGCTGATCGATATGTTATCCATATTAGCACTTACATACAAAACAAAATTTTAAGCAAAGTAGACACTCGCGGTTATCGTTTTTAACCCGTGAATACGCGCATGCGTAATGTACGGGTTATCGGTACCGGCGACAGATATGCAAATGAGTCACTTGCTCACTCCTTCCATCAGCTGTAAACTTAGTGACGTAATGCTATGTTGCGAATGCGTTTTGTAACAAGAACAGCGTGAATCCAGCGATAACAATAACTAAATTGGTATAACAATTTGGCTGCATAATTTAAAAACATATATATTCCCCTTCATTGGCATATAATCATCCAAGCTTTATGCTTTTATTAATTAAATTGTATGCTTGTATGAATGTAACTATGTATGTATGAACATATGTATGTACCGTATTTTCTTGATTAAACGCCGGGCCCCGAATAAACGCCGGATATAATAGAGGAAGTTGTAAGTAAGCCCCTCAAACGTTTATTTGTGGTATAATAAACTTAAGATTTAAGGGCAAGGTACACGGCTGCCAAGAAGAAAGAATAATAACCCTTTCTTAAAAAATTGCGAGCGAGAAAAAACTGCTGATTCAAAGAAATGCCGGGTGTACAAGGTCAAGTTTGAAATAAACGCCGGGGGCGTTTAATTGAGAAAATACGGTATGCACATACGTATGTATACATTTTAAATAAAGGACGTTATCATTGTAACCATTATTACGAAGACAAGTACAAGAGCCATATGCCATATGCAGTACTGAATTAATCAAAGGGCTCTTAAAGCTATCTCGTTAATGCGTTAGAACGTGAGGTTAATAAAAAAGAAGAATCTTGATAGTGAAAGGTAGTAGGTGCCGGCGCTCTCATTGCATCAAGGGTGGCGCAATTTCTGATAAAAATAGCCCGACACGTCCTTAACATGAGTTTGCGTGGGGCCAACGCTCACGGTTTCCTTCTCTGATTATGGCTCCTGGCACTGAAGATATGTTGTTCTTGCTCATTTACATTAGATTTGGCATATGTGAAGGGGCCTAATTCGATTGCATTATACAGTGGATTTACTTTTGCGCAAAATTAACGTTAATGTCCCTTTTTAGTAGTCATTGAACGGCTTTCGCTTTTATTCCTAAGATTAAATAAACGACAACATTTAGAACAACAGAAAAGTCTATCAGGCACGTACTTGGGGTAGACTTATTGAATATTCTAAAGCTGGGCTAAAATGCTTTTAGCGACAAGCAGGATTTGTGTTAGGCCTGTTACCTTTTATAACAAAAAATTCCCACAAATAATCAGTACTTTGTGAACTTCAGTGAGCTGAATTTTAAAGATTCCCCATTTTAAAGATTCCCCGTTTTAACCTCTCTAATATGGACCAAAATTTCCCACGAATAATCAGGAGTTTGTGAACTTCACTGAGCTGAATTTTAAAGATTCCCCGTTTTAACCTCTCTAATACGGACACCGAAGGGGCTGGAGCAAAGTGTTCGAGAGTGATTCTGTAATAATCTGCACTTGGTGCCTGGGTAAACGGCAGCGACGTGAAAAATGTAAACAATAAACAGCAAAAACCACGACTACAAACTGATGAAAGTAAGGTGCCGGATCTGTGGCCAAGATCTGGATCAGTAAAATCTTGTACAAGATAAATCAAATGGCAGACTGATTCTTTTTTCCTTTGTCTTTCTTTGTCGTAAGTATCAGTCTGTTGTTTTATTTATTTTGACGTGAAAAATGGCGGGAAAAGTGGTGATCACGTGGTCAGCACTTATTGCTGCGAGCCCCCAGGCGAGTAGCACACTAATCTTCGTTTGCCTGTGGTTGCTTGGGTGCCCTGCGCCTTATGTTATGCTTTTGATGTTTGTCAAGATGATTTTGAGCAAGCGTACATCCAGCGGTTTCATCATAACTTAGATGCGCCTGGATCTGGATGCATCTTTCGTCGTCCATATCTGTCCACATTCTCGTCCCCAGAGCCTTCGTTTCGTTTAGTCAGCGGAAAAAACGAAGGCTCTGGGACCAAAGCCTTCCGGATGTCGTAAAATCCACGACATCCGTTAGCGCATGACTAATGCCTTAATGTACTTTTGCGCTTGCTCAGTACTAGAAACCGGAAATAATAAAACCTTTCGTGTGTGCATTTTCGTCCCCAGAGCTCTCGTTTCGTTTGGTTGAGCTCTGGAGACGAGAATGTTGTGTGGAAATGGCGTTCGAAAGGACTGTACAACTGCAGGAAAACATCGCGCTGAAAAAAAAAGAAGAAAAGCTTTACGTGCTGCTGTTGTTAAGAAGAAATATTGTCTTTGTATTTTGCCTACTGGTTTTAGAAAATCCTCGATAAGTCAACCGATTTCTTTTCTTTGGGAGCTGTGTATTTATCGTTTCGCCAGTGAACGCTATCATATCCCACCAAATCAGTTGGTGGGACAGCTGAGTTTCTTGATCGACACGTTGTGGTCATTGATTAGGTTTATTTCATCCAATAGTGGTAAGAAATATCGAGGAATTTTTGTTTTGCATTCGTTTCATGTTATTTTATTTGGGCTTCAAGTGACCTTCGTTTCCCTAGATTTGTATTTCAAGTTGTAGCAAAGAGTACTACCTAATAAAGAAAATATAACTTGCTCAATAATACGAGAGTGCTGATAGCGTTGCATTTGTTGTGTTGCTGTTATTTAAAATGGGTAACCTAGTGGTAATATTTCTTTTCACCATTGGGCTTTCTTCGGGATTTCTGCCTCTCTTTACTCGTCCCTGTAGCAAGCAACATACTTCTTTAATATTCGTGGCCGCTTATAGCTTCCGCTGCTTCGTCTTCCAAGACACATACTGATTATATTCGGAAACAAATCGCTCATATTTAGCGACAATCAGATCCCGTTATACTTTGAAATTTAGCAGCCGTATCTTTACCAGCTAAACCAAACAAAACTGGGTGACATTGGTCGTTGAATGCGTTGAAATTAAAACGTTGGTTTTGTTGATGTAGTTGTCATGGTCAACATTTGAATTCAACCGGAAGTAAAACCTTATGCGTAGAAGGGTAAAATTTTTTTACCTAGTTGCGCATTCATTTTTAAACGGCCAATCAAAAAATTCAAATTTTTTTCCGTTACCAGAGCTACACGAGACGCAATTTTAAAAAAAACCGTGAAGCTCTGGGGACGAGAATGATCTGTCCATAGCACATGCTCGCTTCTCTTCGCTTCTTCGATATTTGCAAATGTATCATGCCAAATTCAAACTTATTTGTTGCTGGAAGCATTCATCAAGGTCACGAACGATTTAATGACATTTCACGGGGAAGACAATGTTTTTTATGAGATTTTCAGCGTTGTTACGTGATCAGAGTTTGCCGATTTAACAATGGACCGGAGTAACTGCAGAATACCCTGCCATTTCAAGTGCCTCAGGAAAAAATTCTGTACGCGGAATGCAGTGGCAGTATGAAGACATGACAAGACAACATATTTTCTTGCCTACGTGGTACGCGGTACGCAGTCGTTAAATAATCCAAGAGGACAGGGCAATATTTTTTCTTATTTTCCACCTAGCTCGGTTTTCTTTGTTCTTTTCAGGGAATATATCAGGGACTGTGCAATAATTATCGGGGAGGGGGGGTTGGAAAACCAGAGGGGGGGGGGGGGGCATGAAGTAAAATCAAAGCAAGGATAGGGGGGGGCTCAAAGTAAAATAAGTCACTCAAGAGGAGGGGGGGCTTAACATTTTATTTCAAGTGTTTATAGTTCTCACTGAAAGGCATGATGATCTGTTCTGTGGCTGAACTGCAATTTCAATCTGTTGCAATACGATTATCCATTCTTCTCTATCTCTATAATATAGAGACGAATATTGTGATAAAACGTTTCTGGCTTTTTAAATTCGAATAGCCCAATTTCGATATATTAAAATTCAACTTGAAACAAGACCACTGCGAGGCTTAGGGGAATGATAGTAAGGATTTATATGGTTTATTTCCCTAAGCCTCGTAGTGTTGTCTTTGTTTCATGTTGAATTTTAATACATCGAAATTGTGCTATTGTCAACAACATTTGAACAGTAGAATATAGTTATATACCAGTGCAAATATTTTGCCCTGGTGAAAATATTTTGCTCCAGTTCAAACATTTTGCACTGGTTCAAAATAAATTTGAACCAGTGCAGACAAAATTGTACCAAAATCATAATTTCACTACAACATAGATAATTGTATTGCAACAGATTGAAGATGTACCTCAACCAGCATGGTCTTAAGGTGGTCAGACATGAGGGGTCATGTAGCAGGGACATGTCGCAGTGACATGTAGCAGCGACAAAAATTTGTGTAGTACACATTGAGGGACATGTAGCAGGGAGTGTAGCGGAGACATGTAACAGGGAAAAATTCATAGCGCTTGCACACCACATGAAAATGTCGCGGGGACATGTCTCAGGGACATGTTACAGCGACACGCCCCCTCGTTTGAACTGATGGTATCATAATTGTGCAACACCAATTTTTGGGGACATTTTGTTACCCGCGACGTGTCCCATGAAGTTCAACAAGTTGAACACCGTGAGACATGTCGCGGGGACAAAATGTCCCTGAGACATATCCCCGCGACATTTTCATGCGGTGTGCAAGCGCTATCATTTTTTCCCTGCTACATGTCCCCGCTACACTCCCTGCTACATGTCCCTCAGTGTGTACTACACAAACTTTTGTCGCTGCTACATGTTGCTGCGACATGTCCCTGCTACATGACCCCTCATGTCTGACCACCTTTAAGATCAGTGGAGGTAAAACGGCACTGGTTGCACGAGTTCTCCAGTACGCTCGTGGTGATCATTCTTGCATCCCACGAGAAACCCAAGAGCAGGTTAACGAGGAAATGAGTTCCAGTGCAAGCAACTCGGATTTGCAATGAAGTGATTCAGAAGTGGAATCAGATGGCTTTGTCGAACACTGCTTCGAGGTCATGTTTGTTCCAGATATGGATGTCCAACAAGTAAACATGTAGTATTGCTGTATATCCACGTCTGGAACAAACATTACCTCGTAGCAATAACAGGTGGGTGTATATTAAGAAAATGCTGGGTATTTGTATATAAAAGGTGTTTGAAGGGGGGGGGGGTCTTATAAAGTTTCTGACTGATCAGAGGGGGGGGGGGGCAATAACTAAATTCAGTTCTTTTGAAGGGGGGGTATTACCTAATATTTTCCTACTTGAAGCCCATTTTCCGGCCCCCCCTCCTGATAATTATTGCACAGTCCCTCACATAACCCCGTTCATTACAGCGTCTGAAAAGCTGGGTGCGGCATTGATTGTAACAGGGGAGAGGCGGGGCTGAAAACAATAGCTGATAACAATAGCAGAACAAAGGATTACATATTCCCCTCAACATATCCCCCCAACATATTCCCCTCAACATATTCCCCTCGACATATTCCCCTCGCCTTAGTCCCCTCGACTTATTCCCCTCATAATAGAATAACACAAACGGGAAGACAAAATAGGGCGTAACAAGGAAAACGCTCTAGCATCGGTTAATATTTTTTGTTTACAAAAAAAGACAACTTCATCAATCATATTCCTACGTAATTAACTTGCCGGTCGCGACCAAAAAGCGAAATGTTAATAACATTATTCGATGGTATCGTACCTCGATTCAGGTTTCGGGTCTTCAATAATGTATAACGCCTCGTTTTACGCTTGAACCTGAATATGTTTCTACCGCTTTCCCTTGGAAAACACACCGCAACCACTCCATTGATCTTCGAAAGATGAAGGCGGGCAGTTGGGCCCTGGGAGACCACGAGTACTGTTCATACATTTTCTTCTCTCTCTCTCTCTCTCCTTCTACTCATAAGAAAGCAACGTGCTCAATGCAAATTTGGTACCAACCGAGCAAACAATGCAACCATCACTATCGGAGGAAGCCAACAACAATTGTCACCTAAATGGTGGAACATCGATCGACGATGAGAGCTCGCCAAATTGTCCTCAACAGCGACCAAATTCAGAAATTGTGACCGACATTGAGGGTTTAAAACTTGATTTATTCATACTTCAAAAAACGGTTGAAGAAAATACAAAGCTTTTGTCCATTATTAATACCAAACATCAAGATGAAAATGCTTCTTGTTCCGAACTCCTTGATTACAAGAAGAGGTGCGAAACACTATTATCCTCTGTTTCTAAAGAAGACAATGCAATCAAAGATTTGGAAGAAAAATGTTTGACCTTTGAGAGCCGCGCTTTGTCATTAGAACAAGAGAATGAATCCCTTAGGCTTGCTTTAACCATCATTCCCATTTTGTAAAGCAGTTGTACTAGTTTTAATTTTTAATTATTAACTTAACTGATGATTCTCCGTGTTTAAATAAAGATTTACATTACATTACATTTACAAATGGCAATCCGGGCAGGAGGGGGTATCTGGGTTAAAAATCAAGGTGCGAGGGTGGGTCGGCCTGGCCGGGAAATCCGGGCGGGGGAGGGGTAAAAAAGCATTGCATCCGTCCGGGGGGGGGGGAGGTGTTATGGAAAAACCCATTTTGCATGCGATTTAGTAACACAGGAAAACTAAGTCTTTATATTGATTATCAATTTTCTTTTCACAGCATGTGCCTCGACTGCCTATTTTTTTAAGTAGTCTTTTCAGATGTAACAGAAATAATTCACGGCTTGGAAAGTAATAGACGAGTGTGGATTTGATCGGGAATCAATAAATTAAATATTAAAAGCGAGCACAGAAAACTTGGTAACTTCAATCAACGCGTCTTAGAGACTCATGCGCATGAGTATAGGCTAAGTGTAGCCTCTTCTTAAGTATGATAACATTCAGTATATGTACAAACGGCCATCGTTAATACAATAGGCCATTTGCACGATGGCGTCATTTTTTACTACAATCGTGCAAATGGTCTATTGTATTAACGATGATCGGTGATTCCCATGTGGCAAATAATCCCAGAATGCGGCAACTTTGAATAATTTACGAAACACGAGGGGTTTTAAAAGCATTTAGAAAATGGAAGATTGACGACCCGAATTCGCCGAGTTTTGTTGAGACTATACACATGAAACTAGGAAAGGCCGTTTGTACATATACTGAATGTTATCATACTTAAAAATACCAGGAAACAAATCGGTAGTTTTTTCACGAGTCGAACAAACTTGAATTTCTTGAAATTCATAAATTACGCACTTTTAACATCTTGTTCTTTCTTTGCTTATAGTTTTTAGTTGGAGTTTCCGATCTTTTCCGGTTATTCAGAAAAGTTTTCGGTTGTATCAAGCCTTCAAGTGATAGGGTGCGATTGTGGCCTTATTTTATCGTTCTTGCAATACTGAGGCAAATACGCAAGCATAATATTTGGAAGCTTAAATTCAGCATTCGACTGTGCAGTAATTTCTGTCCAGCCGATTTTGTGGAAAATTGCTCACTGTAAAGCTTGAAGTCTTGGAACTTATTAAGCTTAATTAGAAAAACATCTATCGTCGTTTTATGAAAATATTCGCGTTTTCTTCAAAAACGGGGTTTTCTAAAAACGCTTGTAACTTTTAATCGCTTATCTTATATGCACTAAAATTTAAAGTCCTGTATAATTTGAAGACTCCTTTATCAACCTACCAAAACTTAGAAAAATCGGTTAACGCTTACATGCCGAAAATTCGATTTATAGGGGGTGCCTCCGCGCCATTAAATAGCCGCGGGTCACCTTAAACCTTTTGTTCTGCTAAGTCAAAGTTTGAGAAAAGTAAACCAAATTTTGTTTTTGTTTCTGTAAAAGAAACATGGCAGGACCTTGGAGATTGGCCAATGTTTTGGTCTTTTGGTCAACAAATTGAGTGTTCTGGTATCGGGTGCTGGTCACAAACATATTTCCAATTTTATATGTTGCATCAATGCAAAGTAGTACAATAGCTTACAATTTCCTCAGAACTTCTGCATATGAAAAAACTGTTCCAGGTTAATGCATCCACCGAAGGCCATTTAAGTATGAAAACTTCAGTGTCAAATCGGGCCATTTTTAAAACTCACTTTTCACTTTTTTCCAATATTTTTTCTAGAATTTTCTACCGCGACTGTTGCCTCAGAACATATTGATCGCGGCCCTTCTTTTCCAGCGGCCAACTCTGAGGTTGAGGAGTCCACTGAAGACCCTTCAGGTAAGAAACCTAACGTTTGAAATCAAGTTTGTTAATAAACGCTACTCTCTTTTCCGTTTTTCAACGTTTTTATAACATTTTTTTACTTGCCTCATGATCACGAGGATATTCTGACGTCGTCTCGCAACTGTGCAAACCAATACCGGCAATTGTTGTCTTAGTTTGTTCTCTGATGGTGCTAGATGAATGAATTGGTTTATCAGACCCCTTTTTGCCGGTAAAGGTTCAAATCTGACTTTATCCAAAATATAATATTCAATTAGCCTCAGGGGGATTTATTCATGATTAACGGCCTTTTATTTTTTTGGGAATTTACAAGGGTTTACAGTTGGTGCCGTTTTCACAGGTCTAGTGACAGCTCTTACCACTTCCAACTCGCCGTTTTCCACAGTCAACATCTTGTATGTATTGCAAATGGTTCTCAAACATCAAACGTTTATAGAAAATACCCAAACTTTCTACCTCTTTAAAGCCTGGACCTATATTTTCCATTAACAAAACCTGCATTTTGTTACCCTGCATGGGGTCGTTTTGTAGATATTTCTTTGAATTTAATAATCAGTTTGAGAAGCAGTCAAACACTAGAAAGAATATGTCACCCGGGGAGGGGGGGGGGGGGGGGGGGCTGGGGTGGGGTACTCCCTATAATGGGCTATACGGGGATGCTTCGCCCGAAAGGGAAATTTTTTGAAGCTGGAGGTATATAAAAGGGTAGAGATTTCACGAGTTGAAGTATAGAAAAGGGTAGGGAAAACTGCCACATCAGTAGTGGTAGCGCTTGATGTTTGTTCCATGGATATCGTTCAAAAAGTTTTTATCAAGGGTATAGTAAAGAGATGCAGTGTTTTTTCTGTGAAAGGGGTACCATTTTCTATGTATGGTATATGAAAGGGTTACCTTTTCTGTCAAAAATGGTATATAAAGGGGTAAGGGTTTGGATCTACGGTCGAAGCATCCCCGTAGAAAACTTGGTTGAGTACTCCCATCCCCCAGGGGTGTTTAATCAGATATCCAACCTCGAAGTTGTTTAAAAATCTCGGCTGCGCCAGTCGTTTTATAACTCATTTCTCGGTGTTTGGAAATCCTGATGAAACACTCTTACTCGCGTTTGATACAGCTTTTTCAATTAACGTTGTCGGATGAAAGCTCAAAGCCAAGACCGCAAGGTAGTATGGGTAGTTGTAAATAGCCATTGCATAAAAATCCCATACTACTTTGCGGTCTTGGCTTTTTGACTTTTTTATCCGACAACGTTAAGGTGGCTCGACTGGGTTTTTGAGTGACGATACCGTTTAACTTTGAGAAACTTGTGTACCACCACCAACGATCCAACGGAAAATAGATTGCCACAGCTGTACTAGAGAAAAATTAAAGTTTCAGATGAGGTAAGTTTTATGGAAATCGGAGTTACCATAGCAACGTTTTGACGTCATTCTCTGTTTTACATAATACCGAATTATTAGTCATCAAGAGATAATTTTGGAAAGCGCTCTCTGGATCTTCGACCTGACGTTCTTGTTCTAAGGTCTACAAAATTTTCCAAATTTCTAGGGAAGCGTTTTCGAGAAAATTTCGAGTGAAGTTTTAAGATGTTAAAATACAACATTAAACCAAACAATTTTGAAATGTTTTTAAAACTTATGTTTACAAGGCTTGATGAAATAATATTTTGGCCTTAAATGAATTTTATACCACCCAAATACCTTGAGTGAAAATCTCTGCGAAATCGTCCATTTGAATTTTATAAACTTTGACTTGAATATGAACTGGTCTGGAGTGTTATTTCGCATTTTTATCAAAAATTGACCCGCCACTTATTAAAATGGTCACGAAGGTAAAAGCGATGGATGAATTTTTTAAAACTTAGTCCTCATGAAGATTAATTAATGTTTAATATAATCTCCAAGTTTTAAATTCATTGAAGCATTCTAAAAAGAGTGAAAACATTATGCAAAACTGCATTTGAATGAAAAGCTCGATCTCTTTATTGCCGAGGAGAAATAGTCAGAGCTATTTGCAGGGAGTAATAATTGAAGTCTGAGGAAACTTTCTGTGGTATTTAATGATAATTTGTGAAACCTTTGGAATGTTTTAACCGCTTATATTTCAAACGTTAAAAAACACGTGTTAAAAATGTTTTAGCGAATTATTCAAAATCGAACAGTTTAATTTGTTTGAAAATTTCCAATTTAGTGTGCTACACTGTGTAGATTAGAGCGCATTTATTCGCTTGTCGCGGGTAGTCCCCAAATCGAAAGATTTTGGAAAAACTCATGTTTTTCGCCATATTTGTTTACCGTTGCTATGGAAACACTGATTAGTATAAAAAGAGCATCATCCAAAACTTTCATCCAAGCCTAACATCTGTTATCAAATTCAGATTTATTGAGCTAAAGTACGATTATGTATAAGCGCATTGGAGCCACCTTAATTGCATTTTAAGGACGTTATCATAGTAACCATTATTACAAAGAAGAGTACAAAGAACCTTTTTCCGTATTGCCAGATGCGGTACTAAATTAAAAATCACTGTACGTACTTTTTTCTTTTAAGATGCGGAAATATCACCGGCAGGGTCAGATCTAAAGGTTTCTATTTTTATTGCAGAAGGTCAATCAAGCACAGCTGAGAACGCTTACGAACTCGGAAGAAAGCAGTATGAACAACGGGACTTCCCATCAGCTCTTGAGTCTCATCAGCGTGCACTGGCCACCCGCACTAAACTGTATGGAGAAGAACATGCTAGCACTGCTGACAGCTACTACTCACTCGGGGTAACACAGCATGTACTAGGTGACTTTAAATCAGCTCTCCAGTCTCACCAGCATGCACTGACCATCCGTACTAAACTGTATGGAGAAGAACATGCCCGCACTGCTAACAGCTACTACGAACTCGGGGTAACACTGCATGAACTAGGTGACTTTAAATCAGCTCTCCAGTCAAAACAGAGTGCACTTGCCATCCACACTTAACTGTATGGAGAAGAACATGTACGCACTGCTGACAGCTACCTACTCACTCGGGGTAACACAGCATAGCCTAGGTGACTTTAAATCAGCTCTCCAGTCTGACCAGCGTGCACTGGCCATTCGTACTAAACTGTATGGAGAAGAACATGCTAGCACTGCTGACAGCTACCACTCACTCGGGGTAACACAGCATAGCCTAGGTGACTTTAAATCAGCTCTCCAGTCAAAACAGCGTGCACTGGCCATTCGTACTAAATTGTATGGAGAAGAACATGCTAGCAGTGCTGACAACTACCACTCACTCGGGGTAACACAGCATAGCCTAGGTGACTTTAAATCAGCTCTCCAGTCAAAACAACGTGCACTGGCCATTCGTACTAAACTGTATGGAGAAGAACATGCTAGCACTGCTGACAGCTACTACTCACTCGGGGTAACACAGTGTCAACTAGGTGACTTTAAATCAGCTCTCCAGTCTGACCAGCGTGCACTGGCCATTCGTACTAAACTGTATGGAGAAGAACATGCTAGCACTCACTCGGGGTAACACAGCATAGCCTAGGTGACTTTAAATCAGCTCTCCAGTCAAAACAGCGTGCACTGGCCATTCGTACTAAATTGTATGGAGAAGAACATGCTAGCAGTGCTGACAACTACCACTCACTCGGGGTAACACAGCATAGCCTAGGTGACTTTAAATCAGCTCTCCAGTCAAAACAGCGTGCGCTGGCCATTCGTACTAAACTGTATGGAGAAGAACATGCTAGCACTGCTGACAGCTACTACTCACTCAGGGTAACACAGTGTCAACTAGGTGACTTTAAATCAGCTCTCCAGTCTGACCAGCGTGCACTGGCCATTCGTACTAAACTGTATGGAGAAGAACATGCTAGCACTGCTGACAGCTACCACTTACTCGGGGTAACACAGCATAGCCTAGGTGACTTTAAATCAGCTCTCCAGTCTCACCAGCGTGCACTGGCCACCCGTATTAAACTGTTTGGTAAAAAACATGGAAGCACAGCTAAGAGTTACAGGGAACTAGGGTTAACAGAAAATAAACTGGACAGGTTGAAATCAGCTCAGTAGGTTCCTGAAGACAAAGGTGTTTGTTTTGGGTAACAAGGCGGCCGTCCAGATATTGAGCGCTTTTTAACACATATCCAGATTACAGTAAATGTTTCAATAACTCTCTTTCCTATTGAAAAAGACCAAAACCGTCTGCAACCTTAGAAACAGTTGAAGAGCTCTGTACAGCGTGTTATAATGAGCTCAAAGATCGTCATGGAGCCCTATTCTGTTCATTTTTGCAGATCGGGTCACGTTTGATTTGCAGATGAGTAAGTAGTTAACATCCGCTGCTTCAAAGAGATATGAGAGATGACATCTTTCACATAAATCCTCGGACACCAAAGTGACGTAGCCAAGTGTTCGTAATACAGATGTTTTCTTCTTCTTCTTCTTCTTCTTCTTCTTCTTCTTCTTCTTCTTCTTCTTCTTCTTCTTCTTCTTCTTCTTCTTCTTCTTCTTCTTCTTCTTCTTCTTATTATTATTATTATTATTATTATTATTGTTATTATTTTGTATCTTTTATCTTTATTATTTCGTGGCCTACCTGGAAACTAGCTCTTAAGCTAAGCGCACTGACCACGTTAAATAAAGAATTGATTGATTGATAGAGGCCATGGATATTATGTCATTTCAGCAAAAGTCTAGAGAAGTCCACTGTATACGTCCAAAGCCCACCCTTCAGTCCTCTTTTAGTTATTGCGGCATTAACTTCAACGCTACGGTTTTTTACTTAATGCAAATTATATTTCTGCGGCCGAAATTTGGCGTCCATTGTCCGTATAATACAGAGGGTCCGCCTTACAGTGATTATGATTTTAATAGAAAATAAATGGAGATTTTGCCGGAACCAAATGAACTGTCTGTAGTAAATAGAGAGGTGTCCGTATTAGAGATGTGTCCGTAAGGAGAGGTTCGACTGTATTTAGAATAGGGTTTGACTTTGAATGTCAGCAGCACAAAAAGGTCCGTTTAGATGTTTAATGTCATCCAAATCAAACGTTGACGTGTAACAGTAAACATTAACTTCAGGTCAGGCCGGTTGAAATGTCGCTCAGTTTACTACTAAGCGGGTTGAAGTGGTTTGGCGTGGTCCACCAACTTCTCCTGCAGGAGCCGGTTGCATAAACGTTGTACGCCCATTACCAAGCCCCAAAGACGCACGTTGCCTCTGACGTAAACGTCGACATCCATTGCGACGCAGACGGACGTCGCGTGTCCATCGGACGTGACATCAACACTTTAAAGGAGAAGGCGTGAAGTGGCCGGCTGCCATGTGGGAACAGCTTACAAAAAATATAAATTTGTGGTCATGCATTTATGGAGTGAATCTGCATGTAAACTAACCGTGACTAAGGAGTCGCTAACATTCAGTCGGTGCAACCCCCTCCAACGCCAGGGGTACGTCCTACTTACGTCGCCTATTTTCACCTTAACGAACGTTCGACGTACTTGGTCGTGCAGCCGACTTTTATGCAAAAGGCTTCTGGACGCTGACTCGACTCTCAACACTTTACCCTCCGTTGATGGTTCACGGTAACAAATCAGTTCACCTTTAATCTTCAACATCAAAATACAAATTCTCCTTTCTTGTCCCCTCATGTTTCTTATAAAAGTGGTGGGGAGAAGTTGCTATGATATCAAGAGTGATCATGTCTTTATTCGCATGACCTTTCTTATTTATTAAGCATTGATATTACAAGGAGAAATTTGGTGCTGATCACTGTTGGGGCTTGAAGGGTTAATTTTGAGGAATTTGAAGCGTGACGATTTCCTGTATCTCCATGTTCGGGTATATACTTCATGCCAGTGTGCCATATAGTCGGCCGTCTACCGTATGGCCGCCCCCTTAGGAGGGAAGATAAGGGGTCGACGACCATAAGGCAGACGGGCGACTATATGGCGCACTGGCATGAAGTATATACCCATATTGATCCAAATAAGGGCTGTTCCTACAATAGGCCATTTGCACGATGACGTCATTTGACTACTACTACCAGATATCCTTCAGTTTTTTGTTTTGTAGTGCAAATTAGGGCTATTGTTATTTAAACCGCACTGGGATTACAAAATTTAAATAAGAAAGAAAAAACGAAATGAATTCTGGTAGTAGTAGTCAAATGACGTCATCATGCAAATGGCCTATTACCCTGGCTTTGATTTTATTCCCATGATTTTCTTTCGTACCCATTTGGGCCTACATATACTAACGGTCTGGATTGAGTGTAACCTATATAATACCAAATAATTTTAGGAAAGTATGAGATATTGGAAGATCTGAGTGTTTCAAGAAGAAATAACTAGTAGTTTAATCAATCAATATGATATATATCAGTTATTGATATATGATATATGATATATGATATATGATATATGATATATATCAGTTATTGTGTAAGCACTTTGTACAGTTTTGTGCCTTCCTTTCGCTTAGTAACGTTTGACATTTACTTGATTTTATTGTAATTACTTTTTCTTGTAGTACTATAACTTGTCATTCTTGAAATATCATTAGTTATTTTAAATAGTATTTACCACGGGTGACCGTGTTATTTTAAGTAAATAGATAAAAATATTTTAATAGTAAATTTGCTAACGTCCTATAAATACTATATGTAAATTACTAGACGGGGGGGGGGGGGGGGGGGTCTATATCTTTACAAGCCATTCTGCTTTCTGTTGACTCCTCACCTCATTTGTATTGTTATTTTTTGAGCATAAATAATGCATATTCTTTGTAAATAATATCTAATGTTATGGAAGTAATAAAGTTGAAAGTTGAATTTGAAAGTCATGAAAGTTATAACATTGCATTTATATTAATCCTCGGACGTACAAGGGGAGCAGGGGGTGGATGCCTTTCCTCCTTAAGGTTATTCTCCGATTTTTTTAAAGAGAATTTATTGTTAGCTCGTGTCTTTTTCAGTATCTGTTCAATTATCTTTAAGACATATTTCGGTAAAGTTTGGCGACAATCGGTTGCTATGGGAACGTGATATGACGTCATAAGTAGAATAAGGTTAAGCAATTTTAAATAAAAATCCATGATTTTCACTTTTTTTCGGTGAAAAAAAAAAAAACGGATCAAGCGCTACCGATGTTGTGCAGCAAGGAAGTGGTCATGATGCTCACCACAAGCACAAGTCGGAGAATTATAGAATCAATGATCATGGCGGGTATGCTGAAGAAGAGGACGATCAGGATGATTTCACTCGAGCTCAGCTGACTCAAGCCCGTAGCAAAACTAAAAAAACTTGGGAGGGGGGGGGGGGGGGGGGGGGGGGGGGGGGCGAGGGGGGAGGGCAAATTGGCCGAGCAAAGCTGCTCCCCGTCATAACATAGACCTTGGGGAGCTTAAGAAATGACGACGGCAACGAGAACGTCAAAAAAAGTTTGTTTAGTAAGCAAAACAACAACTCAGCATTTTGGTACATTTCTTTGCCGTCCCAGCACGACTACGACTACTTCAGACCAAGACCTAAGGGGCTTATTTAATTCACGCGTGTTTGAGTGGGTTTTAATAGAGAGGAAGGCTTATCACAATTTAAGGAAACGCCAGCAGTTCACCACTCTTTTTTGTGATACATAAATTTCAGTAGGTTCTCACAAGTGCATAAAATTGTTAAAAAAGACTTTGCACAATACTGTATGTCACTCAGATCTCGATGTACAAGTACAAGTACCGGATTAATACAGTAAAGATGTACCGGTAATTAACCGTTTGTTGTTTTGGTTGTGAAGGAAAAGGGAGGGGGGGGGGGGGGGGTGGAAGAAGGGGTCTTAATACTAAGTGTTGCTCTATAAACAGGAAGGGGGGGGGGGGGTGGCTTATTTGAGGGGGGCTTAATAGAGTATTTACGGTATTCACGTAAGATATTTATTAGTCAAGGAAAAATGGCTGGTTTTCTTGTGATAGCCTTCTTTAAAAGAAAACATTCTCGTCTGAGACTCCATATCCTTCGTTTGTTTTGCTTATATATTTGGTCGGCGAAACAAAGAGCTCTGATTCCAACCAATACTGGACATCGGTAGTTATGAATCAGCAATTGCAAATCACATCTCCTCGACTAATCACAATGTGAAATTTGATCATTTTGAAATCCTGGCAAGAGGCCTTTCGGACATACATTGTAAAATTAAGGAGACCCTTTTAACTCGAGATTTTAAGCCTGCCTTAAACGAAACCATCGGCAAAAAAACTTAACCTTTATTTATTTAATTTATTTAATCATTACTGTTGTTGTTGTTGTTGTCAATCATTACTCGGTGACACAGTTGTAATTTTAATCTACTAGTTTCCAGTTCTTTGCTTTATTCATTTAAATTTAGTTCGCTTTTAATAACGATCACTTCGGATGATGTATGTGGTACATACGAAGCGTCAAGTAACTGAAAGAAATGCATTGTACACAAATGTTTGTAACCGCTGTTTGCGTTTTGTTTTTGTTAGACAACTAGGGATATTTAAAAATAGCACTGCCCCAGAGGAGGTTGGACACGGGCCGAAAGGTATCCTGGTAGGAGTTGTCGACCAATCAGATCATCGTATTCATTCACAGTCTTTTCTGCGAGAATTTCCCCACGAAACATTCCATGGTTTTTAATTGTGTTTTTCTTCGAAAATGTAGTCCGTTTTTACCAGTAAAGGAGTTTTCATGAAAGGTATGTTGCTACTTTTTCTATTTACTTGTTTATATCGCAACTTTTTCAGTAGAATTCGTTATTATTAGGCTTCCTCGCAAGCCGGTCCAATATGGCGGCTTTCGTCCACGTTGTGTAGTCAACCAACGCGTTCGTTTCTTGACGCTTTATCGCGTGGGTTCTAGCCATGAAAATCGCACCATCTTTTGTAGAAATAGTTATTCTTTTAATTTAGGACGTCGAACCCCATCGAACCTCTCACCGATTTTCTGTTATTTGCGATTAAAGTTCAGTCATTTTCGCAGGTTATCACAAGTGTGCGTACTGTAATTTCTAAGGTTGCTTCGACCTTTTGAGATCAAAGTTTCTGTCTTCTGAGGAAAAACATGATATTTGATTCATATCTACACTCTAATCATGAGAGTTGAACATTGCAATTTATATATGAGCTTTTATAACCTCAATAACTTAAGGCTTATATGTTTGTTATTGTTTTCTTTTCATATTATAATTATTGGAGTGGCTTCCTAATGAAGTCTATTCTTTTTCTAGGTTCAACAGCAAAATGTGGAGCCATTCAGTCTGCTCTTTTTCCCGAAAAAAGCAGCCAAACAAGAATTACATTTTTATTGCTTGGCCCAAAACATTGGAGGCTTGGAGCTTGAGGCATGGCAGTGAGGGTTTTGGTCTGTCATTATCATGTCTTGTAATAAGCCCTGCTCTTAGCAAAAATCCAAGGCTCTTGAGATCCACAATTGGGTTGAGAACTGTGAATTATTGTCATTGAGTAAGCCCCCATATTGTCAGTTGTTTCATATTGTAGCAGATAATTATATATAATAAGGTGTTATTATGTAAATAAAATTTTAAACTTGTATAGACAAAATGCATCAATGATTTAATCAGTCTGTTAAATATATTTCTTTGTTGATTCCTAAGATAAATATTAATAATTTTCTATACCGATATTTGATGGATTGTGCTCTAACAGTAGCCTGCTAGAAATGCACAGCAGCCTCGGATTGCTTACTTTTGTCTTCAGTTGACAATGAAAACTTATTATTCTTAAGTTCTGCATGGTGGCATAGAACATACCTGCCAAGTCTCATGCCTGTGAGTCTAAAACTCCAATCTCATACCAACTCATGCCTATGGAGCAATTTCTCACTCCTGAATTACAGATTTGAGCTATCAGCCTTAACTGATCACATGATCCAATTAAAAATATAGTTATGTTAATGAAAATTTAGCACATTTTGTAGGTTTTTATCATTCTGAACATTACAATAATACATGCAATATTATTACAGCTGGATATTATAAAGCGATGACTGAGGTCCTTGGAAACTTCTGAATTCTTCGGAATAGATCGGGTTGTCTTCGAATTTGGTCTGACTGCCTTCAGAAATCCTGGCACACCCACAAAGAAAATCTCAAATAACCTTCATAGTTGGGGGAAATTTTGGCACACTGGATATTTGTTGGAGCTTTTGTATCAGTTATGAATTGCTATAATTATTTTGATTACTATTAATTGTTTTCTATTATTGCCAACGAGGCGGCCGACGCAAGAGGGTCGGCCGTCGAGTTGGCAAATCATAGAGCCGTGCGTGAGTACAGGCGAAAAATCTCATCTCAGCGTAAGGGACCTTTTTTTGACCATATTTGGGTGTAAGTAAACCATGACGTCACGTGACGTCATGTTCTTGCAGTGTCGCGTTGTTTGAACGTTTTTCTCGAGATTTGAGGCTCTTTTAGAGGTGAGTAATCTTACTTTTCCTTTTTAAAAGGGCTTTTGGTTGCCTTATGTATCTGTAAATTGAGTTGTAAGCAGCCACTGATCAAGAAATAGGGTTATACAAACAAATTTCGGACAGAACCAGCGTGTTCGATTCTCGATTGAAAACCAGCGTGTTTGTTTCGAACCAGCGTGTTCGCTTGTCAGTTTCTTTCGTCGATTGACACGTTTACAAAGATTTTAGATCAAAGAATTGAGCAGATTACTAGAACACATCTTATAGCACAAAGAATCACCTTGAACGCCAGCGTTGCGTAATTAAAACCACTGAGAACTTGGATAAAGCGCGGGTAGACAAATATAAGCTTTAGCTTATTGCTTGATAACTTGCTGCGTTCAATACGTTTTATTATCTGGTTAATCACCGTTACAAGCCGACAACTAAATGCAGGGTTCTTTGGCTTAGCAGACATTGCTTTTCAGGGTTCATTCAATGTTAAATACAGTGCTGTTTTGCAAAGCACTTGCGCTTTTGAAGCGGAAAGAAACCGAAACTATAAGCTTAAATTCAATCCTCAATTGTTTGCCTTTCATGAATTTTTATTTCGCCAGGTTGAAGAGGGATAGAACAGCCAACAAAAACTTCAGCTGCGAAAAATTCACCACCATTATAAGATGTAAACTGCACATGTCTTGTGATCCATTTCTCGCTGTCAAACAATCGCGTTGCTGAAAGACTCGAGAAGAATTGAAGATTTTCCACCGAATGCTGTACTATTTCTGAGAAACCAGTCATAAAGTTTCACTTGCGCTAGTGAATGTGTCTCGGGCGAAAATAATCTTAAAGCGATCACTTTTTCATTTAATTTTCTTTTCTGTGTTACAGATATAGAGGAATAAAACTTGAATATTTTCGTTGTGTCTGATTGCGAGATGTTTTATGAAATGGTCACGTTGTGTTAATGAAAGGTTTCAAATTACTTTTGACATTATGCAAATTGCGAAAATTTCTTACCACAACTGAAAAGTATATTTGATTGAAACGGCTGAATTTGTTTTTCTCCTCCAGAATTATCAATTCTGTCGTTAACTTTGATTAAATTGACAAGTTATATTCAATTTTTTATTATGATAATGGCGGGAATATGTCAAAACTTTCAATTCCAAAAGTTGTTTTGACCCCGGGTCTGGAGCAGGGAAAATAAACAAAAGATTCACGGCTTCAAGTGTCGGAAACACAAACCAGTTACAAAGATAAATTTAGCTAGATACAAGATAACTCAAACTAATAACAACCACCAGGAAATTCAGATATAGGCCTTTTTTAAATCAAGAGCGGTAAGTATATTAAACTGAATAGGCTTGGATTTGTATAAATACATACGGGTAGCCCAGTTTACGCTCATAAAGCGTCTAGTTCTTTATGGAAGCAGTTGCTCGATATTCAAACCTTCGTTTTCTTGTTTTACAGTTAATTCTCAACTAGAGAAATTCATGTGCACACTTATTCAAACAATACTAGAACAACCAGTTAACCTACGGAAACACTTCAATATCACAAGATATAACTTCCAACATGAGTAATACTCCCTCAACATTCCACATTTAAAAAACATGATACAAATTGTGGCCTCTTGTCCAAAGCCTCTTGTCACAGTTGTTTTACACTCTTCCCTTTCCTACTTTTATTTAAAGTATAGATTTCACCCGTGTGTCAAACTTTCACACATTCCAAAGACATTAAACGATTTTGCCTCGTTGGCACTTGCCGGAAGGCACAACTAGTAATATCAATGGGCTCCTGATCAACTCCATTTATATATGGTGTGCAGGGGTGTAGCTAGGATTTTTCAAAGGGGGTGTCACACCCAGGGTACTTACCAGATTGTCATGTCGGCACCCACGCTGTGTTTTACTAAAATTATCTCACAAAGGGGGGGGGGGGGGGGTCATGGGCACCCCAGGACCCCCTAGCTATGCCCCTGGGTATTCCTTAAATGATTATCAAGGATGGCAAGGGTGGAGGGGGGGGGGAGGGGTGGTGGCTGTAAGCCAGCAGGTGAAATTTCTGTTTCTGTTTCCCATTTCTGTACCAACTTCTCAAAAGGCTTCATTTACTTTTTTAATTACTCAATAAAACCATGAAGTAAGCCTAGGATGAGGGAGCTTGTAGTGAAAATAGTTCTGCTTAAAAATAGAAACATTTCAACACTTCTTTCCTTGCTCTACCACTAATTGGCATTTAAATTTTGGGGGAATTGTTTAATGGTTTACATAAATACCTCATTAAGAATTATCTGTCTGATAGGAAAGTTGTTAAAATTATTGGAACAACTACAGTTTGCTCCCGTTCAGCAACCATTCACTATTGTTGTACTTTGACTTTCTTAAGCAACCATCCTTCCTAAGCAACCACCTTTTCAAATTCTAGGTTGCTTATGAGATAGGCAATTGCACATTTGTTATAAATTACCTAAGACTGTGCTCAAGTGAAAGAACATACTGTTGTTCTCATGTGCACAGTCCTGATTGTTGTGCCCTAATTACATTCCAAGTAAGAGGGCCCAAAGAAAAAATGGTTAGTCACTGCTTTATTTCCATTAGGTTTTTAAATCATGATTTCCTCCTGAATTATTTAACAAGGAATAATCTGTGTAAACTTATTATGATTTCATTGATTATATTTGTTGTTTCACACGATTTTACAGTTTTATTTATTTACCTATGTACTTATACTTCGTAACAACACAAATCCAGCATTCCGTTCAACAAAATTGCCTTCGTGTATTTCAAAATTATAACATCGAAACTCAAGAGCGGACAAGAGGACAAAAAAAATGCAACGATCGATTGATCGATCGATTACCTTGGTAATTCCGTGATTTAAGCTTATAGCTTTCGTTACAAAATATTCCTCGGTTCGAATTCCTCGTGCAGCCTTGCTTCAATAAATCTTTCGCGATCGATCGATCAACCGGATTAAAACCCTGCTAAGTAACAACAGGAATCTTATCAACTTCAATGTAGGCCGATTTGTGCTTGTTGTGTGGCTAAAATATTTTGTAGTCGGTGCACGATTAAGTCTTTCGATCGGCGTAGAATGATACCTCAAGTTATTCAGTTGTAAAAATAAATAGTATCTATACAAGAGTAATCGCATAACCTTCAATTTAGACCGATTTGTACTTCCATGGCGGCTAAAAGTCAGAAAATTTGTAGTTCCTCGAGGTCCTCACAGCTCGAAGGTTCGTTTGAAACTGAACGAGTGTCGCTGAAAACGAAAATTCATCCCATGATGCTTTTCGGCCCGTGTCCAACCTCCTCTGGCACTGCCCATGCTTAAAACGATCCCCCGGCCATTTCTCGTCCCCAGAGAACAAACGATAGAATGTACCGGAAGTGGAATACAGTGCGTAGTAATTCGTGGTGCGTATTCATGTTTTATCAGCCTACGAAAAAACTTAGAAGTTTTACTTGTGACTAGAGTTCCTCGCTCGGAGAAAAAGAACGAGGGGCTCTGGGGAAAAATATATAAAATAATGGTGGCATACACGCATGCGTCCAAATGCAAGGAACAATTGTTGGCCACATCAGGCTTCTTATTATCATGCTTGCTTTTGACAAATTGCTGCCATTCAGTATACGACTTTCAAAACTCATTAATAATTCATGAACATATCAGCCTATCACATGCACATGACGCAAATCGATCGTGTGTATTAAACACGAAGTTCCGGTATAAAAGGAGCCTGGCCTGGCCATTCTCACCTCCATAAATAAATATGTATCCTGCGCAGCGTTAATTGTTGTTACGTGAAAAAAGTGTTAAGTTTAACGCTGTAAAAAGTGATAAAAATGAAACTAGACGTTTCGGCAATGCTGCCTTCATCAGTAGTAAAAATGTGTTCGTTGCTAGCGTGTGCGAAAATTCAAAAAATTCAAATTCACGCGTGCCGAAGAAAAGCGCGCGCAAGGCTAGCATACGAGTTAATTATGAAAAGCCAAAGTCTTGGTTCAAACCACTGGGCGCCAAAGTCTTGTAATTGAAAATGAACCGCATTTCTTCTCCTGATCTGGTCACCTAGATTCGCTTTAATCACCGCTACCATCATGTCGCTGAGGTTGTGGTTCGGTCTCGTGAAATGTTCAGGCACTGGCAGCGCAACTTTCTTTTTGATCACATCCAATCGGTGTTCACGGAAGCGGTCTCCAAGACGACGGCCCGTCTCTCCAATGTAGACAATTGCAGGGCATTTACGGCATGAAATGCAGTAGACCAATTGGCTTGTGATGCACGTATAATGTCCCGAGATCTTGATGTGTCCATTTGTAGTTCTAATACTGTCACTGGAATTGATGAAAGGACAGGTTCGGCAGTCACGTCGGTTGCATGGAAACGTACCCGCTTGACATTGGAGATCTGATGGCAAACTGCTATGGACTAGCAAATCTTTCAGATTCTTTGCGCGTCGGAAAGCTTTTAGCGGCGGCTTGTTGAAAATAGCACTCGTGGTGTTGTCATCACGTAAGATGGAATAGTTTCGCAGAAGGATGTTACAAACGTCGACGTTTTTGGGGTGGTATGTGATGACCAGAGGTGGGCGGTCGACGGCAGTGTCATTTCCGGGAGTGATGTCAAGTAGATGGTCTCTTTGTTTTGCTTCCGCTCGGACGCGTGCTCTTGTTATGAGGTCATGAGGATAGCCACGTGCCACAAAATATGTACCCATGGTTGTTGCTTTATTGTGAAAATCATCGTCGTCACTGCAGATCTTTCGCAGCCGTAGAAACTGACTATATGGAATGGATGATTTACACTTTGATGGATGCGACGAGCTGAAGTCTAGATAAGAATGACTATCAGTGTCTTTGTAGTAAACAGATGTTGATATGCGGTTGTCGCGGGGAATCATATAGATGTCCAGGAACGGGAGTTTATCAGCTGAGATAGACCATGTGTAGTCAATCTTGGGATGGTAGTTAGAGGCAAACTCGAGAAACTGCTGTAGTTCATGTTCACTGCACGAGGTTGCGCCTGCCACATCATCCATGAACCGCTTGTATAGTTCTGGTTTTACGTCAGGGTACTCTGACTCAGGGTAAACATTCTCACCTCCAGTCGTCAATCAACCAAAGATTTTGTCGTCAATCAACCACTGAAGCATTAACAACTGACAAAAAAACATGCGTCGTTACAGAGACCATTGCAAACACAATTTGGAAAGACTTTATGAAAGTTATATCAGAAGTCTTTATGAACTCCTATTTCTTTTTTTGCTTAGGTAAAATCTTGGTTTATTAGATTTTTGAAGCAAATTATATTTAAAGGACGCGTAAGTTAACCACGTTTTGTGACAGAAAGACGCCTTTATTTGCATTTCACACCCAAAGGTGTGAAATGGGGGAGGAGCTAAGCCTTTTATACCGGAACTTCGTGTTTAACCTTTATACCTGGTAATCCACAGTTATTGGCCGTTTCCACACTAGAGACGGACAAATCGTCTGGACGGACAAGTCGTCTTAAGGCCTATTTACACGCTGCGATTTGTCGTGCCGATTTGTCGGCCCCGAGAAATCGTGAAGCAAATCGGCGCGTGTAAATGGCGACCCGATGCGCGCGCGATTTCAGTCCGACATGTGGGCCGATTCGGAAAAATCTGTGATCGCTTCACAGATTTTCGCGTGTCGGGCCCGATTTTAAGAAAGAAAACGCAATCTGGACAAGAAATCACGCAAAACAAATTATATCTGCAGTATTTAAACTAACAACAACCTAAACAACCTATTGGATATCATTTGTTTTTCAAGAAGTTCTTAGCAGAAAAGTTTTGAAATCAAAAAAGTTCATGTACAATGCTTGCACTGTACAAAGAGCGCGCACACGATTTGTCGTGGCCGACAAATCGGCCCGACAAATCGCAGCGTGTAAATAGGCCTTTAGTGTGAAAACGGGACGAACAAAATTTTGGACGTAAAAGTCGTCTGATTTTGTCCGTCGATTTGGCCGTCTATTAAGACGATTTTTCGAGGACGATTTGTTCGTCTAGACGGATAAGTCGTCCAAAGGCCGACTTAAATTCACACCAGACGAACAAATGGTTGTATCTCGGTCTCAGTACTCGCTAAGGGGAATGGAACTAGTAAAGGGAGTGATGGTTTATGGGAAAATCAAAATGGCGGATAGAAAGCAAGGTAGCCAAGCCTGTTAGTGCCAGGCCCCTTGCTTTCAAAATCGTCTGTTTGTTCGTTCAGATATGAATTTACGATGAACAACACAAGGTGAGTTGTCCGTCTAGAATTCACATTACACGAACAAATCGTCGGACGACTTGTCCGTCCAGACGATTTGTCCGTCTTCTAGTGTGAAATGGGCCACTATGAAAAGCCTGGTAGCGGCTTTGATTTCAGTCCCAGGGGAGTGCCAGGCTGAATGTGCAAACAATTCCATTATCGTTGAATCTCAAATGAAAGCGATCTTTATATGAACATTACTCGTGATCTTTATGATAAAGATCACTCGTGATCTTTACAACAATCTTAATCATCTTCATCGCAATTTCAGCCATTACAAAAGATCACAAATTTTCAAAACTGACCCACAAACAGTTAACTCAGCATTCCAAAGTTTTATTCTATCAGTAAACATTACCTTTGATCTTCCTTGTGTAACAGTTTCACACGGGCACATGCATTACTGTCTTCCAAATGACGTTGCAATCTGCAGATAATGCTATACAAACTTCTGGGCGGATACCGTTCCCCATCCTCCTTGCACATTCTTTAACAAATTTCGTCAACCAAATATTCAACGACTCTGCCGTCATGTTAACGTTAACAATGTTTGTATCTAGACTTTGGATTTTGTCCCATTCCCCGTGGAACCTTACTTCTTCATTCACTGCTTGTTAATGTTCGGCGTTGCATTTTGCCACTGTACAAAAATATTAAAGGCCACTTTGTGACACATCGTGTTGATTTTGGAACGGATTTTTCCAAGAATGCTTTTTCTTCATCGCCAGTTTTCGATTCTCTGAGTTTTCTCTTAGGCGGCATTTCAAACCAACCTTCTTCAACCCTCAACAACGAAGAATGAAGACCGAAGGAAAAAAGCATGCTTTTAAAATTACCGTACTGTCCTCAGTTGAAGTCCACTTGTTTTTCTTGTATGCTAATTTTCTCTTTGCACAAAAGCGCAATTGTTTTAATTCCGATGGGACACGGTTTTGAACAAATGCTTTTGACGTTCAAAAAACTCGCAGTACGTGTATGATCAGGTGTAAAATCTCTCCGCTTCGCCTCAGGTTTTTAAACCTGATAATACACTACTGCTCGTTTTTTTTAAACAGTACTTAAAATATAAGATAACTATTTCTTATGCATGCGCATCAGATGCGTTTTGCGATGTATTGTTCTAATAACTGTAAAAGGTCCACCTTATATCTTCTCCATTACGGTGAACGTTTCTTTTTTTTTTCATAGTATATAAATTGAGGTAGAACTCGTTGAGAGTTTGTAGAAATGAGTTTCTTTTCTGCAAAGTTCTTATGAGGTCCGACACTGGACTCGTTTCTTTGTTTTCGGATTCATTTCATCGCATTCAAACAACAACTCGCCTTGTTTTAAATTCTATAATGCAAAGGAAAGTTGGATGTAACAGCTCCCGGAAGATCTAACCCAATTGGATCGATACAACACAACGAGAAACAATAGAAACAAAACAATAGAACGAGTCGACTATTGTTTGTTTTAACCAATCTCGACAGATCTTCCGAACAGCGGCTACACTACCGTTTCCTTTACGTTCTAATTTGCCGCGCTCAAACGAATATAAATTATTTTCCCCTTGACTGCTACATATGATCGATGGTTGGATGCTCAGACAAATGAACGTAAACTGACATTTTATTGTTACATCATAGCAGGAGCCATAATTGGTCCTCCTTCTTCAGCGTCTTACAGATAAGTCTCTGTAAGTCGCTGAAGAAGAAAGGCTTTGCGTTTTGAAATATTGGATAAACAAATATGATTTCCCTACCATGAATCAGCGCAGAATGCTTTTTCATCAAACTCCTTCAATATGCCCGGCGGATAAGCATAAAAAAAAACAAAAATGAAATGAAACAAAAAGAAAGACCGAAAGTCGGAAGTAAAGTGAAAAAATGAAAAATGTCCAGTTTCTTTCGGTTTTGTTTTTGTGATGGTAGCCAGTTCTTCATTAAAGGTGCCAGTTCACTGCTTCAACAATTGCTGCAGTGAAACTAATGTTTAAATACTATATTCACCCTCAGGGTCTAAAGTGGATTTCCTTTTATACTAAAATGTGTCACATCACATTGCAATTTACAGTCCTACCAAAGCGGTTGTATTGTTCGCTTTAAACTTTAAATGAATCATTAAACTTTTCCAAAACAACAAGACTTAACCCAGGCAATCTAACGGGGTTCAAACCGTCAACGCATCTACTGAAGCTGACTAATAATATTTACAGTAAGTCACGATCATGTCTAAGTAATAATCTTCTCTGTAACATTTAACTCTAAAGAGTGTCAAAAATCAAAATTCCAAAAAAAATTCAAAAATTTGATTTTGTAAATATTGAAAAACAAATGGTACCATGCAAAAGTACTGCCGAAGAGGTTTCAGTTGAATGGTCACATCATAGGTTTTCGTCCACAGACTCGAAAGTTAAAACAAAGGGTACCATGCAAAAGTACTGCTGAAGAGGTTTCATTTAAATGGTCACGCCATAAAATTTTAGCAACAGACTCAAAACTTAAAACTACACTACATGTCTCCATAATTGACTCTGGGAGTGAAAGGGTTAACAGACTCAAAAGTTAGAACTACACTACACGTGTCCATTATTGGCTCTGGCAATGAAAGGGTTAAGTAAGTCGAATTAAGTCACTTCGGTGATTGACAAGTCGCACCGGCGCCGCCGTTCTATACTTCGTTAATCAGCGGCTGCATGGGGACCTTGGTCTTGGTGGAGGTAACCTCGTCATAGGATGGAGGCTTGACTTTTAACTGGTCAGCGGTAGTCTTTTTCTTGGTGCAGCAGTAAACAGCAGCGATCACAAGTAAAGCTATGAACGCGACAACTGCAGTGACGATCATAACCTTCGCGATAGTCGGCAGCGCCTGGAATTTGTTATAATATGGATCTAGAAGATATTCGAAAAAATAAAGAAACAGTCAGATGAAGACATTTTCTTTTCTTTGTGTATTAAAAAATCTATGCAACAATTCCGGTGCATTTCTCAACAAAACTATTTTGGATGCCTTCACTTGTCCTTTCCGGAATAATCTCGTCCACATTTTTTGAACTATCCGCCATGTTGGACGAAACAGAAAAAAAAACACCAAATATTCCATGAAGTCAGCTGTGCGTCATCACTCTACTAGATCACAGGTAATGACCAATCAAAATGTGCGTAGAACTCAGTACATTGTATAAAGAACAATAGCTGTGCGTCTGTACTCTAATATATCATAGGTGATGACCAATCAAAATGCCTGTACAATTCAGTGTATTAGTGTTGTAGAAAGTAGTCTATCTGTCGAACTTACCAAAATAGCATATTGCGATCTCAGGAGTTGAAAAGGAGTCTTCTGGGAGTTTTCCTGCAATGATTGTCACAGTGTACGTTCTCTCTGTTAGTTCAGTCCAAGCAGCGTTCAAATCAACCTGAATTAAAACGAAACATCCAACTATAAGTTAACCTTTTCATTGCAGACAGCGATTCACTTTGACTTTTTAATTCCTAAATTCAATTATATAAACATTAAAACGCCAATAGCACTTATTAAAATACGAACTGCATCGTTGTTTTCAGTTGAAAGGCCACACCTTTCTATCTAGTATCCACTTTAGGATTGCAAAGCATAATAAACAGTACTACAGGAAAGTACTGCTCAGTAACTTTCATTTGAATGGTCTCACTTTAGAATTTCATCCACAAACTCAAAAGTTAGAACCACCTTGTACAACTGCATAATAAACAGTACCACAGGAAAGTTCTGCTCGGCAGCTTTCATTTGAATGGTCACACTTTAGGATTTCATCCAGAATCAAAGGTTAGAACAACCTTGTACAGCATAATAAACAGCACCACAGGAAAGTACTGCTCAGTAGTTTTTATTTGAATGATCAGACAGAAGCTAGAACCACCTTGTACAGGATAATGAACAGAAATACAGGAAAGTACTGCTCAGGAGCTTTCATTTGAATGGTCACACTTTAGACGACGGTTTTTTTCCTTCCCCAGGCCGCACAAGGCTCGCTTTGACCTTATGCTCACAAAGGAACCTAATTCAAGCTACCTTTCAATCAATCAATCAATCAATCAATCAATCAATCAATCAATCAATCAATCAATCAATCAATCAGTCAATCAATCAATCAATAAATCAATCAATTGAGTGTCGAACTAAAATAGCAGTAAAAGAACCACTAAATGGGGACACTAAATGGATGGTCAAATGATTTGGTTAATACCCAACCGTACCTTGAAATCGATAGTGCCATTCTCTTTCTTCAGAGAAAGCTGAAGAAACACATCAGCTCCCATAAAACCTTCAATTTCCAGCGGAAACCCAGAAACCTCCATCTTGTCTCCATCCGTGAATGAGTGCGACCAATCAAATCCAAGCTTGGGCACTGACAACGTGACGTAAGCGGAAAGGGGATCCGACCATTGGTTAATGTCCACGGTCAGCGTGATATCCTCGCGGCTGAAGAGAGCTGAGCAAGTGATGTGGCCGCAGTTGTAGGAAGGTGCTGAACATTTGATGCCAGGAAGTTTGATATTTGGCACCAGTTGAAGTGGACACTTGTTATCATCTACCGAGGATTCGTTTCTCTGGTTACTGTTGTCTCCATCACCTTTTTAGAAAGAATGAATATAGAAAGTTAGCTTTAGGATTTCTTTGTGGGCGGACTGGACTGAACTGGACTGTACTGCATTGGACTGGACTGCATTGGACTGGACTGGACTAGACTGAACTGCCTTGGACTGGACTTGGCTGGACTGGTTGTGTGGAGCCGTCGCTGATCTAATGGTTTGGCACGCGTCTATTGATCCATTGTTTGTGATCAATGTTTGTGTCTAGAGAAACAATTGTACTCGGCCATACCCATGTAAAGAAAACCTGGTTCACATGCGCGACATAACGACGAGGTCACGCAAAATTTTCACATGCAAACATTTTCTTTTATGCGGCACCTGCTGCAAACAATTTATTTTGTGTCTCCAGCCAACTGCCATACTTCCAGCAAACAACTTTTTTGCATACAAGTTATTTCAGTGTTTATAGCCTCTGCAAACAATTTATTTTAAAATTTTCCAATCCCCCCCCGGTCAAAAAAATAATGGTCCGTCCCTTAGTCGCCTTAAACAATCGCAATAAATTAAACTAGAGTTTTCTTTATTAAAATCCTGCCTGAAACTTAGCTAACATCGGAAATTTAATGTCTTGTTTTCATAGGGATAAACTAATGTCGTTTGTTTTCCTAGGGATAAACTAATGTCGTTTGTTTTCCTAGGGATAAACTAATGTCGTTTGTTTTCCTAGGGATAAACTAATGTCGTTTGTTTTCCTAGGGATAAACTAATGTCGTTTGTTTTCCTAGGGATAAACTAGTGTCGTTTGTTTTCCTAGGGATAAACTAATGCCGTTTGTTTTCCTAGGGATAAACTAATGCCGTTTGTTTTCCTAGGGATCAGAACTAATACCGTTTGTTTTCCTAGAAATAAACTAATGCCGTTTTGGGCACGAAATAAAGCCAGCTGGGATTTTCGGAAAAGAGAAAGCCACTAGTAAATTTCCCGTAAATTTTCTGCAACTGAAATATTCAACTAAGAGAACAGAGAAGCAATAACTGTATTAGCTTTCACCAAAAGAAAATAATCTAAGAGAACATTTTCTCTTGTTTTCATATAGTCTCTTTAAAGGTACTGAAAATGATATGAAAACAATAAAACCCAATTCCAAGCGTTTTCCTGACATTCATCAATGAGTGCCCGCCGTTCCTGTGCGTTCATTTTACAAGCCCCCAAAATGTGATTTTGGAGTTTTGCTCGCTTAATAAAATAACGTAGATATCATAATCAACTTATTTTGTTGCTTTAGTAGACTGTATCTTCAAGGAATATTACCGAATATTAGGGTTTCTGCCCGGGATATATAGGAGTACCCCCATATATCCCGGGGGGGTTTCTGTAAGTTTACACGCGAAATATAATACGCTTCAAATGTTCTAAAATAAGCAATGAAGTCAAAATGGGCAATGACGTCATGTCATGTGAAAGTGTCAAAACATGAAGGATCATGAAGGTCGTTTCACTTTCATATCCTCAGTAGTCTAGCTGGCTTCCTCATTGCCAACATTTAATTAAAAAAATGGGGAAAAAAGAGGAAAAACCTGAACGTATCTGATCGTAACATGATAAGAAAAACACGCTTAAAAGCTATTCGCTTTATTTCGTGCTAGTGTAAACAAAACCGAGCGTTATGCAAATTCGTCGCGCAATGGGGAAATAAATTGTGCATCTATTTACGTTATGCTTAGGTGTTCAGTTTTCTCTCGATTCGTATTTTGAAGTTAAAATACAAAGCTGCAGCTAGTAGTTAAAGAAATAAATGTTGACGAGTCTGTGCCCGGCCTAGCTATGTTGTAAAGCAACAACTAATAATTAAAAGCTATAAAAAATTTAATCCAAACATGTACATACAAAAACGTGGAAGAACGGCTATGATTTCATGGTTTCGCTGCTAAGATCGGTGAACGTCGATGCAAGATGAAAATACGAGATCTTGCTTTGCAAATAACGAAAGAAAGAGAACACCAAATTAAATGAGATTACTGTCCAGTAGCTCTCATTTGAATGGTCTCACTTTAGAATCTCATCCACACACTTATCAATTTACCGTTACTACCTAAGCGAAGGTTCGATTTTGTAAGTGAAATGATTAACAATTACCACGATGATTTCTTTGGGTTAATAATGCTAAAACAATTCTTACCTAAAGATGTCGACAAAAGACCAAAAACCAACAGAACAAGAAAAGTATTCATCTTCGTCATGGAATAACAACTCAATGTACGAATGTCCTTCGTAGCAAGGATTTATTCTTTTGCATCAATTATGTATTAACACAGCGTAAGTGAATTTCAATAACACTGATGACGTCAATGACCCACCCAGGTCACGCTATCTGAGCAGAGGTGAGCGTCAGTTGTCACGTAAAACGCTGGACATTCTACTGTCAAAATAGGCGGGCATAAACCCAGTTTGTCTGTCCATGTTCAATACAAAATTAGTTTAAACATCGAGGTGGCCTCTACCGTTGACCTGTTTTGAATGGCAGGCAAAACTTGATGGATTTAAAACACGCACTTATGGTCACTTATATTGGCTGCGTTCTCTCAGTCTTCCCTTGTTCTTTTCTTAGTCACATGATTGACTTCATGTTCATTGTACACGCAACTTATATCAACAGGAAGTTTGCTAGTGGTTGTACTTCGCTTACGGATCATATCATTATGGGGTCTGAAGGTTTTAATAATAGGCCGGAGAACGATAGCAAACTTCATTGTTCTGCGGCATTGGCTCTTTCCCACATAGAATATCTTTGATTTCAAGAATATAGGAGGAGTTGATGGTTAATAATTATATTTCATTATAAAAATAAAGAAAATCCATTTGCGTCAAATAAATTTTAGGAAATGTTCGTGCTTAACCAATCAGAATAGCAGAAGACAATAGCTAATAATTTTGCTTCTTTGATGAAGTTCCCCAAATACAATATCTTTTAAAAATTGCATGTTGTGCGATTGGGTCTCAAATTACTTGAAACCTTAGGCCCAGTTCAAACGTCGAACTTCACATGTGCCGAACCTAATGCAAATGAGCAAAATCTATTGTGTCTATTGTTCCTGCTAATTTGCATTAGGTTCGGCACATGTGAAGTTCGACGTTTGAACTGGACCTTAAAAAAATAGACAAAATGCACCTTGAACCTTAACTTTTTTAGCGGTTTTTTAGTCTAGGCCAATGAGATCACTAGTTCTAACAATGAAAAAAGTTCACATTCCATCGTGCATTACGACAAAATGAAACAAACTGATCCTTACGACAGGAAAAGAAAAACAAAATAAAATAAAAGTGGAATATTAAAGTGCCCACTATAGAGCGTATGCACATGACGTCACGGCGGCCATATTGGTGTACCAAAACAATAGAACGGCGGCCATGTTGGTGTACCAAAACAATCCTGTGGGATTTGAACGCTTTTCTTATGTTAACACTTTCTTTTGTTCAAATAAATTTGCATAGCTGCTTGCCACGTGAGTGCATACGCTCTATTATATTCCACGTTTATTTTATTTTATTTTTTTGCTTTTGTTTTTCTGCCGTAATAGGATCAGTTTGCGTCGTGGTTTGTTTCACTTCAAGTATTAATACTGATCTCTGAGGTCTGGAGGCCCAGGGGCCCGTTTCTCGAAACCCCCGGTAACTTTTCGGGCCCGAAGCCAAATATTGAAATCAGAATCTAAAGAATAAAAGCGCGGGTCCTAGCGAACAAACCAGTCCATTTTGTTTTGCTAACTGATAGTTTTATCGTATTATCTGCAAAACTTTTGAAACCTCGATCTTCAATGAAAATAAAACAGCTTTCCGGGCCCGGTAATTACCGGGTCTTTCGATAAACGGCCCCCAGATCCGGCCATTCTCAACGGTTTGTTTGACTGAACGTGCACTCTATGTTTTGTTTATCACAAAATGTTTGTCAAATACTCTTGTCCTAAAATTTATTTGATCTCTATTTTCATATATAACACCTTAATTTTGTAATGAAGAAAGCAAAAAAAACCCGCCCATTTTCCTTAGTATTTTCAATCCCTCCATTACAGCTTGCTAATGTCTAACATGTCCTCGTCCTCTTTATCAACTGAGATGTCATCTTCTGAGTCGGTCTCATACTCATCTAATTGTGGTGATGTTGCCTCACCAAAAGCCACAGAAACTGAACAATCAATGCGATCACTGTCACATGTTGAAATTCGACAGGTTCACTTTCGTGCAGTCAGTGGATGATTGACATGAAATGTTGGTGGTAAAGCGTAAAGCCCCTGTCTTGTCTTTAGTGGTCTCACTTCGGACGGTCCTTTGCCATCTTACAGGATGATATTTGTCAACCAGTTATTTTATGGCCGTGGTTGCCAGAGACCTTTCTCGCGCTTCCATCTATCTCATATTACACGCCTCTTATGTTTCTTATAATTTCAGTCACAAAAGCGTGCAGCGAGAGAACCTCGATATCCTGGGTAGTCTCAGAGTTTGTTTCCCCATTCCTTATTTTCCGTTCCCCATTTTCCGTTCCCCATTCCTTATTTTCCGATACCCATTCCTTTGTAGGGAAGTAGTACTAGCGGTTCCATATTGGAAGTGAAGTGCTGCCACATTTGGATGTTTAGCCTTCCCCTTGAAACGTCACTAAAACTTTCGTGACCTTGATGAATACTTCCAGCAACAAATAAACTGAGATTTGACATAATTTTGAGGAGAAATACTCACGTAAACTTTCCAATTATCAGTTCAAGACACGAGCGCAGTTTGGTGACAACAAAGTTTTGCCGTTAAAACTTGGTTGTTGTAGAATAAGTGATGTAAGGGCTACGTCACGAATGTCAATTATCAATCAAGTAACTTGGAATACGTCTTCGTCAGGAAGAATTACTTAGTGATGTATGTTTGACATCATGAATGAATATTACAAGTTATGAAAGAACGAAATGTTACTCAAACAAGTCTCAAACACTTCTTGGAATCGAGCGTGATACAGGAATCAGTTCGTCTAAATGAAGCAGACTGAGACTGAGACTGAAGTAGACTGGAGGGTAGACTGAATTTTCAAATTCCAAACTCTTCAACCACGCGGCATAAACATTGAATTCAGTTTTATTTAGACTTTTTCCGCGCGCGCGGCAATGTTGCGACAGGGCGACATTTGGAACTATTTAATTAACTGACACACGTTTTCAGTTAACGGCTATTCACTGATAAAAACGTCTGAATTTTCAGTTTTAAAAGTACCTAAATAACATTTTTAATTAAACACATTCATTCTTTAACAATCGAAGTAACGTACATTCCCGTAACCATGTGATATTTCAACGTGATGCCAGGCTCCGTGAATTAAAAGCACCGCTGGCCATAACTATCCGGGTCTCCGAAAATCATGCTCACAAATTTACAAACTCGAGTTCACTGGCATATAATTTCGCACAAGACACCCAACACGCGAGAATAGGATGGCTGCCCTGTGCGGGCAGCAATTTCCCTGCTCCCAGACAGGTATTGATCAGGTTTTCAATAACGGCCGGTTCATATACGAAGTTAAAAAGCAACCGTACCGTTTGATTTGCTGGCTTTTTTTCTTAATATTTATTGTTGCTATGATTACTAATCGGAGTTATTTTCAGTAAATATGTTTTGTCCAGTCTCTATTTATTTGATTTTGGGACGAGAGAAGATTGGATACTTGGGTGAGTTGAGGCACGCGGAGTAGCATGGGAAGGGTGAAGCTTTCCCTTCGTCCTTTGGCCATTGGATATCTCCTGTTTTCAACTTCTTGGTGATATATAATGGCTTCAGGAAGAATTTTGATTGCTGGCGTTTTTGTTTTCATTTTCAGCCAAGCAATTTCTTCAACCGCAGGTCAGTTTACAAAGTTTAATGTGGAAATTTAATTTTAATGGATTTTCTTTAATGGAGTTTAATGGATTCAAATATGAAATAATTTCGCAGAATTAAGTCATAGTTAAGTTAAATAAAGATCTTCTATTTTCTAGGGAAAAGGTAGCTTTTTATTTAACAAGGTCATTTTGCGAGAAAACGATTTGGAAAAAATGACCATACAATGCGCTATTAGTCATTTTCTCGGGAATTATGGCGCAGTGTTATTTGAATCGGGAAATTGGCTGTTTCGTCAAAACGTTGAACGGTTTACCTTAACTTTGGAGCAGGAACAAACTAATGGCCATACCATTTCAAGCTAAAATTCCATTAAGCATTGAAAGATTGATCCATTTTTTTGACGGGGATGGCTTGAAGCCAAGCCTGCCTGATTAATAAAATGAGCTGTGCTTCTCTGCTTCTCCATACGTTTTTGACCCCTGTTCTAGAAAGTTCTCGAAAATTCTGTTTTAAGTTTTTTTTGAGATAGAGCCGAGTAGTCAGATGAATTGATCAAAAGGTTGTTTGTGTAAAGTGTATCAAAATTGGAGCGTGGTAGAGAGACTGTTAAAATTGAGAAGTTTTGATGCCTGCTGTTTATTGAATTTAGAGAGGTTGATAAGTTAAATTAGTGTGAAAAATGTTTTTTGTTGCTCGATGAAAGAATAGAGGATGGTTTGGTTTAAGAGAGTGAAAGCCTGCTTAGGTTACTTTTTGACGATGAGCATCGCGGCAGATAACATTGTTGAAATTGTCCCATAAAGAGAGAGTGAGATGGAATAAATTGGGTTGGCGAGCTGGAGTTCCAAAGATGTCGCAGTTGTGGTTGAGATGTGTGGATTGAAATGGGAAAAGATAAGAATCGGAATCGCTGTAAGGTATGATCGTGAAACAATAAATTTATATACGTCTTGAAAAGAGAAGTTAAAATTTCGTAAATAAAATAAGGTTGACCGGCTTCGATTGGGATGAAGTTGAGAACAGCAAATGTAAAGAAAATAAAGGAAAAATGTATTTACAGTGCGATGCCCCTTACCGCCTTACCGCCTTAAAATCTAATGTAAAAGCAGATCATTTAACAGTCTGAGTCTAACTGAAGTAATGTCTAATATTTCGCACTAGCTTTCATTAGTGCTTTTATCGTGGTAAGACCTTTGCTGACCTTCCGCATCACTTAGGCTTTTAGTTTAGTTTTAGTATTTGGTGAGTACAATTTGTACTGCTTTGCTACCGTGTCACTTAAGGAGTTGTTCAGTCTTTTTTTTTTTCAAAGCATCGTTGATTTCAAATCATGCGAAAGGAACGACATAAAACGACCTACAAACCGAATCACGAGTTCAGCCGATTTGTGATAAACAAACCCGCAAAGAAACTGAACTGAGCGAATGTGCTCGGTGGACAGTGTGTCAAACGACCCATTGTGGTCGCAAACAAACCGAACTGAGCGAATGCGCTCGGTGGCCAATATGCCTAACAACCCATTGTGGTCGCAAACATGTATTAAAAGACATTTATTCACGCTTAGCTTTGTTGTCATTCTTCTTCTTCTTGTACACGTTAGTTTATTTGTCCTACATATTTCGACTCCTAATTCCTAAATCAAAAGACAACGAATAATTACTGCATCTGCTAAAGAACACATTCCTTCCTCTTTACTACAGTCAATTTTGGACATTGACTACCGAATACCTCCCGATTATTTTTTCGGGCAATTAAGAAATATGATGCTTTTAATTATAACTTGACCATCTGCTCGCAGCACTTTACCTTCCATTAGGAACCACTAGTTTAATTATTTAGTTTGTGTTTCATCTACACGATTTTTTGGGGAGATTAAAAACGCCTGTTTAAAAATACTAGTTGCAGTATACTAGGAAACAACCAATATTCATTTGGGATGCGCAAGTTTCTGATTTAAGACGTTTCTGGTTGACATTTAAACGGAAAATGTGGTATTAAAATGTTCGTGTATAAACTAGTTCAATTAGCGGTTTTGAGTTGAAAACGATTAAACTTAATTTATTAGGTTGTGTTTTTAGTTGCACGACCTTTTTTTATGGAGAATAAAAACAATTATTGAAATAATATTAGTTGTAATTAACTAGGAAACAGCCCATAGTCATTTTGCATGCGTTTAGTTTCTGAGAAAGAAACAAGAAAGAAGTGTATTAACACAGTTTTTCCCTGTCAGCCTGATCACCAAATCGCTCAACCAACAACTGTTTTTAAAGGACTGTGTCATGAGGATTTTGTTGTTGTTTTTGCCCCAAATTAAAACTAAGTACCTATGTCAAACACAAAATGCTTGTAGAACACCAAGGGGGGATACCAACTGAATTTTAGAAGAAAGAATAAACCAAAATCAGAGTTTAAAAGAGTTTCCCAAGACACGAGGGATAAACTTAACAATAATAGTCCAATTGTTTCAAAATGTTGCCATCCATTTCCATCTAAGGGCCTGGTCGCACTACAGTCAAAAACAAAAATCCGCCCGTGCAAAAATCGAGGAAAACAAAAGAAACCGCTCCGGTGGGACACGCTTTTTGTGGAATGTTTTTGTTTTTATGTCATTTTGCACGGGCTAATTTTTGTTTTTGACTGTAGTGCGATCAGGCCCTAAGCCATACAGGGTAGCCCAAGGCACCACTACATCACACTGAGAGCACTAGTACAATAATTTCAAACGAAACTGATATAAATATGTCTTTTGGGCATTTTAAATTAACACTAAAAATTGTGACATAGCCCCTTTAAAATCTGTAGATACGAGCCAACCTTAACAAGCATTAACAGAAACCCATAAGTGGGGTGAAACGTGCAACTGTCTCTTGTACGCTTCAAAACAAGCTTCCGATTATTCAATTTGCTAAGAAGTTGTCACAGCCATAGTTGGAAAATCAAGATAAAAATATTAACCAATCAATTCGCTAGAACAATTTGCTTCCAATCTCGAGGGACCGAGGGGTTTCCAAATATGGTACTAAGCAAAAATTGAATATTCGGAAGCTGTGAATGCGCGTTACACTTTTCAACCCACTTAAGGGTTTCTGGTATTAATTAACACGCCCACGTAGCTCTGTTCATTAGCTGAATTTGATAAACACGACGACATGTTACAAAATTCCGAAAGACCAGTTTGGAGCTGTATATCACCCATAAATGTAATAACAACCATAAATGTAATACTCACCATAAATGTAATCAAAATCAACCATAAATGAAATACCAACCATAAATGTAATAAGAAAATAATCAACCATAAATGTAATAAATGACTAACCATAAATAAATGTAATAAGAATCAACCATAAATGTAATAAATGACTAACCATAAATGTTATAAATTTTTAACCATAAATGTAATCCAATCTTACTCGCCATAAATGTAATAAGTTTTAACTATAAATGTAATAAACTTTCAACTACCGTCAAATGCAGTTTAAAACTGTTTCAAAAACTCATTAATAATTCATAAGCATATTAGCCTATCACGGTCACGTGCATGAACCTTTATACACGGTAAAATTCATCAAACTGAAAAGTCTCGGGGGGGGGGGGGGGGGGGGGCTTTGAATTCAGTCTCAGGGGAAATACGGGGTTGAATGACTGAAACTAATTAGGACAAACCTTTCATACAAAGAATACTAATGAACATGAAATTTTATATAAAATCTTCATCCTAATTTCCGTATGAACTTTTAAGCAATAATGAACTATTTAATAGCAAGTAAACTGTACTAATTAGTTTAACAGCATTTTCCCAGCTAAGTGAAGCTTAGTAAGAGATTTTGTGCTTTCACGTTTAAAGAGAATGTGGTGCAAAATACGTACGCTGACTAACAAAGCAACTAAAACAAGCAAGAAACTTCATATTTCAAACAAAAATGATATATTTACCTTCCTTCTTCCTTCCCAAGAAAAGACACGGCACTGCTACCGTTTTCCTCTTTCAAGTATCGTTGTAGATCACAAACGATGCTGTATAAACTACTCCGTACTTCAAACGATCGAAATGCTACCACAAGAAAATCTAAAATTCAAATATCCCACCGCCCGTAGCGCAATTGTTTGTGCTCCTTAGGGACATGCTTTGAGGAATGTTCGCAGCACGTGTATTATCAGGTTTTAAAACTCTCGGCGCCACTGCTCGTTTTTTAATCAGTACTTTAAGTAGTAAGCTCGGGAATTTTTGATACTGTTTATCTTAGAGTACAGGATCCACACATAAAATAACTTTCTGACGATAAGTCAGTCCACCGCCGCTGCAGAAGAGGGCTTTTCGTGCAGTTTTCAACAATAGAACAAATGCATGCATTAGAAGTTTCTTCAGCAAGCAAAGGTTAATTTCCACTCTTGACAACCGAATAGGCTTTTAAGATGTTACTCATACACGTCTATGAAGACACGTTCTATTCAAAATAGCCAAGTTGACAAATTGGTACAATTTATGAAGCCTTCGATGTTTTTTGCCAACAAAGTTTCAACAGTGTGAACGGAAACATTCGATACTTAGGCCCGTTTGTAAGGTTCGAAGTTGATAAACTGCAACTATCACTCATCTAAAATATAGCGATTGAAAAAGAGTTTCAGGTATAAAGTATAAGCCATGAGCGATTAGACCGACTGATTTTCTGAGAAGTGGAAAAAAGTGATTTTTTAAGAGGAAAAAAGTTATTGTGCTCTCAGATAAATTGCTCATTATTACAACTGAGTTTTGCAAAACCATTTTCTTAAAGTCTTTTAAGATCTTAAATACCAATAGTCATATTTGCCTTGTTCCCAGAATTTCATTGTTTTGTATCGTTTGTGGTTCATAAATTCCACTCAACAAAATTTCTTCAATTAGTTGTATATTTGAATACAACAGTAGAGTCAATTAATGCCCTAGCAGCCTATTTATATGAAACATTAATATCTAGTTTCTCTGCCGAATTGCGTAAATACGAAACTGTAATGTCATGTCATTTGTGACCGTGACTTTCATGTTTAAAACTCTGAATTTGACAAAAATTCGACAATAACTTAGCAAATGCTTTGGTTATGCATTATTACACTTTGTGATGGGCTAAAATACCTCGTGCAACTTTCCCAACCAATCAGACGAAAAGCCAAAACTGAGTTGCGACTTGCTAACACGCGTTTTTCTGCGCTTGACGCCGGCTACATGTATTTTCTTTGAGTTCTTTGATTGGTTTACTGGAGTATTCGCATTTGACTTATTGGCCAGGGTAATAACTTATTGGCCAGGGTAATAACTTATTGGCCAGGATAATAACTTATTGGCCAGGGTAATAACTTATTGGCCAGGGTAATAACTTATTGGCCAGGGTAATAACTTATTGGCCAGGGTAATAACTTATTGGCCAGGGTAATAACTTATTGGCCAGGGTAATAACTTATTGGCCAGGGTAATAACTTATTGGCCAGGGTAATAACTTATTGGCCAGGGTAATAACTTATTGGCCAGGGTAATAACTTATTGGCCAGGGTAATAACTTATTGGTCAGGGTAACAACTTTGGTTTTGGTTTCACGATTCTTAATTGAAAATCACTCAATTACTTTTATGGTTAAAATTTATTATATTTATGGTGAGCCAGATTATTACATTTATGGCTAAAAAATTATTACATTTATGGTTAGTCATTTATTACCTTTTACGGTTGATTCTTATTAATTACATTTTTGGTTGTTATTGCATTTATTGGTGATACAGCTGTGAAGACTTCCTGTTCCGGTGCGTCTCTGAACCTGGGAAGTGGTTGCACTATCAGTGGCGACTGCAGCAAGATCACGTGCAAATGGAAATTCAAAGTCAAGCCAGTCACATTTACGCTGAAGGTATTGATTGCAGGCTATGGGAAAGCAGATAGTGCCAGAATATTAAATTAAAGTACAATGTTCCGGCTGATATGTCGTCATATATCTGATAATTGTGGCCAGGAGCTTGCTTTTTTTCTTGAAATAGGAAGACGAAACGCCAAAAGTGATGAAAACAAGAAATGTTAACTAATACTTTACTGCACTTTATCACCAAACTAGTTGTCCTGTTTTGCTTTGTAGAATCTTTTTTATCCAATTTAGTTGTATATTTGGTGGCATTTGGAAATTAGGTAAACGAAAATACAGTCGATATTACGCAGGGGCGGATCGAGGGGGGGGGGGGGTGGCTTGGGTGGCTAGCCACCCCCCTTTGGGCCGGGCAGTCGGGTACCGGGCAAATTGACCGGCTGTGAACACGATTTTGCCCGGCTGCTTTGAACTTAGCTTTTTTGATGTGTGTTCTAAAACATAAAGCATATTTTAACTTAAAAAAACAACGAGGTTATTGCTTAGTTACCTCCCGTTGCTCCCTGTACAGAAGAACAGGGGCGTAGCTAGCATTTGTAAGAGGGGGGGTCCAAAGCTCCCGAGAGCGCCGACGGCGCGATTTTACGAGCGCCGTAGATCCGAGCTTTTAGGGGGTCCGGGGGCATCCCGCGGGAAATTCTGAAAAATTAGGTTGTCTGAGACTTCGTCTCGTGCATTTTGAAGGCAGTATGACATGAAATAGGGCGGCTTTCTGACAGATTTCCCGTTCACTCAGCTAGGATATTAGAAAGAAGAAGGTGCCGCGGATGCTTCGGTGCAAAGATATCGATTGTTGCACTAATGTCATTTGCCTATTGTAATGTATGTTCAGTAGAGCAAGTCCAGACTCTCGCTCGCTGGTCATGGTCGCCTTTAGGTCTTTAGTCGGCGCAATGTACTGAAAGATCGCTCACATTCTGCTGATATAATTGGCAACGTGCATAAAATTTGCAGTAACCTGTGTTCATTTGGATAGAATTCACGGTCACATTCTGCCAAGGCCTGAACTGCACTGCTGGTTCTTGATCCGCTGGCACACTTTGCCATTTGCGCCGCCAACGGACGATTTCTACATCGGCATCCTGGCCTGAAGGAAAGTCAACTTGCACATGGTTTCCCTCTCGAGAAATTAGACAAAAGTGCTGAATTCCACATCGCAGGCCCGTATACACAAGAATCCCGTATGACGCTTCCCCAATATGACATGCGATACCTTTTTAGCTTATTTTTCTTTTCATAAGAAGCGAAGATTTGATCCGTGTGAAAGGGGGGTTCCAGTCATGTTTTTCTCTTAAAAATACGCTATGATCAGAACCCAAAAGTGGGAGTTCCGGAACCCCTGGAACCCTCCCCTCTGCTCGCAAGATCTGTCGAGATTGGTTAGATCTAACAATGGTTTTCATTGTTAGGTCGTTCAATTGTTTTACTTCTATTGTTTCTCGTTCTATTGTATCCATCCAATTGGGTTATATCTTACGGGAGCTGCAACATGACCCCCTGAGAAACGTGACAAACAACTGAAATCGTCCCACACTGCATTGCCAGCTTAGTGCTCTGCACAGTTCTGCACGATGTGACTGAGTTGCAAACAAGTTCCACGTGTGTTATGGCGACCGGAAAAAGGTCAGAACGGTCGATTAAACAATATTTTTGTTCTCAACTTGATAACTTGATGTCCATGACTACAGATATCTGTATTCAGTTGATTAAACAAACAAAAAAACAAGCAACAGTAAGATGCTTAAGTTTGTTCAAAATGCAGGAAAATGCATCTCCAGGAGACTAAAATTTAAAAATTTCCCCAGGGGGGGGGGGGGGGGGGGCATGCCCCGGACCCCTCGAGGGGATGGGCCTTCGGCCCTTCCAATCATGTGCCCACCTGCTCAAACTCATTGCCCTCCTGTTCAAAATCTTAATGGACCTTAATGAAATCCCTGCATCGGTTTTAACAATTTTCTTTCTAATTGCAACAATTAAAAAAATACAATTATAGACTTAGGTATATACCCGTAGCCACCCCCTATCCGCCCCTATTCGCCCCTGTTACGTTAGGACACTGTCTCTTTTATTCATCCATCTTACAATGAAAACTATTAAAATTAACGGATTTACAAGAAGATGCAAGGAAAGCTTGATGGAATTGTACACCATAGACCTAGGGAACTATTTTTTTCTTTTGTTATTTTTCAATGTTGTCCAGCCAGCATGAATGCCAAATACGTACACATCAGCGTAATAAATGAAGTTTATTATTCGACGTAGCATTCTAGAGTGCAAATACGCATCAAAACGAGTGCAAATATTTAACAGTTATAGTGCGAAAGCAAAGCGCTATATCGCCGGCGGCTAAAATCAGGCGATATTGCATATTGATAACAAATCACAGTTTCCGGAAAAAATTCATTGAGATATACAACCTCTTATAAAGTATAAAGGCTTACAACAACATTTTACCTCGCTCCATTTCCTAAACAACAAGCAGCGAATGCCGAAACTTTTGCCAAGCTAAAATTAATTTATCGTATAGTACACAACCAGTTGAGAGTTTCTACGAAGAGCTTTCGTCTACTTAAAGAGCGGGACAGAGTAGTCAGTGAATACACGAATTAAAACACAGTAAAATGGCATAGAATGTCTTAGTTACAGGTGTTTCGTATCTTAACCCTATTCGGTTCGGCCTGGGCTTTTTTTGAGTTCCTGAGCCTGGGGGGGGGGGGGGGGCGGGGGGGGGGGCACAATTCCCCCCCCCCTCGTAACTTCAAGAACATTAAGGCTACTACAAGACAATAAAATCTAGAGGGTACATAGTACGTTCAAAACTGTCTCCTTTGCGGTCCACACAATGGAACGATGACGTCATATGACGTAGTTATTAGGTAATTAGTTATACGGCCGCCATCTTGGATCCGCCATCTTGAATTTCTGAAATTTTTTAAAACCTCTTAAAACCATCCAAATTGGCTCAAAATTAATCAAAACCAATAAATAAACGCTAAATGACGTAAAATATAAAATTCATACCAATAAACATTGTTTTTCTTCATTTAAAGGTACAAATATGCAAACTTCAAAAACATGGCTGTCAAAATCTCGTTGCCATGGAAACATTAAGTCACGTGAAAAAATTGTCATATGAAATTGTTGCCAGATAAATATTAGGAAAAGTCACAAAGTTTGATGGCATTTGAATACATATTAAAGAAGTTATGAACGTTCAAAGTTAGCGCGGGCACTTTGTGTCCCCCCCCAGGCCGAATAGGGTTAAAAAGTTCAATTTGGAATCAAAACAAATTGAACAAACACACGGCTACCTAAACATAGCGGCGAAAAGTCAGAAAAAAACTGCAGCGTGGACAGAATTCACAGCTAAAGGATACAAGAATCGGTTAAAACATCGTACCTCTATTTGATTGGGCTTTTTAGTCCCTTCCATCAGCACTAAATTTCAAACATCGAAGTACGAGCTTGCTCGTTTGTTAGCTCCTACAGCTGTAAAGACGAGTTCAGAAACTTTTCTGAGGAAGCATCAAGTCTATATCATATTCCAGAGGTGATTACTAAAGGAATTTTCCAAAAATTGTGCTCCTTCATTCACTTCTTGTCCAGCGGTTAAAGTGCTACTACGATCAAATTTTTGATTTTCATTTTTTTACATTTTCGTGTACTATTAGACTTCCTTGCTCATCTTGCCAAATTTCAGCTCATTACGAACATCGGAAGTCATTTAATTTTAACATTTATTTCCGGGAATTTACGGCCGCCATTAAAAAACCTTGTTCCATGGCGAATGGGAGAAAGTGACGTAAAAGACTCAAACATACCTCACGGGTTGAAATTATAATAACAATAAGTATTGAAAATCACGCGAAAAGCAACAAAAACTTTGGACTTGTTCTTCGTACAATTTTCTATGCTGATTGTTATTATAATTTCAACCCGTGAGGTATGTTTGAGTCTTTTACGTCACTTTCTCCCATTCGCAACCAAGCCATGGAACAAGCTTTTTTAATGGCGGCCGTAAATTCCCGGAAATAAATGTTAAAATTAAATGACTTCTGATGTTCGTAATGAATTTAAATTTGGCAAGGTGAGTAAGGAAGTCTAATAGTACACAAAAATGTAAAAAAAATGAAAATCAAAAATTTGATCGTAGTAGGTGTATCACTTATTTTATCAATGTTCTTTGACATATCTCTTTTGGAAAAACTTTGAAAATATCTGGTTCGTACTTTCAGGCCAACGCGAGGAGCTTACGGTACAAGACGTATTTATTGGAAAATTAGAAAAAAGTGAATTGTTGAATTATTTTTTAATCCTTGCAAAATTGCACATTTGGTTGTGTCGGAAACATTCAAAAATTCCAAATTTTGATATATTTAAAGAATTAGTTGACTTGAAATATAGAACTGAGAAATATATAGCAGCAAAAAATAACACGCAGAAAACATTTCAGGCTAGATGGTATTTTTACATAACAAATAACAACTAGATCATAAGTCAGCACGTGTAGGATAACTATTGTACATGTACATTAGATACATTGTTAAGATGTTAAATTGAGAGTCTTTGTAAACATTTTTGTATGAAAAATAATGGCAATAAATACGTGGAAAAAAACAAATTTGATCGTAGTAGCCCTTTAAACTTTGAACCAGCTTTGATTCAGCTACGCGAAGAAACGCTGCGACCGCGGCAACGAGAAAATTTCGCGCCTTTTTTGTCCAATCATGTGATCAATAATTTTTCTCTTTTCTTTTCTTCTTTTTTTTCTTTCTTTTCCCTTTTTTAACTAATTCACGCACTTTTTCGCCCAAAAACACGAAATTGCAGGCAGCAGTCATTTTCACTTTCCTTCAAAGTCCGAAATTTAGCCATATTAAAAAAAAACATAGAATGCACGATCACTGCAACAAACCGTTGAGAAAAGCCGGATCTGGGTTTCCAAGACCTAGATCAGGTGAAACAAAAGAAACGGCAAACTTTTACGTTTGTTATCATTTATAGTGCTAGCCCCTAAAGAAGCTTTGTTTTGCAAAGCGAAATATTGGGCACTATTATATTCTACTTTTATTTTATTTTATTTCCTTCTGCTTATGTTTCTTTTATTTTTTTCGCCGTAAGGATCAGTTTGCTGTTTCTTTTGTTTCAGCCGTATTACACAACTTCACGCTGAATAACCTCTATGTATCACTAGTGAGCCTTAACCCTTTAACTCCCAAGAGTGCCAAATGTTACAATTCAAGAAAAATCCCAAATTTCATTTGTCAAATATTAAAAAAACAAATAGCACCATGCAAAAGTACTTCTGAAGAGGTTTCATTTTAATGATCACCATAGGTTTTCGTCAACAGACTCAAAAGCTAGAACTTGGCCTGTTTTCATAATTGACTATGGGAGTGAAATTGTTTTAATGGTTTTATTTCATTGGTAAGCTCTACTGAATGCAAACTGATTTTATCGCCCTTAGGTCAATAAGTGTGATAAAAATGTGACTCTTACAGCCTCAGTTGATATCCCGGATCTGGATATCAAGTGGTCTCACAGGTTCACGAGTAACGACGAAATCGAGGTGCCTGGCATTTCCGGTGCCGACATGTACGTTGAAATAGATCACCTGACTTATGAAGGAGACACCATGCATCTTAAGGTTAGTTCTCTTGTAAAGAACACTGAAGAACAGTACAGTGTTGCGTCATGCAATGGACATAAGATAACCTCCAGGAGTTGTTATCATCGTCAAGTTTAACATCGTCGTCATCATCATCATCGTCAGCATTATCATTATTTATTATACATTTGTGTCACTAGCTCGATTTTGGTTGGCTATAAGCACACAGCTAATTATTGCTTGCTGTTTCTGTTACGTCATACCTACAGACAATAGTTTTATGCATGCAAAAGTGACGTCATACCTACAGACAATAGTTTTATGCATGCAAAAGTGACGTCATACCTACAGACAATAGTTTTATGCATGCAGAAGTGACGTAAGTTGTTTACTTACAAGTTGACTGCTGTGCATTGATCACTTTTTTGTGCGCGCTCTTGTCTTTACAAGTGCAATATGCATAATAAAACAATTATTGGATTCGGTTTTCGCATGATAGCGATAATTATCAAGGCCTCAGTTTGTGTTATCCGCCTCAGCCTTCGACTTCGGCAGATAACACAAACTTTGGCCTTGATAATTATCGCTATCATGCTCAACCTCATCCAATAATTGTTAATTGTATTCATTTCATAGTTTACCATCTGGTCACAGTTATTATTTATTTTTTATAAATGTGTACAAGAGCGTTTTTATACTGGTTGGGGTTACGTGGATAAATATAATTCATTCCATTTGATTTAAGATGGCCCGCGCCCATTTATTTTGACGACACGCGTTTTATTTCATCGAAGTCTTGTCCGATTTCCGAGAAATTCGGAACACTGAAGCCCCAAACCATGCACTATATAACTATGACAACAAATTCAAGAATAAGGCAATACTTCAGAAGAGTTTTTGGAATGTCTTTGGAATGTTTAAAACTCTATTTTGAAGAAAAATGCATCTCAATCAAAATTGCTTGGATGAATTTTCATTATTTTACCGTGAGTATGTGCACAAGTGCTGAAAATTATCCTGACAAAGTTTCAAGTGAATCCGCACCTTAGATTTTGCTGCACAAATACGCGATGAATTGCTCCATGGCATCGACAAATACCAAAATACAAGGAAAACCTTTACCTGGTACTGGAAAGGCCAGAGTCACTTGTATCTTTCGTGGAAAACGTAGGAACATCGGATACAAACAGACAACCTTATCTTCAATGTAAATGGGGGACAGTTTTCATCTCTGTGATGCAAAAATTTTAATATTATAAAATTCCATTTTGCACAAAATTTCTTGATTTGATTATCCCACTTTTAGAATATGATGTAGAGAAATACATTGACAAGTAACCAACCACGTTTCATCAGGTTTGCTTTCCTCGCACACGAGAAACTAGCGATGCAAACTTAGCTACTGCCGTCGGTCTGCGTTCGCTGTGTTTGGTAAACCCATCATGGTTTGTAAATTTATTCAAGCCTGGTGAGTCGCAAGAGAATTTCACACATTCCGCTCGGGCATGTTCTTAAACTACTTCATTTTTCCACAGGTGAATGTGTGGCTTGTAAATTGGAATTTGGATTATCACAACGAACTCGTGATGGAAGGAAACCTGCCGATCTCAACTGACCATTGTGGCAAGTATTTTAATACTTGACTATTGGGATTGCAAATGAAATGTAGTTCCTTTCTTCTTTAAGGGGCTATGTCACCCTTTTTAGGCCCTGTTTACATGAGGTAGGGTGCCGCTAGGGTGTAGGGCCAACTCTCTTTGTTTGAAAACCTCCAGGGAAAAGAAAACAAAGAGAGTTGGCCCTACACCCTAGGGTCACCCTACCTCATGTAAACAGGCCCTTAGTGTTCATTATATATTATGTATACATAATAATTATATATTATGAATACAATGTGCCCTCCCGGTTGTTACCATAATGGCTGTATGGCAACTCCTGAACTTGGGCACAGGATGTACGGATACACATTGTTGGATTGCATTGTGGAGTCACAAGAGTGCTCAAACTGCAAGCAGTGAGCGAAGCAATATGTCAATAGTGAACACCTCTTACGAGGCTCTCCACCCAATCCAGAGGGTGCTCAAACTGTATGAACAGTGAGCGATATACAATTATGTATACAATGTGCCCTCCCGGTTGTTACCATAATGGCTTTATGGCAACTCCTGAACTTGGGCACAGGATGTACGGTTACACATTGTTGGATTGCATTGTGGAGTCACGAGAGTGCTCAAACTGCGAGCAGTGAACGAAGCAATATGCCTATATATATATATATATATATATATATATATATATATATATATATATATATATATAAAATTGTCACAAGCATCCACTCTTGTAACGGTTTTGTAGTCACCCCTGAAGAAGAGCACTGAATGTGCTCGAAATATAGGTGTCAGACAAAAATAGTAATGGTTTGTCTTCATTTGTTTTAAATTTATATATCGAATCCCGATCAGGACAATTGTTAAGGTTTTCACTTTGTGTTTATTTATATATATATATATATATACATTATATATATTTATACATTATATATATATACATTATATATATATATATATACATTATATATATTTATATATATATATATATATACATTATATATATATATATTATTATATATATATACCTTTTGTATTCCTATCAAAAACGTCACCTATTTCATGGGAATACAAAAGGTATATATATATATATATATATATATATATATATATATATATATATATATATATATACAATCCAATACATATATATATATATTTGTCAAGTAGCTATGTTTTTGAAAATCAGTGTATATTATATATATATATATATATATATACAATTATGTATACAATGTGCCCTCCCGGTTGTTACCATAATGGCTTTATGGCAACTCCTGAACTTGGGCACAGGATGTACGGTTACACATTGTTGGATTGCATTGTGGAGTCACGAGAGTGCTCAAACTGCGAGCAGTGAGCGAAGCATTATGCCAATAGTGAACACCTCTTATGAGGCTCTCCACCCAATCCAGAGAGTGCTCAAACTGTATGAACAGTGAGCGTAACATACAATTATGTATACAATGTGCCCTCCCGGTTGTTACCATAATGGCTTTATGGCAACTCCTGAACTTGGGCACAGGATGTACGGTTACACATTGTTGGATTGCATTGTGGAGTCACGAGAGTGCTCAAACTGCGAGCAGTGAGCGAAGCATTATGCCAATAGTGAACACCTCTTATGAGGCTCTCCACCCAATCCAGAGAGTGCTCAAACTGTATGAACAGTGAGCGTAACATACAATTATGTATACAATGTGCCCTCCCGGTTGTTACCATAATGGCTTTATGGCAACTCCTGAACTTGGGCACAGGATGTACGGTTACACATTGTTGGATTGCATTGTGGAGTCACGAGAGTGCTCAAACTGCGAGCAGTGAGCGAAGCATTATGCCAATAGTGAACACCTCTTATGAGGCTCTCCACCCAATCCAGAGAGTGCTCAAACTGTATGAACAGTGAGCGTAACATACAATTATGTATACAATGTGCCCTCCCATGGATATATATATATATATATATATATATATATATATATATATGTGTGCCCTCCCATATATATATATATGTGCCCTCCACATATATATATATATATATATGTGCCCTCCCATGGATATATATATATATATATATATATATATATATATATATATATATATATGTGCCCTCCCATGGATATATATATATATATATATATAAACACCAAAATAATGATCTAGTTTCGTTACAGATTACTCCACTAGTGCTCTAAGAGTAAACATAAGTGTCTTGGGCTGCAGATGGACAGGATGATTGAAAATAGCTTAAAACTTGGAAAAATTGGGCCAATTTTCTCAAGTTTTTCTCTTGTGCCTTGGAAAAATCACTATTAAAAAACCGGTTTGTTCTCCCTTTGTAAATCCATTTAGTATCTTACTCTTCTTAATATTGTAGGACTAAAAAATGTATAAAACATAAAAAAGGCCCATCACGTATCTCTTTTTAACATTATGTTCCTTGGCTCAGGTCCCTTCTTATGGTGGTATGAATTGGCTCTTCCTGGCAAAGTGGCGGTGATTGTCGGACCGATCATTTTCCTCCTCTTCCTCTGCTACTGCTTATACCGCCGTCGATAAGACTAACACTGCTCGACAAGGAAGACGACGAGGAAGACGACAAGAAAGACGAGGAATGAGCCTTTAACAATAATAATAATAATAATAATAATATATATATATATATATATATATATATATATATAGCGCTAATACTATAAAATAATATTCAAAAGCGCTTAACAATAAGAGAAAAGTAAAAATAGGATTAAAAATTGATTGCGTTCTTAAAAAGAAATGTTTTCAGTCGTTTTTTTTAAATTGATATGTTACTACTTGATCTTATAGTCTCTGGTAATGAGTTCCATAAACAGGTGCCGCACGGGCAATGGCGCGACCCCCAAGGGTAGAACAATTGACTTCAGGAACTGACAGAAGAAGTTGTGTCGAAGAATTAACTCCATAGTCGCCTTCGCAAATTTTTAATTGGGTCGTCACACCTTAAGTTGTTAGAGACCTTAACCCTTAAACTCCTAAGTAATGTCATACAACAAAATTCAAGAAAAATTCCAAATTTAATTTTGTAAATATTGTAAAACAAATGGTACCATGCAAACGTACTGTCGATGAGGTTTCATTTGAATGGTCACACCATAAGATTTCGTCTACAGACACAAAAGTTAGAACTACACTAAATGTTTCTATAATTGACTCTGGGAGTGAAAGGGTTAAGCAGCAAGGAGGATGATGTCCCGGATGTCACGAAGAGCAGCCAAAGTCTTTTTGTGGCACGCTTCTGCTTTCTACATACCCTGGGCACCGTAGGTTCTCTCGTGGCACCCTTTTTAGGCCGAAGAAAGCCTCTGCCACCCAGGGTACTTTGTACAAAAATAAAGAAGTTTTTGTACATGTACTGTGGCATGACGTAATGAAGACAGAAGACGCCAAGAGGAAAGCAGTATACTTCCACTTGCTATTCGTGGCATGCGGACATTAACGTTCTCGTTGCGTGAAGTCCTTAATGCAACCTCGTTCCCGGGATCCTGTCTCGTCGGACTGAAGAGAGAGGACCCTGGGAACGAGCTTGTCCCTTATGTAGCATTAAAACACAGAAGACAGATCAGGCCCCACGGAGAAACGAGATGTGTTTGATAAAAACAAGCGTTGTGTGACGATCTTGGTCTTTTATCGTATTATATTATTAGTCGTTTACTGGCGAGAGCACCAATCTCTCCCCATTCCCCTGCGCATGGTGCATTCATAACAACATTCTCGTCCCTAGAACCTTCGTTTCGTTTTGATCAGCGGTTGAAACGACACGTTAAACATCGATGAGCTCCAGGGACGAGGATGACGTAATAATTAATCATTTGTGTCGTCGTTACTTTCATAACTTGAGAAAATCGCAGCAAATCAAGGTGGCCTCTACCGTTGACCTGTTTTGAATGACAGGCGAAACATGATGAATATAAAACACGCACTTATGGTCACTTATATTGACTGCGTTCTCCCAGTCTTCACGTCTTCTTCTTTTTTTTTTTTAAACGACTGTTAATGATTAACTGCGACTTTTAATAACTGTTTTTGGACCATTTTAGACCCACCATAATTATTGAGTGCAGTCAGTATACTTAAATATCAAACACTCTTCTTATTGTTACTACAAAATGAAACAAACTGATCCTTACGGCAGGAAAAGAAAAACAAAGGCAAATAAAATAAAAGTGGAATATAAAAGTGCCCACTATTATATTCCACTTTTATTTTTATATTATATTTTTTTGCTGTTGTTTTTCTGCCGTAATAGGATCAGTTTTCAAGAATTAAGAATTAATACTGATCTAGGTCTGGAAGCCCAGATCCGGCCATTCTCAATGGTTTGTTGCACTGATCGTTCAGTCTATGTTTTGTTTATCACAAAACGTTCGACAAATACTCTTGTCCTAAAATGTATTTTATCTCTATTTTCATAATAGCGGAGCCCGCGGGCCGAAGGCCCGGCGGAGCACCATACTCATGGAACCTATGCCCGTCATTTTTCATGGTCATGGCTAGCGGAATGTTTCGCGGGCGCGTGCGTGTGCGGCCCGCCGCCGCCCGCCGCCGGCGTACGCCCGTTGGGCTAGCTTGCTGGCTCGTATGACGTCGCAAAACATGCGCGTGTGACGCCACAAAACATCCGGGATCTTTGAGACTGTTTTTCGCGCGGCTACACAGCCGTCAGCTCGGTAAATACTTTAGCCGTTGCAGGATTTTTTTTAGCGGAGAATTAAAGTCGTTATTACCCTACATTTTTTTTTTGCAGTTTGTTGCTCAAGACAGGATACTAATTAAGGGATACTCAGAAGCCGCTTTAGTGGAAAAAGAAGAGCTTTCAGAGATAAAATCTTGCTTCGAGGAACTATATACGTTTTTTAGCAATGTGAAGAGATGGGTTCGTTTTACGGACTTCGAGCACCATACTCATAGAACCTATGCCCGTCATTTTTCATGGTCATGGCTAGCGGAATGTTTCGCGGGCGCGTGCATGTGCGACCCGCCGCCGCCCGCCGCCGGCGTACGCCCGTTGGGCTAGCTTGCTGGCTCGTATAATAATAATAATAATAATAATAATAATAATAATAATAACAATAATAATAATAATCACTTTATTTAAGTGTCAAGGTATTTAGCGCGCGAGCACTAATTGGGGACATTAAATGGGACACTGACGTCGCAAAACATGCGCGTGTGACACCACAAAACATCCGGGATCTTTGAGACTGTTTTTCGTGCGGCTACACAGCCGTCAGCTCGGTAAACACTTTAGCCGTTGCAGGATTTTTTTAGCGGAGAATTAAAGTCGTTATTACCCAACATTTTTTTTTTGCGGTTTGCTGCTCAAGACAGGATACTAATTAAGGGATACCCAGAAGCCGCTTTAGTGGAAAAAGAAGAGCTTTCTGGGATAAAATCTTGCTTCGAGGAACTATATACGTTTTTTAACAATGTGAAGAGATGGGTTCGTTTTACGGACTTCAGCACCAAAGCGGAGATTTAAAATATTTCCAAGTACAGTAGTCGCCGGAGAGACTTAAAGGTAAAACAAATTACGTTTTTCGATGGGAATTTATCTTGATATCAATCTGTGATTGCCTTTTTGTTTTTTTTTTGTTTATAAACGTGTAGCTTAAATTCAGTTGTATTAATTTCTTGAATTTCATCGAAGACACGGCTCGACCTCGATGCGCTATAAATGGTACGCGTTTTGCTTTTAAACATAAACTAATGGAGATTTCAATAAAATTTTTCGAAAGAAGATTGTATTGTCCATTTTTATGTGTTTGTTCATTCATTACATAGATTGAAAAGCGATTTTATGTAAACAAAACAAGACTTAAATTTTATACTCGCGTCGCCTTAGTTTCTCGGGCATTTTTTGACAAGCAACAACTGTATTTTATTCGGAAAATAGTCGTAATAGTTATTCTAGACGGAGGAAAAGTTGTTTTTGTGAACTTTTGTACGATCTAAATGTACTGTGGAGACGGTCGGGTAATACTGTTTTTGAGATAGCCCGGTCGTCAATCTTAATTCTTGTGCTTTCGACTTTTCACCTAAGTTAAGTTTCATCCTAGTTAAGCTTGTTCAGAGGGTGTTCAAAGGGTCTTCAGAGGGCGACGCTGTTAGGCTAAGCCTAACTACTATATATATTAACACCTAATTTTGTAAGGAAGAAAGCAAAAAACCGCCCATTCCCCAGTATTTTCAATCCGTCCATTATAGCTTGCTAATGTCTAACATGTTCTCGTCCTCTTTATCAACTGAGATGTCATCTTCTGAGTCGGTGTCATACTCATGTAATTGTGGTGATGTTGTCTCACTGAAAACCACAGAAACTGAACAATCAATGCGATCACTGTCACATGTTGGGATTCGACGGGTTCACTTTCGTGCAGTCAGTGGATGATTGACATAAAATGATGGTGGTAAAGCGTAAAGCCCCTATATTGTCTTTAGTGGTCTCACTTCGCCATCTTACAGGACGATATTTGTCAACCAGTTATTTTATGGCCGTGGTCGCCAGACTTTTCTTGTGCTTCCATCTATCACATATGGGACATGCCTCTTATGTTTCTTATAATTTCTCACGAAAGCGTGCCGCGAGAGAACTAGGCTGGGTAGTCTCAGCGTTTACAGACCGTTAAGAGTACGAGTATGAGCGTGACACTGGTATGAACGTGACACAGGTATGAGCGTGACTCTGGTCAACTGGATGCTGGTCTGTGGGACTGCCGGATTATACGACTTGTCGTGGGTGAAGTACATGGCTCCTTATTTTGTAATTCTTTTTGACGACTCCTCCGTTTCTACGGATCTTTCATCACGATTGTTTGTAGGACTGGTTAACTCAAACTGCCTTCGATATTTATGCGCCTCGTCGACGGGTCATTTCACCAAGGCCTATTCCCCACCAATGAGCCTGTTCATACGCTATTGCGACTTCCTCTAATTTTCCTTGAGCATAATTTACTGTATCTATCGAAAGTTGTAAACGGATGCAGTTCTCTGACACTTTTTGCAGAAAAGAAAATTAAGTTACTATAATAAATCTGTGCTAAGGCTTATATTTTTTTCATACCTCATTACCTCTAGCTCGGTTTTAGAGATTCGTCATTCCTTATTTTCCGATTCCTCGTTCCTTCCCATGCAGTCATTTTTAGGGGAGTCGTATTACCCTGCTCCCCAGACAGGTATTGATCAGGTTTTCAATAATGGCCGGTTACAAATACGGAGTTAAAAAGCAACAGTTACCATACCGTTTGATTCGCTGGCTTTTTCTTAATATTATTATTACTATTAATAATACACACACATTTCATCCGATGTTTGGAAGTCTCATGTGCACAATACATTGATGACCGCCATATTGGCCAGCTCCAGATTCCACCTTCAAAAGAGCGAGTTAGCTCCGTTACGGCTACAGCACAAGATATAGCCACCAGTAATCTTAAACGGGCCCTCAGCGCCAGTTACATAGTAGGTGCTCTTCTAACGTCCTTGGGATACTTTCTCAATCTCAAGAAATCAACGTTTATGCCATCCCAACAGCTGACCTATTTGGTGCGATTCTTCCCCAGCAAAAGATCGTGAGTTTTAAGAATCTGTGAGAATCTATCTTATCGCAACGACAGATCACTATTAGAATCTCCAGACCAAGGCCCGCTTTCCCTGTATGTCCTGACGAGAGACCAAGCATACTTTAAGACACTTATGTTTTCGGGTGATAGATCTGGTGATTTGGTCCAAGTAAAAACCGGCGAAATTCTCCGTTTTCCAAACGATGATGGTTTATTATTCAATCATACGTTCGGGAAGACCTTAAGAGGGGGAAAATCTAATATATTTGGTGTGAGGCGCTGCCAGAATTCAAGCATCTGTGCGGTAGAGGGCATTGAAAGTTACATGCGCACTTGTCGATCACTGCAGATGGATCTCACGAATGGCTATCTCTTCCGCACTACTTCAAAGACTGGGATGGTGGTGGAGGCACCAGTGTCTTCAGAGGTTATGGGGCGTCGCCTAAAAGCCTACCTGGGAGAGTTGGGGATCTCGGAAGGTGAAACAGCCCACAGTTTCCGATCTGGTTGCGCCATCCTCTTGGCTCTTACAGGTTCGCGACTTGCCGACATCACGGAGCACGTGGGCTGAGAAAGAGAACACACTGCTAGCTATCACATGCAGCTAGCTAAGGTGTTACTAAACGACTGCGCAAGCGCCCAACTCGCAGAAGCCTTAGATGATAACATTACCTCGGAAGAGCTGACACGGCGGTATACAGATCTTAATCAGCTCAAAAACTTTGCCATAGCCTTTCCCCCTATGAAACAATGAAGATAGAATGTAACGCCCAAGGACAAATTTAGGAACTCTGCAGAGATTAGTGAGGGGTGGTTTTTTGTTCGGATGAGTATGGGGATGTTGATTGGATAAAGGGGTGCAGGGGTGTAGGGGGAGGGGTGTAAAGGGATGGATAGGTGAGGGCGGGTATACTATGTTAGTTACCTGGTCTGTAATGAGTGTTCTAATAAACTGGGTAACCATTAGGAACAATGCTTTCCCAGTTCTCTCCATTCTTAATCAGTGAACCGTGAATGAAAGACCAGTTTGGATATACTACTGTGTTGACCGAGGGATAAGCGGAAACCCGGGAATAATGAAACTAAAATATGCGTGCATAAAATTGCATGCAAAATCGTGACACAAAAAATAATAAAATAATAATAATAAAAAGAAAAACGGAGGGCAAATTTTAACTCATGCCGCTTCGCGCATAAGTGATAAGGGGGAAATGGTCTGGGTGTGGTATTTAATTGTGCAAATATTTGCGTTGCGCCGCAATGCATGATTTTTGTCGAGAAACAGAACTCCATTCCAAGAATAGTACTTAAAACTGGTCAAAGCGGAAATATGCTGATTACCTTGCCAATAAAGCTGTTGGTGAAGATGGCTTCAGGAAGAATTTTGGCTCCTGTCGTTTTTGTTCTCATTTTCAGCCAAGCAATTTCTTCAACTGCAGGTCAGTTTACAAAGTTTAATGCAGAACAATGATTCAAAGATGACTGAATTAGTTCGTAGAATTAAGCCATAGTTAAATTAAATAAAGATCTATTTTCTAGCGGAAAAGTAGCTTTTGACAAGGTCCTTTTGCGAGAAAACGATTTGGAGGAAATATTATCATACAATGCGCTATTAGTCATTTTCTCGGGAATTATGGCGCAGTGTTATTTGAATCAGGGAATTGGCTGTTTCGTCAAAACATTGAACAGTTTAAACTTTGGAGCAGGAACAAACCAATGGCCATACCATTTCAATCTAAAATGCCATTAAGCATTGAACCGTTATCAAAGATTGATCCGTTTTTTTTAAATGGCATTTGTTTTCTTTTTTGACTGTACTTGACTGCTTTGCAAAATTCAGTTAATTCTCGGAATCGATGTAAGATATAATCGTGAAACATCACATTTATATACGTCTAGAAAAGAGAACTAAAAATTTCGTAAATAAAATAAGGTTGACCAGCTTCGATTGGGATGCTTGAGAACAGCAAATGTGAAGAAAATAAGAAAATAAAGCAAAATATACTTTGCAATCGACTGCACTAAATACATTACCAGCCTTCTGCCGATTATTGAGAGCTTCTATTTCAGGACCTCTAAAATCTAATGTAAAAGCAGATCATTTAACAGTCTGAGTAGGTAACTGAAGTAATGTCTAATATTTCGCACTAGGTTCCATTAGTGCTTCTATCGTGACGAGACCTTTGCTGAACTTCCGCATCACATAGTTGTTTAGGCTTTGATTCTCCTTAACGCCATGTAGAATCGTCTATTGAATTTTGCAATGTAAAAATGTATTTAAGTAACGTAAAGCTCCGTAAATGAAATATCACTTTTATAACTGGAATATTTAAGTTTAAAATCAGCATGAAGCACCGAAGGTGTCTGACGTGTTAATATTTTGCCAATAAGTAAGTTAAACTTGAATAGGTTCTTGATAGCCGCCTATGGTTCAGTTTTTTCTTTTTTTTTTTTAAATAGCACTTTGGGCGGCCTTTGCCTTCCCCATTTTCCCGCCATTTTAAAACAAATTTATCTGACAGTTCGGATTTGGAAACAATTTAATTTAACCTGATTTAGTTTGTGTTTCATCTGCACGATTTTTTGCGGAGATTAAAAACGCCTGTTTAAAAAATATTAGTTGCCGTATACTAGGAAACAACCAATAGTCATTTTGGATGCGCTAAGTTTAAGACGTTCTGGTTGACATTACGGAAAATGTGGTATTAAAATGTTCGTATATTAGTTATAATCCCAACAACTATTTCTCCAATTGCAAGCCCTTCTAAGCAAAAAACAATCGATGTAAAAGTATTGCAGTACCTTAAATTCATGTGGAAGGAGTTTGACACCAAACTGCAGGATAATTTTCGAAAAATGATGGAAAATGCAGCATTGGAGATTTGAGCAGGTTTTGGAGCATTTAATAATATTTACAGAACTAGTGAATACTTTTTAACGGTTCGCACGATTTGCAATCGGCTTATAATTCAGATTTAGCAAGCATTGGGAAGGCTTCTCCCAGAAATTTGGATTCGTAGATTGTTTTGTCAAAGAGCATGAAGTATTTAAAATTTTAAGAGAATTTTGGGGCTAAATTTTGATGGCGTTAATTCTTCCGCATTTCTGCTCCAACGATTTTGCTGAAACTTGGTAAGGGCATGTATTAAGTCAATGTAAGCTGATTCCGGAAATTTGACACAAATATAACAGCAAAATTTTTCACAGGGTGCGATTTTGTTCAAAAAGTGGGGTTCATTTAAGCCCGATTATCACTAAATATATTTTTTCCCATTAAAATCGAATTATATCATATTATTGCTAGATAATAGCTGTAAGTTTTCGCAAAGGTGTAGAAGCATCGCTTTAGAGCCGGAAAAGTTATGAGACAAAGTTTGTCATAGACGAGTGCGCCCGAAATAACAACGGAGCCACCTTAATTAGTTTGTGTTTTTATTTGCACGACCTTTTTTGTGGAGAATAGAAACAATTGTTGAAATAATATCAGTTGTAATTAACTAGTGGTTCCTAATGGAAGATAAAGTGCTGCGAGCAGATGGTCTAGATATAAAGCTTCATATTTCTTTTAAGAACAAGAGGCTCCAAGCAGCCTATACTCATGCGCATGCGTACGAAAGTTTTATGATATACTTTAAACACGATAAGAAGATGTCCGACATGGAAAAGAGTTACTGCTTTCATTCAGTCATCGTTCCTGCAAACCACGTTGTTTACTATTGAATGTTTTGTAAATGGCTGTACCACAATGAAGCCAGTGATTCTTCTGAGTGTTATATATACCTAACGTAAACACTAGTCATGTAAGTAGGGTTGTAGGAGACGTTGTCGTGACACTTTGGTAACGTTGTTTTACCGGAAGTGAGAGTAGCCGGAAGTCACTAAACAGGAAATGTAAATGGCAGTGAAGCGGAAGTGCACAATTAAAAATATGCGTGCATAAATTTGCATGCAAAATCGTGACACAAAAAATAATAAAATTAATAACAAGAAAAACGAAGCCGAAACCTTACCTCATGCCGCTTCGCGCATGAGTAAATATGAGGTAAACGGTAGCAATGTGCAAACTTCGGACTGTAGTAAAGAGGAAGGAATGTGTTCAGATACAGTAAGTCGTCGGTGTCTTTTGATTTATTTGAGGTATTAGGAGTCGAAATATGTCGGCCAAATAAACTAACGCGCACAAGAATAAGAAAAATGACAACAAAGCTAAGCTAAGCTAAGCGCTTTTAATGTATATGTTTGCGACCACAATGGGTCTTTTGGCAGATTGGCCACCAAGTGCATTGGCTCAGTTCGGTTGGTTTGCGACCACAATTGGTCGTTTGGTACATTGGCCACCAAGCGCATTCGCTCAGTTCGGTTGGTTTGCGACCACAATGGGTCGTTTGACACATTGGCCACCGAGCGCATTGGCTTAGTTCGGTTTGTTTGCGACCACAATGGGTCGTTTGACACATTGGCCACCGAGCGCATTCGCTCAGTTCGGTTTGTTTGCGACCACAATGGGTCGTTTGACACATTGGCCACCGAGCGCATTCGCTCAGTTCGGTTTGTTTGCGACCACAATGGGTCGTTTGACACATTGGCCACCGAGCGCATTCGCTCAGTTCGGTTTGTTTGCGACCACAATGGGTCGTTTGACACATTGGCCACCGAGCGCATTCGCTCAGTTCGGTTTGTTTGCGACCACAATGGATCGTTTGACACATTGGCCACCGAGCGCATTCTCTCAGTTCGGTTTGTTTGCGACCACAATGGATCGTTTGGCACATTGGCCACCGAGCGCATTCGCTCAGTTCGGTTTTCTGAGAACACAATGGGTCGCTTGTTGACACACTGGCCATGTACCGAGCACAATCGCTCAGTTCAGTTTGTTTGTCACAGTTCAGAGCAAATCGACTCAATTCGTGATTCGGTTTGTAGGTCGTTTTATGTCGCTCCTTTCGCATGATTTGTAATCAACGATGCTTTAAAAGAAAAGACCGAATAACTCCTCAAGTGACACGGTAGCAAAGCAGTGAAACTAATACTCACCAAATACAGAAAGTTAAAAACTCGTCCTTCACGAACACGTCAGGCCTGCCCTATGGAAGAGCCCACCGAGGGACAGCACGTGTTTGAGCCAGCATTGCAATGGTCAGCTGTGCTGTTGAACCTAACGAAAGCGAGGCAAAATGTTCGACTAACACACATCGAGAATGAAACCGGTATCTGAGTTAAATGGGACTGGTGCTCGCTACGCTCACAACAACTAAGAAACAGCCCATAGTCATTTTGCATGCGTTTAGTTTCTGTGAAAGAAACAAGAAAGAAGTGCACTAACACAATTTTTCCCTGTCAGCCTGATCACCAAATCGCTCAACCAACTGTTTTTAAAGGACTGTGTCATGAGGATTTTATTGTTTTTGGATCAAACTGCCCCCCAAATTAAAACTAAGTACCTTTGACAAAAACAAAATGCTTGTATGCTTGTATGTATCCAAGGGGAGGAGATACCAACTGTCCAGCAGTCCAGTGCTTTAAAGGTAAAATAAATAACATTTTTCGACGGGAATTTATGTAGATATCAATTTTTGATTGACTTTTCCTTTGTGTTCTCTTAAGTTTTGGAGAGCTGATGTTTATGAAACGTTCAAATTAAGTCGTGTTATCTTGAATTTCAACGAGGACAGCTCTGTCTTGATGCGCTATAAATGGTACGTGTTTTGCTTTTAAACATAAATTAATGGAGATTTGAATAAAATTTTTCGAAAGAAGATTGTGTTGTCCGTTTTTATGTCTTTGTTTATTCATTACATAGATTAAAAAGCGATTTTATGTAAACAAAACAAGACTTAGATTTTCTGTCTTCACTCGCGTCGCCTTATGCAATGATGTTTGTGTATTTTTGCAATTTTGATTTCCAAATCAGTTTCTCGGGCAATTTTTGACAAACAAAAACTGTATTTTATTCGGAAAGTAGTCGTACTAGTTATTCTAGACAGAGAAAAGTTGTTTTTGTGAACTTTTGTACGGTCTAAATGTACTTTGCAGACGGTCGGGTAATACTGTTTTTGAGAATTGCTAAAATTGAAAATAGCCCGTTCGTCAATCTTAATTCTTGTGCTTCCAACCTTTCAACTTAGTTAAGTTTCACCTTAGTTAAGCTTGTTCAAAGTGCGACGCTGTTAGGCTCTGGCTATCTATATATATTATTTAGTTTCTCTGCCGAATTGTGTAAATACGAAACCGTAATGTCATGTCATTTGTGACCATGACTTTCATGTTTAAAACGCTGAATTTGACAAAAATTCAAC
>JAJGOT010000249.1:265000-307500 GCA_022457155.1 Cladopsammia gracilis | reverse complement strand
TTCATTTGAATGATCACACCATAGTTTTTCGTCCACAGACTCAAAAGTTACAACTACACTAAATGTTTCTATAATTGACTCTGGGAGTGAAAGGGTAAGCAACAAGAAATGTCACGAAGAGCAACCGGAAGTCTTTTTGTGGCACGCTTCCGCTTTCTACAAACCCTGGGTACCGAAGGTTCTCTCGTGGCACCCTTTTTAGGTCGAAAAAAGCCTTTGCCACCCAGGGTACTTCGTACAAAAAAGAGAAGTTTTTGTTTTAATACATGTACTGTGGCATGACGTAATGAAGACAGAAGACGCAAAGAGGAAAGCAGTATACTTCCACTTGCTATTCGTGACATGCGGACATAAACGTTTTCGTTGCTTAAAGTCCTTAATGCAACCTCGTTCCCGGGGTCCTCTCTCGTCAGACTGAAGAGAGAGAACCCTGGGAACAAGCTTGTCCCTAATATAGTATTAAAACAGAAGACAGATAAGGCCCCACGGAGAAACGAGATGTGTTTGGTAGAAACAAGCGTTGTGTGACGATCTTGGTCTTTTATCGTATTATATTACCGTATTTTCTCAGTTAAACGCCCCCGGCGTTTATTTCAAACTTGGCCTAGTGGACCCGGCGTTTCTTTGAATCAGCAGTTTTTTCTCGTCCGCCATTTTTTAAGAAAGGGTTATTATTCGTTTCTCTTGGCAGCTGTGTACCTTGCCCTTAAATCTTAAGTTTATTATACCACAAATAAACGTTTGAGGGGCTTACTTACATCTTCCTCTATTATACCCGGCGTTTATTCGGGGCCCGGCGTTTAATCGAGAAAATACGGTATTAGTCGTTTGCTGGGGAGAGCACAAATCTCTCCCCATTCCCTTGCGCATGGTGCATGCATAACAATTACATTCTCGTCCCCAGAACCTTCATTTCGTTTTGATCAGCGGTTGAAACGTCACGTTAAACATCGATGAACTCTAGGGACGAGTATGACGTAATAGTTAATCATTTGTGTTTGTCGCTACTTTCATACGAAAATCGCAGCAGTGGTGTCTGTTTAACGTTATGAGGCAGAATTACGGGTAAGTTCCTTTCATTTCGTCCGTTCCAAAAACGGATTTGTAGTGAAGGATTTGGATTGAATCTTTCAAATCCTTCTTATTTTAAATTCGATTGATTATAAATGTGTAATGGATTTGCCCAAAGGAACGGAAAATTCAATTTTGGATTTGCAATCCGGATTCGACAAAAGAAACGCACACTGAATGCGGTTAGCATTGTTCCTTTGGGAATCTCTTCTCTTCGCGGAAGAGAGCTGAAGTGTGTGTCGCCGCAAGCCTGTCGATAAACATCACTTATGAATTTAATTAATCAATAATTAATTTAATTAATCAAAATTAAAAGATATATATTATAATTCATTATAGTTGTGTGTATTAAACTTTGTTTTCTGACGTCATTCAGCCAACATTACAATCACTACAGTTCTAGATAAGGCGCGTTTAAAAGTGGCAATGTCACCGACCATTTTTAGACTTTTTAGTATCATTTTGAAAAGACTAAAAAGTACTCATGGTGTGAATGGAAACCTAAACTGATAATGCTCCAGTTTTTTGAAAAAATGCACTGAAGTTACGAATAAGGGCACTGAAGCTATGAATAAGTTTCTATTCCTCGTGTCTTCATATAAAAATGGCTTAAATATAATTATGATTTGCCCTCTGTTGAAGGATTCACTTTTGTGCTCTAAAAGCATTTGGTGAGTAAAAAGTGGCAAAATCCCAGTGAGGGATACGAGATCCCCCCCCCCGGGGAGGGGGGCTCACATAATAATAATAATAATAATAATAATAATAATAATAATAATAATTGTCTGTAAGACTGCCTTGTTGGGAACTGCAAGGATACTGAGAAAAGTGTTGGAAATGTGAAGAAGAGATAATTCCGTTAGCCCTTGGTCATTTGTTATGACCCGCCGAATAGAAGAAATTACGGCAATGACAACAGCCAGAACATAATGTTAAACAAAGATAATAATAATAATAATAATATTAATAATAATAATAATAATAAACTCAACAGTTGGAAGGATTAAAGGCTGCATGGTCAATTTGTAAGAGAAATACCAGAAACGACGCATGTAGAAGAATCATGGAGCTGGTTGCGAAAAACAGACTTGAAGATCCAAACAGAAGCACTTATTTGTGCAAGCCAAGAACAAGCCCTTAGGACTAATTATGTAAAATATCATATTGACAAAACGGTGGAATCCCCATTATGTAGGCTATGTGGCGAGAAAGGAGAGAGTGTAAACCATATTGTCTGTGAGTGTAAAAAGCTGGCCCAAAGGGAATACAAACAGAGACATGACAATGTTGCAAGAGCAGTTCATTGGAAGTTATGCGAGAAATATCATCTGGACAAGGCAGACAAGTGGTACGAACACGCACCAAACAGTGAAAGTGAAAATGACGATGTTAAATTACTCTGGGATGTGAACATACAGTGTGACCATGTCATTGAAGCCAGAAGACCGGACATTGTAGTTGTAAATAAGGAGGAGAGAAAGTGCACTATTATTGATATTGCCGTACCAGCGGATAAAAAAATTGGTGAAAAGGAGAATGAGAAAGTTGAAAAGTATCAGGATCTTAAAAGAGAAATTAATAGAATATGGAACATGAGAACTGTACAGGTGGTTCCAATTGTTGTCGGATCATTGGGAAGTGTAACAAAAAATTTGGACAAGTGGTTGGCAAAGTTGAATGTTAAAATTAGTATTTCATTACTTCAGAAGACTACACTACTGGGAACAGCAAGGATTTTGAGAAAGGTGTTGGAGCTTTAGAGTAAAGAGAAAACCTAGGGGACCTTTGGTCATGGGCTATGACCCGCTCCCTTAGGAAACAATTCGGAAAAAGATCATCCAGTTCATTTATGAAGATAATAATAATAATATTAAAATATAATAATAATAATAATAATAAAATAATAATAATAAATAATAATAATAATAATAATAATAATAATAATAATAATAATAATAATAATAATAATAATAATAATAATAATAATAATAATAATATTTAACCAGGGAGCCCACTCGCCTTGGCGGTATTCAGTGGGGCCCTGACGGGGTTGTTCGTCGGAAATTTTCAAAAGGCACCCTGAAAGGTACCAGAATCTCGTTTGATGGGCGTGGCTCAAAAGAATTTTTACCCCTAAGAGGTATCAATTCTAAAACATATTCTGTCATATTCTGTCATATTCTTTTCGGCTCAATACCCTAAAAGGTACCGCCATAATTCTAACGGTGGTCATTTTAGATTTTAGTACCCTAAGCAGTACCAATCTCTAAAAGGTACAAGAAGCACCCCCGTCAGTTTTATATGGGAGTCCCCCCCCCCCCCCCCCCCCCCCCCTTCTCGTCCGCCCGGGTCGAGATCACCAAGCTCAAGATAAATCAAACGGGTTTCAGTTCGAAAAGGCGGGGGATTTGAAAAAGTCTGGGTACGTGTTTTATGTAAATAATTGCGTTACGACTTCCGTTACGACACAATGCGTGATTTCCGAGAAACAGAGCTCGATTCGAAGAATTCGGCAAAACCGGTCAAACCGGTAATGTGCTAACTTTCCTGCCAACAAAAATCATTAAAGTTGGAAAACGGTTAATCGGTTGATAGCTACCCTGAATATTTCTCGCTCCTGTTTTCAAGTTCTTGGTAATAATGGTTTCAGGAAGAATTTTGACTGCTGGCGTCATTTTTGTTCTCATTTTCAGCCAAGCAATTTCTTCAACTGCAGGTTAGTTTACAAAGATAATTTAATGCAGATCAGTGATTCACAGATGAAATTAGTTTGCAAAATTCAGTAATAGTTCAGTTAAATTAAGATTTGAGTCTATTTTTCTAGGGAAAAGTAGCTTTAACAAGGCCGTTTTGCGAGAAAAACGATTTGGAGGAAACACGAGCATGCAGTGCGGTATTCATGATCATTTTCTCGGGAATAATATGCCGCAGTGTTATTTGTTTCGTCAAAACATTGAATGGTTTACCTTTAACTTTGGAGCAGGAACAAACCAATGGCTGCATCATTGCAAGCTAAAATTCCATTCTGCTTTTAACCGTTGTCAAAGATTGCTTTTTTTAATGGTATCTTTTCCTTCTTGGACTGCATACTTGACTTTCGGAATTGACGTAAGGCCGTCCCCTTTTTTTCTCCGTTATAAAGGTAGCCACGTCGCCGATATTAACCATCGAAGAATCATAGGAACTATTGAAGTACGAGTATTTAAACCTTGATAAGAAACATTAAGAATAAAAATTTCGGAAATGAAATGAGGTTGACTGCGGGCTTCGATTGGGATGCTCGAGAAAGGCATGGGACTTTCTTTCAGTTCTTCTGCAATTGTTTAGAGATTCTGTTTCAGGACCTCTAAAATCTATTGTAAAAGCAGCTCATTTAAGCTTGAGTAACTGAAGTAATGTCTAATATTTCGCACTGGCTTCCTTTAGTGCTTTCATCTTGTTGAGACATTGGCTGACCTTCGGCATGACATAGTGTTCAGGGCTTTGATTCTGTTCAACGGCATGTTTCATTCCATTCCAGTTGTGTAACGTAAAAATATATTAAATTAAGGAAGAGCTCCCTAAATGAAGTATAAGTTTTATAAAATATTTAAGTTTGAAATCAGCCTAAACGACCGTAGGCCACGGTTTTTTTTAATGTTTTCTTATTACGTATATAATATAAAGTTAAACCAATATGGTCTTAATAGCCGCATAAGACAGTAATGGTTTTCATTCTTTTCAGATGAACTTTATCTTTCAAATTTTGTGAAGAAAACCTCCATAACAAGACAGAATCATTGTTAAAATGAATGTTCAGTTTAATTTAGCGGCATCATGTATTATGATAACAGTTAAGTATTCAAGACCTTTGAGTATTGAGATAGACCATCTGTTTACAGTGCATGGTACAAACTACGGCTCCGCTAGCTCCAGATGCACACATAAGTAGTAATAACCGTGATCATACTGTAGGAATGTAGGAATGTTCCTACATTTACAAAGTTATTTTCACTTGGCGTTTAAACGGTTTTACTGATTGCTTCTTGAAAACCCTGCGGAGAAACTACAGTAAAGACAGTGGCTGAATGCAAAAAGGTACCAGGAGAAATTGGCACCCGGAAACTATAGCGTTGAACCAGTCTACAAAGATTAAGATCGCTTAGATTCGTGGATATTTCAAATAAAACAGTTTTTGAAATTCATCTGTTGTGGATATATTAATCTGTAAACCAGGTATACTGAATATATATAGCCGTATAACATAAAACGTAAACGTCAAACATCGAGCTCCTCCAGAATTCGTACAAAAAGAGTTGATTCAAGGTCATATTAAGATTTCCTTGCACAAATTAAAAGACAGCCATATAAACGTTTGACATGGAAATCTACCCTACAAGTTCGCCTCTTTAGGCGTGATGTTTCATCAGTGCGTCTCGCCATTTGAACTTCTGACGTACAAGCTCTGTTATAAAATGCGCCCAATTTCAGTTGATGTTCGGTCAACTGTTTGCGAACTGTAAGCTGTTTGTGCTCTTTGCACTCTAACAGGCGTGTGTGTTCACATACACAAGGAAGCTGACACTTGGAAAAAGAAAATAAGAAAGACAAACCATATTGACTGCGGAGACAAAGGAATAGAAATGTTGTGACAAACTTTAAAATAGCTTGAGTGCAGCCGGAGTTTGAGGAAGCCTTTATAGCACAGTTTAATATGTAATGTTTACTACATGAGCGGGAGTATTGTATCGGCCTATACAATCACGAGGCGCAGCCGAGTGAATGTATAGTGCCGATACAACACGGACGCGAATGTAGTAAACAACTTGTGAAATTCACATTCACATGTAAATTGGATACAACCGCCAGTTAGTTGTATCTGATATACAGGGTAACCATGTGATTGGAATGGCTCATTTCTATTTGTTAGTACCCTTATGAATTATTAATGAATTTTACAATGGAAATTAAGCAAACATGGCAACACTTTCAACTATTTCCAAAACTACCGTCGAAAAACAAAAAGCGGTCCAAGGTGAGAAGATGCAATGCGCGACCGGACACTGACGTTTTATGAACAAAGTTTTATAGTAAAACTAACAGCGGAAGCAGTTTCATAATCAAAAATATCTGGCTCTCTAACATAATAAAGCCGGTGGGCACTGAAAAGGAAGGTCACAAACTCATCCCTATAGTCACGACAAACACAAGGAGAAACACAAGAGGGGCGGTACGCAGCTCTTGCAAGGTCTTCTCTGATTAGCTGAGAAAACAATAGAACAAACAACACAACAATGGCTAACAATAGACCCTAGACCTAATCAAAGTGCCCTATGGACTATCTCCTGTAAGTTCTTACCATCATGCATTGCTGTCATATTATGTCTGAATATTGTTTTGGATGTTACAATTAGGCATTTAGGTAAGGGTACGCGGTTTCTTGAGTTTAAATCCTCATTTGTTGTTACTGTTAGTGACGAAGAATGTCCAGGAGTTATTTCGAGTGATCACGAGGGACGATGTCATTATTAAGCCGTTATCACGTCATTTTCAATCGAAATGGGGTAAACCGTACATGATGAACGCTTTTGGACCGTTTGGCGAGAATACCGTAAATTCTTGAATTTCCGAATAGTGAGAATGATGCAAGAAAGCGTGAGAAAATTATGTTGTCACTGACGTGGTTGCTTTGTATGAAAACTGAGTGAATAATTGGCAAAGGACCGCATAGAAATGCTGTTGGTGTACGTAGGATCTAGAGAAGATCTAATTAGCCAAAAATGTGAACACAAATAGAGTAAGCAAGGCTGCTACTACATCGACTTTCAGTTTGGGCTCCGTATCATGTCGTTGCCGCATGAAGTGTTCTACGCAATATCAGCCTTGCTTACTTTATTTGCTTTGTATGGATATCAGTTGGGCGCATTCCATTTAGCCAAAAAGGCGGAAATTTCGGTTGAAAGTCGAATGGAGCAGATAATTTCCGGAAAATCTGTTCGGAAATTGTGGACTACCTCCACTATTTTTTTCCGTTTCGTTATCTGTACCATTTGAACGATACTTGCGTTTCCAGGCTCTCTTGAAGGACCTTCGCGCGGTTTTAGTTGTCTTTTCAATATGGCGCCTCATCAACAATGTGGTTCTTGCTTGTTCATCTCCGACACTATGGACCACAGAAACGCCATCCCCAGCACTTGTTTTACCGGAGGAATAGGCTGCCTACCTCTCGTATTCCCGGTTGAAATCCTTCCAGCGTTAATTATTTCTCTGCACAAGATCTCACATGTGCCTCCGAAATTCACTCGGTACGTAGGTGGGAATAGGTACCTCAAAAATAACCAAGTTTTGTTTAAATCTCGTCTCATAAAGCAGCGGACGGCAGAAAACAGCACGAAATCTTCTTCTTCGTCAAAAAATTCACTGATTTTCCACCTCAAAATCTTCAGTTAGTTCGATGACTCTGCAAGAAAGCTTGCGTCCGCCATATTGACTGAAAAGCAGAAATCAGTGGAATTTCGTGTTATAAATTGAGTGAACGGCCTGGGTACCAGGATAATCTCATCGGTTGGTCGGTATATTTGGAAAATCAATTACCATTATGTAACGGTCACCCTAACCGGTTTTTTCCTACAAATGGTAACTGAAGGGCTATTTTTACAGGTTTACATGCTGGATCTAGTACACAACTTCTTTCAAGACATTTCTTACTTCTGCTTTAAACATATAATATAGGTGAATATTCTGATGGGTCATGTGGCTTGTGAAACAGGTAAAATAAATTACTGAGACAAGGTTTAGTCTGTCAAAAATATGTTTTTTATTTCAGGCTTAAAGCCACAAAATAAAGGGGGAAGTTATCATTGAACATGTGTATGGCTAGCTTTTCTTCAAAGGAAGGACGGCTGTACGCTATACTGTCATTGAGTTAACAGACATCCTCACAGACACCTCAATAAAACAGAAACAGTTCATAGAAATACACACAACAGTTCATACAAATGATAAAGATATGGATACTCTGTTCTGTCCCTTTTGTGCCCTAATAAAAAGTTTGATTGTACTTGTGGTCTGGTTGAGATGTCTGGGCCCGGTTGCATAAAGCACCTTAAGTGTGATATATTGCAATCGTTTCCTACATTCCAAATGATTTTCTCACTCTCTCTTTGTGTTTCCTATACACTCTTTGTTTTATAAGAATGTATATTTTTAATGCTCAGGCTGGATATTCTTATTTGTTTGCCGACTTGGGCTGAAAATATTTTTGTGTACATTCATAGATTACAGAGTATAGTATTTCATGAAGCCTCCATAACACCATGCCTTTATATTTATTTTACACTTTATGTACATACACACTGACATACACGTTATTGTACTACCGCGATATAATTGTCATTCATGGACGTCTACAAACTTCTATAGAGATATTAAAAAAACGACCAACTGTCATGGATATCTTTTGTACCTTTTATCCGAATTGCCGATATGTCGATCATATGAATATCTAGTACTAGTTTTTATCGTTTTGTTATAGCTAGAAACAAAAGTTTTTACCATACTTTTCAATGGTATGTTAAAGTTCATTTAAAATATTATGTGATTTTATTGTATTTATTTTCCATCAGCACGCAAAAAATGTACTTAACAAAATCTCAGCCTTAGGTATATTCGCCAAGCTCAGCCACAATATTCTTCTCATAAAAAGATTCTTATACTAGTATATATATATAAATAAAGTGTACTCGTTAATGCGCCTTTGGTCGAGTTATCCATGATAACGCGCAAGAAAATCCTCCGAAACGCAGATAATGGTTGCAGAAAATCTCACTTAGTTATGCAGCTGGGCCCTTGACCTTTACATAAGAATTTCATAAAATTTGGTTTCATTCAAGTACATATACCATCCAAATACTCTTTAATCACTGCTACATAAAAACCCTGATTTCCTACAGGTATGGAAATATGCTTCTAAATTTCCTCTCATTTAATACATGAGATGAGCACAATTTTTCTACATTAAGATCAACCACTTTACCAAGTTATATAGAATCCTCATATTATGCAACTTCTCACAAAGTTTCACATTAAAATGATAGCAATACATGAATATTGACTGATGATTATTTACATTTATTTGGTTTGCATTTCTTAATATAAACGAGACATTTATAAATACTGTCAGGAACAGTACAGAGCATTAACATATACTAACAACTAACAGCGGTTCACGTCGCTCATAGCCTCCCACGCAGACGTCCTTTATAGACGTCCCACGTTCGTGGGGGAGGAAAGATTGCGTTTCGAGCCCTAAGGACGTCACGGCTGCGTAGGAGGCTACGTCGCTCATCGAATCTGTTTCACTGCAAGGGCCAGTTTCATCGCAAACGCTGTTTTCATTACGAAACATTTCGTCCGAATTTCACAATGAATATTCACATTCAGTAATAACACTGTTGTTTTGTATAGTCCTTTACTCTTTTAAACCAGTATGCAGCTATAAAAGTGACCATGTTTTCAAGGTTTAAAAAAATCGGGCCGGCAAATCGGCAAATCGAATTGATCGAAACACCTAATTATCGAAAGAAAAGGATTTTTGGGATTTAAATTAGCACAAATAACAAAAAAGCACAACGTTAAAGGAAACGCGAGTTATGATTTCAAAAGCGTTCGCACTGTCCGCTCTCTAGAAGGTAAACACAGGGAAAACCCATCAAAGTGGTCGTCCAACATGGCAGACGGTAATTCAAGGGTCACCTGAGCGCACACACTCTATAGGATTTCGCGCATTTAATTAAAATCGACGTGTTTATTGACCTTTATTGAGATAAGCGGTTTAAGGTTAAAAGAATGTCTCAAGAATGTCTAAGCTGAGAGCGTCAGAACTTTCGTTCATTCAGGCCAGTGATTTCTGGCGCGGACTCGACTGTCTGTGAGTGACTCGTGAGTATTTTGCTATCAATATTTAATTTAACTCAAAACACAAATTATCCTTACTAGTCCCCATACATTTCGTATAAGACAAATCAGGAGAAATTGTTAAAGGATCAAGAGAGCTCATCTTGGGTGATCATTATCGTAATTCTTATCACCTCTGTACTTAATAGTACATTGATACTACAAGGAGAAATTTGGTACTGATCACTACTGGCGCTTAAATGCACATACTGTAAACTACAAAGCAAAAAGTCACAGGTTTTTATACCGAGATAAACCCAAAATTGAACAGATATACATAAATTAACTTAAAAAACATAGACATTTTCATGCCCCTCACATTTTACATTAAAATTTAAAAAGCTTTCAGAGCTTTTCAAACCCAATTCACAAACTCTTTTAAAAACCTTCCCTTTCTCAATACTTCTCAGACCTCTACAAAATAAAATATCGCCAAATAAATTGCCCACTTCCAACGTTCTCTAAAATCTCAGTTAACTAAATCAAGCTATGAATATATCGCTTCATCACGCCACAAACCTGCGCTCGCTAAAACCCTTTAAAAAAAATCATCAACCTATAAATATATCCCTTTCAAACCACAAACATACCCTCCCTAAACCACTTTCGAAAATATGCAATTCGACTCTTGTTTTCTTATTGATAATATCTAACACAAATCTGCTAACAAATATGCACTAGGAATGTCCCCACAAATTCACTAAAAAGTCTATTAATAGTATCTAACGCATTTTTTGCTAACAAAAATGCATAAAGAATGCATGTTAGCCCACATAAACTCCTGTAAGTTAAACATTAACTTACAGGAGATAAAAACAATAGAGCTGCGTGGTATACAGGTCCAATGAAATTAGAGGTTCCAAAGAGTTGCGTGGCTACTGACACAAGATTTATCTATGTTATTTCTTTTTGTACTGATCTATTTTTTGTCTTGTACACATTTCAGCTGTTTGAATTTAAAATATACTGCTACAGTTAATTTAATATCCCGTAAATATGAGCCTGAAAATACCTGACACTTGCTAGTGACAGTCGCTGATTTTAATCAAGAATTAAAATTCTTGATATCCAGGCATTTTTTGTTATCAACTTCGCATTGTTTGCAGCTTAACAAGTTTTGCATCGATGGTATATGTTAATGCCTGTTAACTAAACTTGACCTACAGCTTTAATCGAAATTTTAAAATGTCGAGATAAAAGAGTTAATTGTCATTTTGCATTCTTTATACATTCTTGGTCATTATCGGTGCATTTTGAAAAACGTTTGTAATCAGTGTCATTCTTTCTCTAACAAACATTTCATTTTTGTCTGGGATTTTGTTTTAAAACAACGTCTGTTGGATGGTATTTTGAGATGAATGACTCTAGTTTAATTAGCTCCCATACCCCTCCGGTTACTTGGATTTCGTTTGTAAAAAAAAAATGAAAAAAAGTTCCAGTTGTTTGACCACAACCACATTTGCATTTTATTAAATATTTCAACATTTCTTGTTCAATATGGGATCCTGGCATTTACCAGATTTGAGTGCCAGGAATGCACCAGATTGCATCTCAGAGTACTTAAATTATCAAAATTTCCAAGGGGGGGGGGGGGGGGGCATACCCCCGGACCCCTCTAGAAAGACGCGCCCAAGCATGCCAAATGGGTGCTAACGCGCCCATGACTTTTACGGTCCCCTCTTTCTAAAATTCCTGGATCCGTCCCTGACTGATAACGATAATGACGATGATTGAAGGACCTATGTCACGAAAATTCGGCTGATTTTTTATCAAAACTCTGCTAAAATTACTGATAAGTACATTCAATCAAGCAAACATGTTTGTTTGAACGTAAAAAAGAAAATGTAAAGTGAATACTTAAAGGGAGAAAGAAAAAGATAGCCCATTAGTGCTAGAAGACGTACTTTTTCTGGCAAATCTTAGTTTTAATGTTCTTATAAAAAAGGTTCGTCAACTATTTAACAAGAAAGAAGTGTACTAACGACAGTTTTTGTGGGGGCTTGCCGCCCACTATGCTATCGACTGATTTGTGGGTTTATGTTTGTGGGTTTACGTGATCGCGTCTCGCATGGTCGTCTGGGAGGAGTTCGCAGAGAGAGCCTGGGAGTGAGGTTGTGTGGGCTTGTGTCGAGTACTAACCTGGAAATCGGCAATGTTGGCGTGTCGTGGTTTTCGTTTATAAAGCGTCTGGTCTGTTTTCATAGAATTTGACGGCGTTTATTTTCGTTGTAGTTTTCAAGGTAAGTTATTGCTTATTCTGGTGTACTATACCGTATCAATTTGTTTTCATGCGTCGTAAATCTTGGTACGTTTGCGTTAGAGATAACGAGCGGATCCGTACGGATAGTTCGCAGTTGTTTCTCAGAAAGTAGTGCTATTTTGTCTTCGCTGTTACTGTTGTTGAGTTGAGAAATCGGGAGCAAACTGCAGTGGACATCACAGTGGATTTTTGTTTATTACATGTACTAAACAGAAACAATCTCAAAATCATCTTTTCTGTTCGCCAGACTGCGTGTCGCCAGATGTTTATACAAAAGAAGACAAAGAATAAGCATTTGGCGACACGCAGTCTGGCAATTTAATTGGGGGATTGTCAGACCAAAAAGTGGTTGAATTTTTCGAAAAACAATCAAAAAGAAAATTATATGCCTTCAATTGCAGCAAGGTCCAAAAAGAAATTTTCCTTTAGCTTTTTTATCACACGTTGGAATGTCTCATCGTATCTTGTATCCACAGTCACGTACTACAGTGTTACAGTAATCAGCCAACAATTCCCTGCTTTGTTGCCGTATAAATTTTTACCAAAGTAGTCCTCGAAGAAATAGCGAGGCAATAATCATGTTTGTTTTCCAACAAGGCTGAGAAATAATATTCTGTTGTGACAGTTTGAAAGTTCTTTACCGAAGAAACAGCGCCAAACTTTGAAAAAAAATCTCAAAAACCTGCCTCGAACGTACACCACTTCACGCTCAAAAAAAAGGTTACGCATACACCGGAACTTTACGCATACGGCGGAAGTGACGATGATAGCTTGTTCAAGTAAACTAAAATATTGTGTCTAACACACAACAATACAAAGACACGTTGGGTTCAAGATATACCATTTCGCTTACATGAACTGCCGACCGCTCTCTCGAGTGCCCCCTAAACTTCGAACTAAAAAGGCTTGTTTTGTTGTTGTTTTGTAGTCATATAGAAGATATTAATTTGACTAATTTGTGGACTTCTTCCACTTTGAATAATACTTTGGTTATTGGAAATAACCGCGGTACACTTCTATAAGATATTCTGTGTGAACAAATGATTATTTGCTCTTAACTGATATGCTAGTTATTGTTTCAATTTTTGACGAAGTGCATTCAATCACTAACAGGAAGTGTGTTTATGGCATCTAACAATGGCCCATTTATGTCTCTTCAAAATTCACTTCAAGAGGTTTTTTCTCAAATAAACTACAATTGGGATTGTTCTGAATCATATTGAGCAACCCCAAACTTGGTAAACAGACTAATTTTAATGCGATCTTTCTTGTGATATGGCCTCCAATTTTTAATTGATTATAATTTAAAACATCATCCCCAGTCCCCATATAAAGTTCGGAACGGGCAATTTCAGGGCCTTTTCAAGATTGGCCCTTGCTAAATGTTTGCATGTTTGCAAGAGAAAAACAACCGTAATAGAAACAATTTCACAAGCGTCTGCAGAACAACGTTGTGCACCCCGGAAATCGAAGTTGGAACATTTCATCTACTTTCTAGCCGAAGTTGGAATTGAACAAATAAAAACAGAAAAAAACAACTTTAAACACCCAACTCCTAATGGCTAATTTAACTGACACTCCGAATTCAGGACTGGTGAAGATGATGAGCTCTCTGTTAATTACCTTAACTATAATCGCGGTTTTTTACATCCACTTCAAGTTGTTCCCAACAATTTAACCACTCCTTTTATACACGATGATGTGCCTATTTGTTATGTAATTAGTGCACATGGCTGTCCAATTAAGGCTACCCGATTACAACTTTTTGTAATTGAATAGTACAAAAAACTCCACGTAGACTTTCTAATCTCGAATTTTGTTATTGATGCGATTAATTAGTGATTGAACTTCATGTCGTACAAATCAGGGTAATCGTTCTCGTAATTTCAAATCGTCCTCGCACTAAGTGGTTGGCTTATTTGGAATTACTCGCCCAATTACTCCCTGAAGTCTACTCCACTCAGTCCAATTACTATTACTAAGTGTATAGTTGAATGTACTGAATGGGTTCCAGTTATTTGAACAATGATATTTTGATCAATGATTCAAATAGAAGCCCCCACACGTTCGCATTGCGGACCTATTTTTTTTCCTGTCAGCCTCATCACCCGCAAATCGCTCAACCAACTGTTTTTAATTTGAAATGCGTCTCGTCTTTAAGAAAATGGGGTTCAAATATCCATGTGTCAACAATATTGTCGCCTATTGTAGCCTTATCAAATATTAATTAACACGCCCTGTTCCTTAGCTGAATTTGATGAACATAAAGACATGTTACCAAATTCCGAACAAGAGTTTGGAGCGACTTCCTGTTCCGGTGCTTCTCCGACCCTGGGAGATGGTTGCACCATCAGTGACGACTGCAGCACGATCACTTGCAAAATGGATTTCGTCGAGAAGCCAATCACATTTACGCTGAAGGTATTGATTGCATGCTATGGAATAGCAGTTAGTGCCAGACTTAACTTAACGGAAACCGGCTGACCAGTATCGAGATATATCTGATACATATCTGATAATCACAGTCGGGAGCTTGCTTTGAAATAAATTGAAATAAGAAAAACAAATCCCCAAAAGCGATGAAAGCAAAGATATATTAAACACTTAATGACTGGTCCCGAAGGAAACAGTGAATTTTGTTTCCCTCGAATCTCGATGTTTCCCTCGACTTCGTCTCGGGAAACATCGAGATTCTCGGGAAACAAAATTCACTGTTTCCCGAGGGATCAGTCATTAAGTGATTTGTTATATAGCAACACAAAAAAAAAACACAACACAAGACAGTTTGAAAAACACGCCAAGCACTCGATCCATCATAATCAAGCCACCTTTTATCACGGTCTGATCACGGTCTGATCACGTGCGCTAGCGGGCAACAGTGCAATGTTACCCTCTGACGTCAAAATTGTTGCACGCTTTCGCAAATGTTGCCCTCTTAGCACAATTGGCGGGAAACAGTTTGTTTGTTAGATGTCACGTGACGATGAATCAACCAATCAACGCGCGCGTTGTATTGACAAAAACTCCAGCTATATAACAATAACTAATATTTAACTGCATTTTATCCTCAAACTACTTGACTGTTCTGTTTTGCTTTGTAGAATCTTTTTTATCCACTTAGGTTGTATATTTGGTGGCATTTTGAAATGAGGTGAACGATATTTCGATATTTCGGCAGGACACTGTCCCTTTAATTCATCCATCTTTCATTAAAAAAATAAAAAACAACGGATTTACAATAAGATGCATGAACGTGATGTAATCACACACCATAGACCTAGGGAGCTGTTTTCTTCTTTTGTTGTTTTTCAATGTTGACCATGCAGCCAGCATGAATGCCAAATACGCACACATCAGCGTAATAAATGAAGTTTATTACTAGTCAGCCTTAACCCTTTAACTACCAAGAGTGCCAAAGATCAAAATTCAAGAAAAATACCAAATTTCATTTTGTAAAATATCGAAAAACAAATGGTACCATGCAAAAGAACTGCCGAAGAGGTTTCATTTGAATGGTCACACCATAGGATTTCATCAACAGACTCAAAAGTTAGAACAAATGGTACCATGCAAAAGTACTGCTGAAGAGGTTTCATTTGAATGGTCACACCATAGGATTTCATCCACAGACTCAAAAGTTAGAACACATGGTACCATGCAAAAGTACTGCTGAAGAGGTTTCATTTGAATATTTCATCCACAGACTCAAAAGTTAGAACAAATGGTACCATGCAAACGTACTGCTGAAGAGGTTTCATTTGAATGGTCACACCATAGGATTTCATTAACAGACTCAAAAGTTAGAACAAATGGTACCATGCAAACGTACTGCTGAAGAGGTTTCATTTGAATGGTCACATCATAGGATTTCGTCCAGACTGAAAAGTTACAACTACACTATATGTCTCCATAATTGACTCTGGGAGTGAAATGGTTAAATTGCTGTATGTATGTTTATGTAAGTCAGTTGTACCGAATACTGATTTTATCGCCCGTTAGGTCAATAAGTGTGATGAACCCGTGACCGTAACGGCATCCATGGATGTCCCGGATCTGGATATCACGTGGTCTCACACGTACACCAGTGACGACATTATCGCAGTGCCTGGGTTCACTGTATCTTTACCTTCTATCTTCTCTGCCGGTGTGTACGTTCAAATAGACCTCACTAATAACGGAGACAACCTACATCTTAAGGTTAGTACTCTTGTGAAGAACAATATAGTGTTGCGTCATGCAAAAGAAATAAGATCAGCTCCAGGATGATCATCATCAATAGCGTCATCATCATCATCGTCATCATCATCGTCATCGTCATCGTCATCATCATCATCATCATCATCATCATCATCATCATCATCACTATCGTCATCGTCATCATTATCATCGTCATCATCATCGTCATCATCATCATCGTCATCATCATCAATATCATCATCATCGTCATCATCATCGTCATCATCATCATCGTCATCATCATTTGTTTTCATTTCATAGTTTGTCATCTGATGACAGTTATTATTTATTTCTATAAATGCGTATATTAACTAGAGTTCTTTTATTATACTAGTTGGGGTTACGTGGATTAATCTAATTTCATTCGATTTGATCTAAAATACTTAATTTTTCCACAGGTGAATCTGCTGGCCGGAGGAGAAGTTTTAGGCGAAGGTGTTTATCCTGTGAAAGCCACCGTTATGGAGGGAGACCTGCCGATCTCAACTGATGATTGTGGCAAGTATTAATCTTGATTAACTTCGTTTTCAAAACCCCAAAATAATGGTCCAGGTTTGTTTAAAATAACTGTACTAGTGCTCTTGGAGCAAAATGGAATTTCTGGCGATTGATAGGGGACGAATTAATTAGCCTGAAATGTAATATTTCTGCGTCATGATAACGACAGGGCCTGGGCCCTTTTGGTTTGGATGCCTGTGTATTAGGGGTAATTTTGTGGATGTATATAAGCTGTGTATAGCACGTGGGACGCCATTCTAGGTCTGATAAGCTTTGTTAATTTTTGAGTTGTATAACCACGTAGGAAGGGCTACTAATTGCTTGGAGCTTAAGCCTTGGTTCCTACTCAGATTTCCTGTCAATTTTTTTTCCCCAAGAGGATTTTTAAGGCAGGTTTTTTCTGGCCTCTGTCTAACCACAGTGGTATTGTGCGTGGTTGCATGCTCAGCTCCGTTTAGGAGTTTTACTGTGATGGCGATGAATAGTTATCGATAGTTATTGTATACTCTATATTGTGTACTAAGGCTCAGTGTAGCTTTAATTACTGTTTACATAGTCCCGGTGCTCAGCCGAAACCTGCAAAATAAACCTATTGGCGTTTATTTACTGTCTGTTGAGTAGTGTGACCGAAATACATAAGTGTTTTGAGCTGCAGATGGCCAAAATGTGCCTTGGAATAATCACTAAAAACTGGTTTGTTCTCCCTTATAAGAAATTCCAGTTAGTATCTTTCTCTTTGTGTTGTAGGGCTACGAAAACGTGTCAAGTTTTAATGTTAGCACAGTATTAGCACAGTGTTAGCACAGTGTTAGCACAGTGTTAACACAGTGTTGACCCAAAAAAACCCAAAACACAGAACTGCCCATGACATACCTCCTTTAAATATTCTGTTGTTTGGCTCAGGTTTCTTCGCATGGTGGTATGAATTGAGTTTTCCTGCCAAAATAGCGATGATTGCCGGATCGATCGTTTTCCTCATCTCTATCTGCTGCTGTTGCTGCTGCTACTGCTGCCGTAGATCCCGCTCTTCCAACCAAGGCACACTCATCGTTACACCTGGTATTGGCCCTACTGCTGTCATGGCAACCACCACTCAGAGCACCGTTCCGATGCGACCGCTGGTCGAAGAGGAATGAGCCTTTTGCTCCATAGTCGCCTTCGTAAATTTTTAAAGGGGTCCTCACTCAACGTTTCCCTTAAGTTGTAACAGACCTTAACCCTTAAACACCTGAGGACGCCATACATCAAAATTCAAGAAAAATTCCAAATTTAATTTTATAAAATATTGTAAAACAAATGGTATCATGCAAAAGTACTGCCAAAGAGGTTTCATATGAATTGTCACATCATAGGATTTCGTTGACAGACCCAAAAGTTAGAACTACACTCCATGTCTTTATAACTGACTCTGGGAGTGAAAGGGTTAAGCAACAACATTGTTGATATCCCGGACGTCACGAATAGCAGCCGAAGATTTTGTGGCACCGTTCTCTCGCGGCACCCTTTTTAGCGTGAGAAAATCCCCTGGCACCTGGCACTGGCTGTGGTATGATGTAATGAAGACAGAAGGAGCAAAGAGGAAAGCAGTCGACTTCCGCTTGCTATTCGTGACATCCGGGACATAAACGTTCTCGTTGCTTGAGGTCCTTAATGCAACCTCGTTCCCGGTCCTCTCTCGTCAGACTGAAGAGAGAGGACCCTGGGAACGAGGTTGTCCCTTGCTAATGTAGCATTAAAACAGACAGATAAGGCCCCATGGAGAGACGAGTTGTGTTTGGTAGAAACAAGCGTTGCGTGGCGATCTTGGTTTTTTTTTTGTTAGTCGTTAGCTGGCGAGAGCACCAATCTCTCCCCATTCTCCTGCGCATAGTGCATGCATAACAACATTCTCGTCCCCAGGACCTTCGTTTCGTTTTGATCAGCGTTTGAAACGACACGTTAAACATCGATGAGCGCTGGGGACGAGGATGGCATAATAGTAAATCATTTGTTGTCGCTATTTTCATAAGAAAATCGTAGCAGTGATGTCTGGTTTTGAGGCAGAATGAAGGGTGCGTTCCTTTCGTCGGTTTCAAAAAAGGAATTGTAGTGAAGGATTTGGATTGAATCTTTCGAATCCTTTTTAATTGTTTTGGATTTGACAGATTATAAATCTGTAATGAATTCGCCCAAAGGAACATAAAATTCAATTTTGGATTCGTAATCCGGATTTGGATGCGACCAAATAAACGCACGCTGAATGCGGTTGGCAATTGTTCCTTTGTGAATCTCTTCTCTTCGCGGAAGAGAGCTGAAATGTGTGTCACCGCAATCCTCAGTATGGTGGTCGATAAACATCACTAACTAATTGAATTAATCAAAGTTAAAAAAATATATATTATAATTCATTATAGTTGTGTGTATTTTAATACACACAAATTTTATTAATAAAAATTAATTTTAAAAATTTAGTTTCCTGATGTCATTCAGCCAACGTTACAATCACTACAGTTCTAGATAAAGGGCCTTTTAAAAGTGGCAATGCCACCATTTTTAGACCGTTTAGTATCATTTTGAAAAGACTAAGGGCCTGATTACATGAGCCGGGCTGGCCCGGTTAGCCGAGATGGCTAACCAGAAGCTGACTGGCTTCTCGAACACAGGCCGGAGCTGTTTAAAAAAGCCCTACAATATATTATTTCGCCAAGCGCGATCCTAGTGTGAAACGATTTGTGAAAAGATCACGAGACTGAATATTTTGCCAAACCAATTTTATGCCGCGCTAGCAATATCTTTGCAATTGCCATAGAAATGTGGGGGCTGTACCCCCAAATTCCCCTCCCCCCTCCCCCCCTCCTGCTCCGCCGCCTATGTAAAGGTACTTAGTCAAATATTTAGTAGAGTTTGACGAAAAAACGGCAAAATCCGTATGTCATTGCCCCTTATTTAGGTCACGAAAGCCAAGTTTGTTCGAGGACTTCGAGTCAGATGGGGACTGAGGGATTGGAGATCCGGCACTAAGCTTAAAATAGAATGACTGAAAATACTAAGCAACGGGTTTCAGTTCGAAAAAGCGGGGAAGTTGCAATCGAAAAATTGGCCTTTTTCGCAAGCTTTATGTAAATATTAACGTTACGACTTCCTTTACGACAAAATGCGTGTTTTCCGAGAAACAGAACTTGATTCGAAAAAAACCGCAAAACCGGTCAAACCGGTAATGTGCTAGTTTATACTGGACCCCTGCGACTGAAAGCCACACGGTCGGTTGAAAAAAGGTGGAAAAGCCACATTACATTTCTGTTTTCTCTTATTTACAAGTTGTTGGTGATATATAATGGCTTCAGGTGGAATTTTTACTGCTGGCTTTTTTGTTCTTATTTTTAGCCAAGCAATTTCTTCAACTGCAGGTCAGTCTGTGTCTACATTGCTGAGTAGTGATTCACTTGAGATGAATTCAGCCATGCTTTAATATTTTAAGTCAGCGATGTCGCTAAATTCTGTAAATTTGTTTGAAATATTATTTTACAGTCATTTTCATTGTAAAAAGGCTGTTTTGCGAAAACAATATTCGAAGAAAGGTAGATCGACATCAGCTGAGCTCTCAGCTTTCTCGGAAATTAATTTCCGAGAAAGCTGAGAGCTCTCTGCGTTGTTGTTTGACTGTTTGCACAGTCAACCGGCATTAATACTGGTACCCGTCTCTTAATTAAAGCGTATAAATTAAAGTTAGCAAATTTCAACTTTGGTTAAAATCCCACCAAAGCTTAACACAAGGATAAAAGAAGAAAGTTGTAAGTTAAAGTTTGCTTATTAAGTGACATTTTTGCCACGCTCTTCTCGGAATCTTCCAGAGGGTGTGATTTCTCGGAATCAATCAAAGGGTGCCGAGTCGCCCATATTGTGGCACAAACCATAAGAATGAATGAAATGCCTGTTGCAAACCTCAACATGAGCGTAAAATATTGTATTGGTCTTGAATCAAGAAGTAAACATTTCTAAGATGTGATAATAGCAATTGGCGACTAGCTTCCATTGCCGAATGCTTGTAACCATGGGACCGTGTCGGCCAAATTGTTGAAATGAGTGCTTCTGTTTTTATATTGCGTTTAGAATCTTCCTTTTAACTTCTTTTGGAAAATTTGATGAAGTATGCTTATTAACGTTGTGTATAGTAGTATACATACATTGAATGTTATTTTTTCGCACTGGTTTTGATTCGAGACTTGAATTAATGTTACAGAACTTCGTTTCAGACACATCAGGCTGTAATTATTTACAGCTTTCATACTGTCCAGGGGCATCTAGAATCTTCCTTTTATTAAATTTTGTATGAGAGAAAATTCCCTTGTCTTGAAAAAAGGCAAACAAAAAAAAAACACGCTAAAGTAACGTAGGTCTCCGTACAGAAATAGAGGTCAGTTTTACGCAGGTTGGTTTAAAACAGTGTAAATAAGTAAGTCGAGGGATCTTGTGTGTTTTAAAACATTCAAATGTCTTGCCAATAACTTTGATAAGTATGTTAAATAAAGTTAACCCAAGCATATTTAAGAAACCAACATGATTCTTCGTTCTTTCTTCGTTCGTTCTTCGTTGCCGGCTTGTCTCTCAAAACCGTAGTTCAAATTTGAAAGGAAAGAACATTCATAGTTAACATAACTAAGTTTACGACCGACGGTCAAGCGACTTTCTGTACTGCATAAATAACAGTGATTCGGTTTGCCGGCGGAATGATGAGAACCTGAATAGTAAATGGCGGTGGACACGATTAAAATGTTGTCATATTTACTCACTATTTCGATGACATGCATGCCTGATGTGTACTTTAACGCTTCAGTGTTGAAAAACGTACTAAATGTGGTTAAAACCAATGAAAACTACTCAGTGCTATGTACATAAGTTCCTAGCAGTGACGCCTTTTGTCAGCGACACTGTATGTGTGTACTGTGGTCGAGTCAGACGACAGGGTTTCCCGCCTACGATTAACAATTTTGCTGATCGGTTTCGAAAAAACCGTCTATCGATAAATATAATCGCGTTCGACGATATCGATTGTAAGACTTATAACAACCAATTCATCTTATCTACGAACCAGACTTCGAACGTACTTTTTCTCTCAACGGCAAGAAGATCCAAGAAGAACGGACCTCCACAATCTGTGGAGTAACGTAAGGTTATACCACACTCTTCGTTTGATTGAACGGAATAAGCTTTTTCACACACATTGGCCGCCATTGTAACTTGGTGCAAACACGGTGCGAAATACAATGTTATGGTAATCCAATATAACTCAGATATAACTCCAGAAGCCATACTTTTTCCGAAATAATCAAACGGCTCGACCCAATATATGTGGCAAACACTCTCGACTGTCGGAACGGCGCGGAAAATTTTACAGACAAATTAATATTGGTAATTGAACTGAGTGGAGTGCAATTTGGTCTGAAATCATACGCGTGATTTCAAAATCAAACGAGCGCGATAACGCGAGTTTGATTTGAAATCACAAGTATGATTTCAGACCAAAATTGCACGACACGAAGTTCAATTACCACTTAATTACATCCATTTTGAAATCCCCCAATATTGCACAAAAAAGTGTAATATTGTAATAAGAGGATCACCAGTGATTTCAAATGGTGCAATTTGGAAATAAATTGCACCATTTTAAAATGATGCGATTTAGAGTCCAAAATGGTGCAATTTGGAAATAAATTGCACCATTTTAAAATGATGCGATTTAGAGTCCAAAATGGTGCAATTTGGAAATAAATTGCACCATTTTGGACCAATCAGATTCCAAGGATCACCAGTGATTTCAAAATGGATTTAATTAAGAAGCTAAGTGGCATGATTTCAAGCGTCTTAGTTTTTTATAACCCTCAAATTGATCGGCGAAATCTTTTTACCAGATGTTTTACGTTAACAGAATTTGACTGTTTCATAAAATAAGTTTTACTGAAATGTTTTGACTACCCATGGAAACCGATTGTTTGACGCGTGGAAGGGATTATTAACAACCTTAAAAAAATTCGGCGGCCAGAAACTAGTGTTAAACTATCGGTAATCTGCAAACTTTAACTAATTCGCCGGTTTAGATTCGATATCGCAAATGCAGTTTTTGAAATTCAATCGTTGTGGATAAAAAGTCCGTGGCAGAATAATGGGCGAATAAAATCATGTGTTGGGCGTTAAAGACGTTAAACTAATTATACACAATACATTGTAACACAGTGCCACATGATAAATAATTAATCATGGTAGCAAAACCGTATAGTTTTCAAAATCGAGCTTTTCCAGGCAACAAACAATAACAGTTTATTTATTGTTGTGAATATGTCAATGGATTTCCTTGTAAACTAAACTTCGATTCGCCTTTACATTTAAGTTCAAAACTCAATCAACAGTTTCGCTTTTCACTGCTGCATGGTGGACGTCTCAGAAAACAAAGAACTGGTGCTTTCCTCAATTTCGATCCATTTTGTCAGTTTCTGTTTTCAATTAAAGGTCAATTGTTTGTCACCATAATAACGATTGACGGCATTGTAAAAAGTAAACATTAACTGGGTTTTAAACTTCAGAGTTCTTTGCTATTGAAAGGCCTTATGTGCATGAGCGCATGTGCAGCCAGGCAGAGGGGCATAAATGAGGCAGTGTAAGTGCGTGAGTGACACTTGTGAATTTCAAGCACTTTTTAAGCTTAAAATCGTTTTTTGTTCATATTGTACTGTACAAGAAACTGAATTAAAAAATTTCATGTCATACAATCTGAATTTAAAATGTTGAGTGGCAGTTAGTCGTCGATAAAGGTACCTTTCGATACCTTTCTCGATAATAGGTCCATGATACCCGTCACGTCACCAAACGAGGGAAAACCTAACGAGGGAAAATGTTTCTTATAATTCTTTTGTAAGACCGTCCGATCTCCTAGTACCCATTTAGGGCATTTCCCTTGTTAGGTTTTCCCTCGTTTGGTGACGTGACGATTATCATGGACCTATTACAAGATAGAAGTATACTTAATTGATAAAGGCCTTCTCCGATTTAAAAGGGAAGAAAATGAAATTAACCCATAGCTTTCATGTCTCAATATATAGTTTTAGGGAAAAATTTGAAGCCACCAATGCCGTTTTTTGACCGATGTCTGGAGAAATTGCAACCAAACTAGCCAAGACGCTAATTTTCTATTACTTAATCTTGGAAAAACGAAGATTATGCTTGTTGGTACCCATCAGAGGACCGCGGAGGCCGACGATCTAGTTATAGAAATCAGTAACACGCGCTTAGAAAGAGTTAATAAGTTTAAATATCTTGGGGTCCTCCTTGACAACACCCTATCTTGGAAGGACCACATAGAATATATCGGTAATAAGATCTCGTCTAGATTGGGTATACTGCGTAGAGCGCGAAAGGTTCTTCCCAAGCAAACCTGTCAAATGCTCTACAATACTATAGTCTTGCCATTGTTCGATTACTGTTCACCTGTCTGGGACAGTTGCGGGGTTGGAAGCAAAACTTATCTAGATAAGCTAAATAGACGCGCGGCATGTATTATTGAAGGTCGATCTATCGGGGCTGAGGAGTTAAAATCAACACTTGGCTGGCCCAACTTACAAGCACGCAGAAATTATCTCAAATGCGTCTTAGTCCATAAGTGTCTTCACGCAATAGCGCCTTCGTACTTACTTTCAGAGTTTAGGCATGCGCACCTTTTACATGGCTATAACACCAGAAGCCGTGATTTGCTGCGCCCTCCCTTCGCAAAAACTACTAAATACCAAGGTAGCTTCAGAATAAACGGTGCTCGGACCTACAACACCCTACCGAGAATCATTAGACAAGTAGAGACGCTTAGCGAATTTAAAATCAAACTAAAGCGCCATTTTAAACAGTAACGCCTGCGATACATGTTGCCTCTGTAACTTAACTAATTTTTCTAGTTTTAATCTTTTAATGTCTTTGTTTCTGTGTTGTGTCAGGGCTCCATTTAAACTAGCTCTGCTAAATTGGATGCCCCTGGATAAATAAATAAATAAATTAAAAAAAAAATTAAATTTGCAACGTGTCAACTAATTTTTCTTTCTTTTCAAGGGTTATAGTATATATGTCGCTTTTTCGTTTCAGTTATGCACCCAAGGCAAAATTTCGATACGAGTTTTTGAATGAGAGAAAGATAAACCGGCTTCACTTTTCATTTTTGTCGTATTTTTTCCTGTATTTTTTCTATATATTTTTCTCTATTACTCCTGTTTTTTCCACCTTGCTGTTACCTTATTACATGAAATTTTGGCGACACGTTAATTTAGCGATTTTGAAAAATCCATATTTAGCGGCACTTTAATTTAGCGATTTTTCGTAAACTTTGGAACATAAGTCACTTAATTTTCGCGATTTCACGAGCTGAAACTTTGGCGAATTTATTCAAAAGTTTTACGACGATAATAGAACATGTATGTAATAAAATCAAAAACGTCAATAGCTTCATTTAAATCACTTTAATGCGATAAAAACAAAATCATACAACGTTCTGAAACTTAATTTTGAACGAAACAAACGAAACTGCAACTGTAATGTCATCTTAATGCTGTCCTCACTCATATTTACATTTTCACACAAAAGTCAATGCTCCTTTTACTGTGCACTTGACATCTGCTACACGTCATAATCGACCTTCAAACACCATGATTGTGTGAAACTGACCAGATGGCGGAATTTCATATTGTACTCACTTTAATTTAGCGACGATTGAAATTTAGCGACACTTAATTTTGGTGCATTTTAATTTAGCGATTTTTAGAAAAATCGCTAAATTCGCTAAATTTAAGTGTCGCCAAAATTTCATGTAATAAGGTAGTCTTTTACGTTAATGCTGGAGAAAGGGAAAATATTTAACACGAAGTGGCAATTGATAGGAAGGCCAAATTTTTCTTCGATTTTGCCAGTCCAGTTAACTGGGTTTCTTTCGTGTATCTCTGGCCCTGATTTAGGGTATCGCTCTCATTTGAGCACGCTTAAGTTGATCATCAAAAACATCTTTTGCCGTAAAGATTGATGATATCACAAATGGTACAAGGACTGTAGCCCCTCACGGATGGCTTGGGGAGGTTTAAAGATTGATGATATCACAAATGGTACAAGGACTGTAGCCCCTCACGGGTGGCTTGGGGAGGTTTAAGTGTCAACGGGTTTAATAAAAATAGTGTCTTATTTTGACAGCATTGTAGACTGTTAGCAGTCCCTCTCTGGATAGTCGAGCGGGAGAGCAAATACGCGATCGGCGATCAACCGAGCGGCGAGCGAGCGAAAGTAATGCGAACCGAGGGCTCGGTAGACGGCTAGCAGTCCCTCTCTGGATAGTCGAGCGGGAGAGCAAATACGCAATCGGCGATCAACCGAGAAGTAATGCGAACCGAGGGCTCGGTAGTCTGCTAGCAGTCCCTCTCAGGATAGTCGAGCGGGAGAGCAAAAACGCGATCGGTGATCGACCGAGCGGCGAGCGAGTAAAAGTAACGCGAACCGAGGGGTGCCTCTTCCCCAGTTTCCTCTCAGCTCTTTCTCTCGCTCCAGTCTTTCCGAGCTTGTTTTCGTGATCAGCGCAGTCTAACAGCATTGCTTTCATATGTATGCGAGCTTACCATACGTTTTAACCCTTTGCACTTTAGCTGGAGGAAATGAGAGGGATTATGACTCCGACTATAATGGCTATAACGACTACTCTAATGGAGGCTCCTGTTCCGGGATGTCACAGAACCTGGATGAAGGCTGCTCCATCAGTGATGACTGCAGCACGATCACGTGCAAAATGAATTTCGTCGAGAAGCCAATCACCTTCAAGCTAAAGGTATCAATTGTCGTGTTATGGATACCCCCGGAGGTTTTGTTATAGATACCCCCGGGGCATGTTATGGATATCCCCTGGGATCACGTTATGTATACCGTACCGCGGATAAGCCGCACATTAAGTTTACCTAAAAATTTCACTCAAAACCGGGAATGCGGGTTATCTGAGAGAAGATGTACAAAAGGTTACCGTACTTTCCGGTGATCCGAAGTTTAGAGTTGTTTTTGCCAGAAAAATATATATCCCAAATTAGACTAAAAAATAATACATAATCAATTTGTTTGTCCATCTTACGATAAAAATTCGATCAGTGTTTATTGTACGTGCCCGCGTCATAGGAGGCTGCAAACGCAAACAAACGGGTGTTTCTTGGTGTTGCGGAAGCCATTGTTGGTTAGCTTTTGTGTTGTGGTGTGGGTATTGTTCAGTGTCTTTTGAATCTTTTGTTTTACGTCATTTGGTGATCACACCATCCGCAACACCAATAATAATAATAATAATAATAATAATAAGTGGTTGGCAAAGTTGAATGTTAAAATTAGTATTTCATTACTTCAGAAGACTACACTACTGGGAACAGCGAGGATTTTGAGAAAGGTGTTGGAGCTTTAGAGTAAAGAGAAAACCCTAGGGGACCTTTGGTCATGGGCTATGACCCGCTCCCTTAGGAAACAATTCGGAAAAAGATCATCCAGTTCATTTGTGAAGATAATAATAATAATAATAATAATGATAATAATAATAATAATAATAATAATAATAATATCATTTATAGTGCGCAAATTCCATAAAATGTTCAAATGCGCATAACAAGATTAAAAACAGAAAAGGCTAAAAAGCTAAAATTCCAATTAGGAGTAAACTTACAATGATTTAAAAAGCTTAAATAAACTACCAAAGAAACAAACAAAATATTCAATGGATTTTACAATATTGAGACGGATAAAATTGCAAGAACTTAAAGAAAGCATATACTATATAGCGCAACAAACTAAACCCATGTTGACCAGTCAGCATGAATAACAAATACTTATAGATAAACCTAATGAGGAGGTTAAAGAAACAAATATTGCTTTTATTAACCGTTAGGTCAATAAGTGTGATGAGCCCGTGACAGTAACAGCATCAATGGATGTCCCGGATCTGTATATCACTTGGTCTCACAAGTACACCAGTGACGACATCATTGAAGTGCCCGGATTTACTGTATCACTTCCTTCTTTTTTCTCCGCTGGTGTGTACGTTCGAGTTGGACTTACTAATAACGGGGACAGACTGCACCTTAAGGTTAGTAATTGTAAAGCACAGTGCACTGTCATGTAACTGCAATAGGAGATGCCTGGGAACAAAAGGAGGCCGTTATGTGACGTTTAAAAATAACACCGTTGCAAGTGAGTTTAAGTGCCGCCGGACGTCCACAGATGTTCTACTAAATTTGAGCTTCAAGGGTACTCCCAATTGTGTTCTTGAAAGTACATTAAAGGCATAGGTGACTCGCCGGGCAAAAAACCTTTTCAGGGCAGGATTCAAATTTCCGACCTTAAGCCCTGACCAAACCACTCAACATCGAAATTCAGCAAAGGTAATTAAAGCAAAGAAATGTTAACTAAAGAGACAATACAGCACATAAAATAATCAAATCCCACAAGAATGGCAATTTTGATTTCTTGACCGCCTTTCACGAAATCAAAATTGATGAACTGTAATCCACTTCCATCCTGGGTGGGGGGAGAACCGGAGGACCCAGAGAAAAAATAGGAAAAAATAGGAGCAAGGACGAACCTTAACCAAAATTTAGAATTCGAAATTTTGAAACGGAAATTTGCGAAAGAAAATTCGAAACTATTCCGTCTTTCAACAGGTGGACCTCCTGGCCGGAGGAAAAGTGTTCGACAAGGGTGTTTATCCTGTGAAAGCCACCGTGATGGAGGGAGATCTGCCGATCTCCACTGACGAATGTGGTGAGTAGTGGTCATGACTATGTAGTCCCAAAATACGTTTTTGGGATAAAAGTCGGTTTTGTAACATTCGGAGATTTCCCCGCCACAGTCACTCCTCCCAAGTACTGTACAAATTTTAAATTTAATGTTAATTAACCTATTTATTACCGTTTTTATTCTGCTTGTAATTCATTGTGTGTCCGGCCTCAAGAGTCCTCGTGGGCCCGAAGAAGATAAGTAAGTAAGTAAGTAATTCATTGTGTGTGGCCTGAATAATAAAACATTTGATTTTAAAATATTTTGACCTGTTTCAGGGATCTTCGAATTTTGGTACGACTTGAGTGATCTGGCCAAGGCAGCGGTGGTTGGTGGACCGTTGTTGGTCATCATTATCCTAATCATATGCTGTTGTTGCTGTTGTGGCTGCTGTAGGTCCCGTCCAGCGAACCAAGGCACTGTATTAGTCACACCTGCAGTTGGTCCTACTGCTGTCATGGCAACCAACGTTAAGTCCACTGTTCCTATGCGACCGCTGGTCAACGAGGCTTGAGCCGTTAGTTTCTATCATAGTCAACACAGCGGTCAAACGAACGAAGCATGCGCAATTCTCGTCAAAATATTGTTTTTGTTTAACGTTGATCTGTTCGCCCCTACTTTTTCGAGTTCGAATTTGCTGTCAAACTTTAGGTCCCCAGTTACATTAATACGTTTTTAAAATGTTCAAGCTATGAAACCGGAAGTGGCATTGAATTTTCGCATTTCTCTGCTGTGTGACCATAGCGCCCTTCGCAGCTGTTTTGGGAATTGTCACGCAGTATGTTTTACAATTGATGGGGAGATGCGTGACACCATAGTCGTGAGGCGTTACGTGACGTTGCCAAAAGCGTTATGTGACCATCCAAATGGGCCTTAATCACGCGGCGGTTATGTTGACTCCCAGGGGAATAAAATGCTTTGTTTTCTCCTGCTTAACCTTGTTTTCAACTTTTTCACTGCGAGGCTTAGCGGGGTAAATATTTTGTTTTTATACAAAATGCCGGGCGTGATTAAGACCCATAGTTACCGAATGATAGCCTGCGAAGCAGTCGTTTTCGAAAGAGCGAGATCCTCTGCCTTTGCGTCCCTTTTTATTTATTTCTTTGTTCATTCTTTCACTTTTTTTACTTGGTCATCTGCTTCTTGCAACAACACGGAAGTAACGCAAGATATAACTTGTATTTTGCTGCAATATGTTTCTTTTCATTCTCTCTTCTACTTGCGCGCTCTCAGAAGCGCCCGCTATGCAGGCTAGTGCATTGTTTTCTGGAGTAAGCTTCGGGCATAATGGTTATTTGTTATTGCTTTCGATTCCACTGTTTTGCATAAATAAATCAGAAAAAGTAAACAAAGATTTGAGCAAGTAAACCTCTCCAGGTGGGGCTTACATAAAAATAGTGGCACCAGACTACGAATTTTAACCCCTAAAAGATACGATGATCACCCAACTCCCCTTACCCCTCCCCTCCCCTTACCCTTTTAACTAGAGAATATTCGGTGGTACAACAAATATAGAACGTTGTATAACAATCAAATGATTTTGATAAAATGCTAAGTACTTCTTCTATTCAAGCCAAATGAATCAACGTGGTTACAGCACCATTAACCAGAAAAGACTGAAGTGGATATCATAGGGCTTTATGTAAATATTTGTGTCACGACACAATGAAGAACTATGAATGATCTCCAAGAAACAGTTCTCGATAATTCCAAGAATCCCCAATACCCGCGGTCAACGGACGTTATTTGACTGACCCAGCCAATCAAATCGGCTGCAGGTCAAGCCTTTTAGTCCAGGCCGTGTTGAATATACTGTTTGCTACAATCTGAATCGCTGATTCTTGTTTTTTTCGTTCTTTTTTAAACCAAACAATTTCCTCAGCTGCCGGTCTTTATAAAGCGTATCACGGTTTTTAACGGGGACGACTTGCAGTTGAATCTCCCGTAAGCGACCACCTAACAATGCAAAGCCAGGGCGGAAAATAGACCTTACTAATAGCTGGCAAGTACGTTTATGTCGAAATATTAGATACACCAACGAATTCGGGTAAAGTTCATGAATTTGTTCATGGAAATCGAAACATTGAACAAAGCAGTGGTGAGAAATAATATTTGAAGAATGAGGTGTGATTTAGTCTCTGAATTTACATGTGCATAGTCAAAAATCGATGTTTCGTGGAAACATAAATTATTTAATGATATTCCTTACTTGGTTGCACAAACAGTTACCAGTTCTGCGCTTTACAAAAAAAAATCGCTTTGTGCTACAATAACATAATCATAAAAACATTGTACAAACTTACTTTTGAAACGCATGTTCGTGCTCTACAACTTCTTAAAAAAGAAAGACAAATGGTGCCTATGTACAGATCAAATTGAAACTTCTGCCCAGTGGGAGGGAATTTGACATGAGTAGTTGTTTTGGGGGGTGGGTAATTTTACACCAAATGGAAGAATTGAACAATATGCATTTGGTCAAAATCAGAGATCCGTTTTACTTTAGACTCCTTTGAAGGGCAAATACATAAATGTAATAGTTGATAACTGCCTAAAAATGGGAGTAAGAGTATACGGAACCAAAGATTCAACTCAATCCTTTTGTTACAACGAACTATTGAACTGTTGAAAAACAAACACGTCGCACTAAAAAATCTACTGAACATCTACAAGAAACAACAACAGTGTTGAAACTAATGACTCTTTCTGGAGGTAGGGGCATTTTGATAGCCAATTATGACCCTAGGATGGAGCATTTGAAGATTTTTTGCGCCCGGAGGAAGGGAATTTGAATAGCCCAAATTTGAAAGGTGCCATTGCCCGGCGGTTGCCGGCCCAGCGGGTGGATGTGGAAGTTTGGATTTGATCGAGTTTGTTATTGATAGCCAAGGTAAACTGAAATGATTCTTCCCGATGCGAGCTGAAAATAATACTTATTGTTTTAGATTTACTGCATGTACTGAAAATGAATAGAAACTCCCGCCAGGACTTTGCTTTCATTAAGCTAGCTTATCTTGAAACAGGACTAAGAATCGCCAAAACCCGGATGAAAGCATAGAAAAAATACCAAAGAAACAACATAACGGCTAAAAAATGTATGTTACATCCCGCAGAACGACAAATTTGGTTTCTTCGGAATCAAATGATTTGTTAGTTCAATTTTAGTCAGAAATAAACACCCCTACCCAAAATTCCAAGTAAAAATGGGAAGAAAGGCTTTCAGAGGCCTAAGCGCTACCCGTCGCGACCTTATTGCGGCAAATTAAAAGAAATGTCTGGCTTCGTACGAGCTTTTATTACACCTAAATGATTTCCGAGAAACGGACCAATCTTTATTCGAAAACCTGACTATTGAGAAAACAGGTCAAACAAGAAATCATTTGAAGCCCTGCCAATCAAATCGATTATACCAAGGCTGGCTATAGTTGAGGCTTCAAATTCGATCCTTGCTACTGATGTAGTCGCTGACGATAATGGCGTCAGCTGGACAAATGTTTGCTGCTGGCTTTTTCGTTCTGCTTTTAAGCCAAACAATTTCTTCAGCTGCAGGTATTTATAAAGCTTATGTTTAATGTTTCGGGCGGAAAATATGCCTTACGAAAAGCTGGTCTGGTACGAAATGTTAGGCACCTTACGACTAGTAATTTTGGGTAAAGTTCATAATTTGTTCATGGAAATCGAAACATTGAACAAAGCAGTAGTTTATTATTATTTAATAATGCGGACCCTAACTCTGTTGGGCAAAGTTACGAGTTCTGCGAAATTCAAACTAAGAAGAAATTTTCAGCTTCATTTCCGTTACAGAAAAAATTCCACTTTGTGCTACGATACATGGTGTCATCATAAAAACGTTCTACAAACTTACGTTTCAAAAAGTATGTTCGTCGCAACTTCTTGAAAACTTCAAAAAAGAAAGAAAAATAGATCAAGGACGCCCACTCACTCCGGCAGGTGTATCGCGCGTTGACGTTTTTTTCAACTGATAAGTTGGTTGAACTGACTTTTTCTTGTATTTTCTTATTTTTATTAGGTATACAACAACGATTACCGTACATACGTTGGTTACAAAAGGTAGAGATGCATACATACTATGATCCAAAAACAGAAACGGCTCGACAGTACAGTAGTTCAAACGTACACGGATTAATTATTAAGGATCGGCGATCTTATACCACTTTTATGATGTGTACAGAAGTTTATCGTTCATTCTGGTTATTTGTTCTTAAACTGTGTAAGTGTATCTGCGTCTGGATACCAGTAGTCGAAGAGTAGGAATATAGAATTGTTTGCTCTACCTTGATGAAGAAATCGCTTACCTATCTCAATGATACTGATGATTAACGAGTTTAATTTCTTTACAAGTGTTTCACAACCCATTAGACCAATCTCTGTACAGTTTCACTAAATAAATTGATGATATATCCAAAGACATAGCTAATATAATGATCAAATTGAAACTTCTGCAAGCGGGATGGGTAATTTCATACCGAATGGGAGATTTGAACAAGTTGCGTTAAGTTCACTTTGTCAAAATCAGAGATCCATTTAGACTCCTTTGAAGGGCAAATACATAAATGTAATAGTTGATAGCTGCCTAAAAATGGGAGTAAGAGTATACGGAACCAAAGATTCAACTCAATCCTTTTGTTACAACGAACTAACTGTTGAAAAACCAACACGTTGCACCGAAACATTTTCTGAACATCTACTAGAAACAACAACATAGTCAGTTGAAACTAATGATTCTTTCTGGAGGAAGGGGCATTTTGATCGCCAATTATGACCCTAGGATGGGTCATTTGAACATGTTTTTGGCCCGGAGGAAGGGAATTTGAATAGCCTAAATTTGAAAGGTGCCATTGCCCGGCGGTTTCCGGCCCAGAGGTTGAATGTTGAAGTTTGGATTTGATCGAGTTTGTTATTGATAGCCAAGGTAAACTGAAATGATTCTTCCCGACGCGAGCTGAAAATATTACTTATGGTTTTAGATTTACTGCATGTACTAAAAATGAATAGAAACTCCCGCCAGGACTTTGCTTTCATTAAGCTAGCATAATTGTTTTGCAGCAGGACGAAAAATCGCCAAAAGCCGGATGAAAGCATATGAAAAATACCAAAAAATCAACATAACGGTTAAACAATGTATGTTACACCCCGCAGAATGACAATTTTGGTTTCTTCGGAATCACGTGATTTGTTTCAATTCAATTTTAGTCAGAAATAAACACCCCTACCCAAAATTCCAAGTAAAAATGGGAAGAAAGGCTTTCGGAGGCCTAACCGCTACCCGTCGCGACCTTATTGCGGCAAATTAAAAGAAATGTCTGGCTACGTACGAGCTTTAATTACAGCTGAATGATTTCCGAGAAACAGGATTTATTCGAAAACCTGACTACTGAGAAAACAGGTCAAACAAGAAATTATTTGAAATCCTGGCAATCAAATCGATTATACCAAGGCTGGCTATAGTTGAGGCTTCAAACTCGATCCTTGCTACTGATGTAGTCGCTGACGATAATGGCGTCAGCTGGACGAATGTTTGCTGCTGGCTTTTTCGTTCTGTTTTTAAGCCAAACAATTTCTTCAGCTGCAGGTATTTATAAAGCTAATGTTTTAATGTTTCGGGCGGAAAATATGCCTTACTAAAAGCTGGTCTGGTACGAAATATTAGGTACGACTAGTAATTTCGGATAAAGTTCATAATTTGTTCATGGAAATCGAAACATTGAACAAAGCAGTAGTTGAGAAAAATGTATTTGAAGAAAGAACTGTGATTTAGTCTCGGAATTTACATGTAAAACTTCAAAAAAGAAAGAAAAATAGATCAAGGACGCCCACTCACTCCGGTAGGTGTATCGCGCGTTGACGTTTTTTTCAACTGATAAGTTGGTTGAACTGACTTTTTCTTGTATTTTCTTATTTTTATTAGGTATACAACAACGATTACCGTACATACGTATGGTTACAAAAGATCCAAAAACAGAAACGGCTCGACAGTACAGTAGTTCACACGTACACGGATTAATTATTAAGGATCGGCGATCTTATACCACTTTTATGATGTGTACAGAAGTTTATCGTTCATTCTGGTTATTTGTTCTTAAACTGTGTAAGTGTATCTGCGTCTGGATACCAGTAGTCGAAGAGTAGGAATATAGAATTGTTTGCTCTACCTTGATGAAGAAATCGCTTACCTATCTCAATGATACTGATGATTAACGAGTTTAATTTCTTTACAAGTGTTTCACAACCCATTAGACCAATCTCTGTACAGTTTCACTAAATAAATTGATGATATATCCAAAGATATAGCTAATATAATGATCAAATTGAAACTTCTGCCAGCGGGATGGAATTTGACACGAGTAGTTGTTTTGGGGGTGGGTAATTTCATACCGAATGGGAGATTTGAATAATTTGTGTTAAGTTCACTTTGTCAAAATCAGAGATCCATTTAGACTCCTTTGAAGGGCAAATACATAAATGCAATAGTTGATAGCTGCCTAAAAATGGGAGTAAGAGTATACGGAACCAAAGACGATTCAACTCAATCCTTTTGTTACAACGAACTAACTGTAACACGTTCTAAAAGCAAATGGGTTATTCTAAAAGGGTCAAATTCTGGCAAATAATCGCAGTTTTGGTGTGTTTTTGCCAAAATATGCTAAATGTTTGGCAAAATATCGATTTCTAGGGCTTTTTTTACCATGTCCACTGTATATCGAAGACAAAATAATTCTTTTTTTTTTCAGACCGTCATGTCACAACTGAGTCATGAATCCATGCCCAAATTGCCATATTTTTGGATTTGTAAAGTAACATGGCAAAAAACATTTAAACCTCTCAATTTTTGCCCTAAGCAAGCTGGACGGAATGAAAAGATTTCGCGAGTTCTTGCCATGAAATGAAAAATGTGGCAACATTTCAAAAGAAGTGAAGTTTTTTCCAAAACCAAAGAAATATTTCTCCTCGAAACACCTTATTTTTACCGGAATTAAAAATTGTTGGCAAAACATGCATGAAATAAGAAAATTTTGCCAAGTATCCTCAGCTTATGACGGCGGAAATTTCCGCGGTCATTTTACTCATGAAAGCAAAAAGCCTGCGGAAATTTCTGCCGTCATTTTACTCATTGAAGAAAAAAAGCCATGGAAATTTCCGCGTCATTTTACTGACTTAAGGGGCCAACCATTTTACTTTTGAGGGGGGGGGGGGGGGGGGGGGGGGGGAATTTGGTATGGGCATTAATTTTTTTTTCAACCGCTTAATTCACGCAGATTTTTTTTCTTGGGGTATGTGCTTGCAGAATATTTTTTTTCTCCCTCGAACATTCTGCATGAAATTTTTTTGTGTTGGATAGGTTGATATAATTATTTATTTTGAAGGTGACCAAATTTCACAATTGTCCTACAGACGAAAGAGGATATGTATTAAAATAAAGGACATATAGAGTGATTTTTTGGAATAGATATTTAGTGTAATAGCAGTTATTACACTTTAATTTATATGTTATTTTGCGTCTATCAGACCATTAGAGACTGACAAATTTAAGAGATTGTTTCATAGTCTTCGCAAAATGACAAGTTATCTACAGTTGAAATAGTTTATATTAATAGAATAGAGAACTTTGTCTTTGCATATTTGTATCAACTAGATATTTTAATAATAAAGTTTACTTCATTCCTTGATTTAGAGTGCACTTAAAACATTGTTCTTCAGATCACAACACCAGCCGTGATCTTGAATTTGACAAAAATGTACCAAGATTGGTAACCACGGGTGCTATAAATTTAAAGAAAAAACAATCTGAGGGGGACACATTATTGTGCTATGAATACCTCTTTTATGTAAAATACCCAAGTCCAGATGCTAAAATCTTTAAACAGTTTGCTGATACAAAAGTTCAATGTGTCAGCCCAGGGAACATCTTGCCAGAATTTGTTTTCCAGCCCACTGTACGTGCGTGAATTTTTTTTTTGGGACGATGGTCTTGTGCAGGAATTTTTTTCTTACGCATATGCACTTGCAGGATATTTTTTTTCAAAATCACCCATACCCCCCCCCCCCCTCAAAAGTAAAATGGTTTGCCCCTAAGAATAAAGCCTGCGAAAATTTCCGCCGTCATTTTACTCACTGAAGCATGAATCCAGTGGAAATTTCCGCTGGCATTTTGCTCATTGAAGCAAAAAGCCCGCGGAAATTTCCGCCGTCATTTTACTCCCTTGAATAAAATGCCTTCGGAAATTTCTGCAGTCATTTTCCTAACTTGAGTAAAATATCAACTCAGCACTTCAGGGAAATGTCTGTCTGCGCAAATTTCCACAGACATTTGTTTCACTAACTGGTCAGAAAAACTCACTCCTTCTCTTTTCTCTTATTTGTTATTGTTACTAAGTAAAAATCTCCTTAACGGTTTAAAAAAAGGATTGGCATGTTATAATCCATTATTCTTATCTTTAAGATATTTATAAGTTTCATGAGAAATTAGTTTTTTGTTTTTATCAAATTGAAAATCAACCAGAAGTACGCACGAATTGGGTAGATTATCGGTCCAGACTTCTTCATTGGATAGCTTCCATGGTTTCCACTCAGTTTTCCAGGTTCCTTTCCAGTACGCCAAATCAAAAGTTGAATCCTCTACATGCACTGCTGTAACTTTTCCAAGTACCGGAGGCTGTAGTCTTGAATATGGACAGCAACAAACACGTTTTCTTTTAGTGCCTGTAGAGAGTTTTCCACTTCATTCACCCTAGCTGCTAATGTTTGTACCGACCGGAGTATACCTAAAGACGCAAACAAGCAGACAAGTATTTTAATCAATAGCGCAATCCACACTTGTTTCAGGTGATACAGGTGTTATTGGTAATCTGAATAGACTCTTAAACGTACGTAACCAATGTCAAAGTCCCGCTAAAATTCTATTTGCTGCATAATTCTAATTTTATTTTAAGTGAAAATTAAACTTTTTAAATATTGCTTTAAAAATCGAAGCAAATATGTTGACTGTCCGGTGGACTTGTATGGTATTTCAGTGTTTCATTTTATTTTCTCTTAAAACGTTGTTTGACTGTGACAATTTTAGATGTATTTAGATACGTTGTATGGGCACGCGATCAGAAATCTCCTAATGATAGATCAAAAGTAGGAGCATTTTTTACGACTCATTACTCATCAGCTGAATGACAATTATTGGAAACCCTGTTGAGTTTTCCAAATTTACCTGAGGTATCGGATCAGACTGCTCCTTAACAAGCTTCTCAATCTCAGGCTGTGCATGAAGTGGTCTTGCAATCTCAAGAATATCTGCTGTTTCGATTGGTTCGTCTGCTGCACCTTGAACACCGCGTTGCCTCTGTTTAATTAGAATGACCTCATCCAAAAGCCAGGTTGTTGCTATTTCTGGTGCAATGAAGATACCCTCTTTGTCGCTTAGAAAATCCGTCCACCATTCTTTATGACTGTCTTCAAAACATCTAGAATTGAAGAACTTCGGTATATCATCCTTCAACCTCTTCATGTCGATTTTTTCGTTTGATTGTGGAACAAATTCAGGTACACCTTGAGGCACTTTATCACTCTGCGGTAAGACATGTACAAGAAAATGAAATTGCCATATTTCTGGATTTGTAAAGTAACATGGCAAAAAACATTTAAACCTCTCTGCTGGCTTTTTCGTTCTCTTTTCAAGCCAAACAATTTCTTCAGCTGTAGGTAGGTATTATATAAAGCTTAAGTTTTAATATTCCGGGCGGTAAATATGCCTTACTACGACAAGTAACTTCGGCTAATGTTCAGTTGTTCATGGAAATAAATAGTTAGAAAGACTTATTTGAAGAAAGAGCTGTGATCTAGTCTCGGATTTATACATGTGCATTCTCAAAAATCGATGTTTCGTGGAAACATAAATTATTCAATGACCCTAACTCGTCTGGGCAAACTTACGAGTTCTGCGAATTTTAATTTCTGAAGAAATTTTCAGTTTCGTTTCCGTTACAGAAAAAAATTCGCTTTGTGCTACGATAATGTCATCATAAAGACGTTCTACAAACATATAGTTACTTTTGAAAAAAAAAATGTTCGATTCGTTGGTTGCAACTTCAGTCTTGAAAAATCTTATAAAAAGAAAGAAGAATAGATCTAGGACGTCCACTCATTCCAGCAGGTGTGTCGCGCATTAATTTTTCCCCAACTGATAAGTCAGTTGAATCGAAATTTTCATGTATTTTATTATTTTTATTTGGTATAAAAAACGGCTACAGTACATTAATATTTATAATTCAACACATTGATATACTGCCCAAATATGGTCAAGAAGTTATCGATATGCGTTATGTCTACATGACGTATAACCAGCGATGGCGGTAAATTTCGCATTTTGAAGGAAAGTGAAAATGACTGCTGGCTGCAATTTCGTGTTTTGGGGCGAAAAAGTGCGTGAACTATAAGTTAAAAAAGGGAAAAGAAAGAAAAAAAGAGAAGAAAAGAAAAGAGAAAAAGTATTGTTCACATGATTGGACAAAAAAGGCGCGAAATTTCCGCGTTGTCGCGGTCGCGGTACTGGTCGCAGTGTTTCTTGGCGTAGCTGAATGAAAACTGGTTCAAAGTTTGACCACTCGACAAGGAGTGAATGAAGGAGCACAATTTTCGTAAAATTCCTTTGGTAATCACCTCTGGAATATGATATAGGCTTGATGTTTCCTCAGAATAGTTTCTGATCTCGTCATTACGGCTGTAGGAGCTAAGAAACGAGCAAGTTTGTAAACAACATTGATCGACTCAGCTCGTACTTCGATGTTTGAAAATTTGGTGCTGATGGAAGGGAATAAAAAGCCAAATCAACTACAGGTACGATGTTTTAACCGTTTCTTGTATCCTTTAGCTGTGAATTTTTGTAAGACATACTGTCCACGCTGCAGTTCTTTCCGACTTTTCGCTGCTATGTTTTAATTCTTGTAGTCACTACTTTGTCCCGTTCTTTGAGTAGACGAAAGCTCTTCGTAGAAACTTTCAACTGATTGTGTACGCTAAATTAATTTTAGCTTAGCAAATGTTTCGGCATTCGCTGTTTAAGAAATGGTGCGAGGCAAAATATTGTCGTTAGCCTTTTTACTTAATGAAAGGTTGTATATCTCAATGAATTTTTTCTCGAAACTGTGATTTGTTATCAATGTGTTGAATTACAAAACAGTTAGTATTCAAGATTGCACAATATTGACAAAGGCGCCACTTTCATTCATGAACTGTGTGATGTTGCAAATTTCGCGCGGTAAAACATATGTAAGCTTATTTTAAATAAAAGGCTTGTTGGCGATATTTTTTCTTCAAACTGTGCTTTGTTATCAATGTGTTGAATTATAAAACTATTATAGCGCTCAAGCTTGCGTGATATCGCCTAATTTTAGCCGACGAGGCCGTAGGCCGAGTCGGCTAAGTATTAGGCGATATCACGCGCGCTTTCGCGCTATAATAGTTAAATAGTTACATTTAGTTAAAAAAACCCTGGTATAAATTCTGATTTGCAACCACGAGATGTCTTTCGTGAAAGGGAAAGTTCACTGTTTAACAAAACATAGTTTGGAACTTTTTTCAATGTTTAAACCTTAAGCTTGTATATATCCAGAGTCAAAGGCCGATACTAGCACAAAGCTTAGGATCGAGGTATCTACAGTCAGACCTGTATTAAGCGCACACCCACAGGGATGTTTAGTTTCTGCAACTTGGACAGGTTCCCATACTCTGAATACGTCATAATTGATGTCAGATGGAGCGGTTTTCAGATTGGCATTGCAACGCTTTGTGATTGGCTAAAAGATCTCGCGCCACTTTTTCGACCAATCAGAAGTAAAACTAAAACCAATCGTGACTTGCTCGCACGCGTTTTTCCGCGCTTGGCGGCGGCAACATGTATTTGCTTCAAGTTAACAAATAGATTCCATTTTGCCGTGTGTTGCACAAAACAAAGAAGACAATTTTTCAATGACGTCAGCCGTGCATCTGTACTCTGTTAGATCATAGGCAACAACCAGTCACAGAGCGCGTCGTATTCAGTTCATTGTATAATTCTGATTGGTTCATTGGATTGTCTGCGTCTGTTGTGATTGGTTCATTGGATTGTCTGTGTCTGTTCTGATTGGTTCATTGGATTGTCTGTGTCTGTTGTGATTGGTTCATTGGATTGTCTGTGTCTGTTCTGATTGGTTCATTGGATTGTCTGTGTCTGTTGTGATTGGTTCATTGATTGTCTGTGTCTGTTGTGATTGGTTCATTGATTGTCTGTGTCTGTTGTGATTGGTTCATTGATTGTCTGCGTCTGTTGTGATTGGCCAGAGTGATTACTTTGGTTTTCGTCTTACGACACTCAATTTAAATCTGCCCTATCATTCTAATCATAACAACGGATGTTGTAGTTAACTGATAAGTTCGTTTCTGTTTATTCGAAGTCATATCATTATACAAATATTACATTTCACAAAGTTGACACGATCAAACAAGAAAAGAAACATTTTGACAAGTGATTCTCAAACTCATTAATAATTCATGAAGAAAATACAAAGAAAACTAATGTTTAATGAGTGTTTGGAAATCAGATGAAACACTCCTCATTTTTGCATCCTTAATTTCTCCTTCTAAAATCATTTTGTTTGAGAAGTAATATCAAGCATTCGACACAGTGTTTCATCACAAGATCAAACACCTCGAAGTTCGTCAAAAATACTGCGCTGCGCGTCGTATTTTCAACTCTCTTCTCAGTGTTTGATCTTGTGATGAAACACTGTGTCTCATGTTTGATATATTACATCAAATTCAAGAAATCCTATTTCACTGTAGTTTACAAGCAAGTGAAGGACGGGGTCCTGCCGATTAATTTAAACCAATTATATATTCGTTGTTTCTTATGTTTCCGAGTGCAGCTTCAGTTTTTTGGAGGAAGTTATTTAATCAACTGACGTGACTCGTGTTTCTCTTTTGTTCTTAGCTCGCGATCAGCATTGTGCCAGTAATTTTACTGACTTGGGGAATGTCACTGAATTGGGTAATTTTACTAAACGTTCCTGTTCCGGTATGTTCCAGTTTCTGGCCAAAGGCTGCAGTATCAGCGACGACTGCCACACGATCACGTGCAAAACAAAATTTGTTAAGAAGCCAATCACACTGAAGCTGAAGGTATTTATTAGGGACTTTAAGCAACGATAATGGTGACGTTTGGGACGTTAAGGATGGCAACCGGGAGCTGTTTGTATCCCTTTTTGCGTATTTTGACGTCATCGTTTCAAGACAGATATACTGTCCAACCCCAGTCGTCTTCTAATTTTCGCTATTTTTTTTTTTTTGCTATTTTTGCTATTTGTGTGCAGTGTGTGTGTGTGTTTATGTGTTTATAATAGATGTCTACATGTGAATTGATACTATACAAGACTAGTGTCTAACTAGAAAACTGTATGGTTAATTTAGACACTAGGCATTTCCTCAATTGTCATTTATATTTAGTTATTCGTCCTATTGTTTTAGTAATTTTAGTTTAGCTAGATATATATTTTTTTGTAACAAAAATGTCATGGTAATGTGAAAATAAAGTATTGTATTGTTGTACACTGAAGACAAAGACGTCAAAAGAAGAGCTTACCTTTTCGTGGTAAGAAGCCCTAAAATAAGACACATTTGACTTCCAGCTGCTGTCCACCACGTCCAGGACTTCAACATTAATAATATT
>JAJGOT010000249.1:197500-260000 GCA_022457155.1 Cladopsammia gracilis | reverse complement strand
TCGTATGGATTTGGAAAAGCGGTATCGGCCCAATCTTAGGATAAACCCCAGCCTAGTCCCTAGGCGTTATCGGCTCGGTCAAACCTGGATCCTACTTTGAGCCGTGACGTCACCGAGAGAGCCTCATCCCAGACTTCGCGCGGACAACGGGGCAAGAGATAACGCCTAGGGACTAGGCTGGATAAACCCTTACTTTTATGCTCCGGATGGATATATGTCCCAGCTATTGCGTCCGAATATTCTAGACTTTTTATACACACATTAAACTGTCAAAGTCGCCAACGAAGTGGCTTCTTCCGTAGGCCATGCCACTCAAAGGTCGGAGACTGGGCCGAGAAAATTGAACTTCCACAATACACTGACAATACAATTGGAATTGTCTCTCGTCCCCAGACTTCCTCTTCTTCCTTATTCGCTTGCCAGCCAAAAGTGAGATTATTGGAAATGAATTATTTTCTCGTACAATATACGGTTATATCATTTGTCAGGGTACGAAGACCGGATTTTGTTTTGATCCCGTATGGGATTGGTTTCTTAGTACTGATGAAATAATGTAAATGTTCGATTTAGCGCCCTCCTTTCAATAAGTATCCCTTCTTGAATTAGCACCCCCCTTTGAAGGAGACGAGTGCCATTTTAGCAAAAATCCTCGTGCCAATAGGCCTGCAGAACAGCCGGTGTATTTTGAGGGCAAAGGAAGGGAGTGAAGGTTATTAATTTTAGCGCTAAAGTTTTCTTCGGAAACACAATATTGTTTTCAGATCCTCTCGATTCTCTTAGCAGCGGGGACCTCTGCAGATCCTCGAACACCAGTCTCTCACGTAGCCGTTATTTGTGTCGTCACGCAGGTGGGAGGAGCGTTACGTGACCATCCAAACAACGGCTGCGTAGGAGACTAACTTGAACACAGCGTCATCCAGAATCGGGTGTCTCTTAGCCTCTTCCAGGCGTTTAGATTGTGGGGAGCAGCGAAAAGCGGCGCGTGGCGCTATAGGGTCGGCGCGACTGGGAGAGAGGCGCCTCTCTCTCCCCAGCCTCCCCTCGTTTTTTCTCTTGCGCCCAATTTTTCTTTCGCGCGCCACAAACTTAACGCCTGGAGCAGGCTAAGTGTCTCTGGACATGGACGAATAACACTGTCAGGTTTAGCTCCGGTGAAAACATAATTCTCTGAACCTTTTTAGTTATTATAAAAGATTGTACTAGTGCTTTAAATTAAGATAATTGCCCTGAATAAACACGATTTTCTTCCGAATGAAGTCAGATTTTGAACAAGTATTGAAGGATCGCCACTTCCTATGTTCTTATAGGCCAAACGCGTTCTCTTCCTCTTGCGGGTTAACGGCTGAAGGCTGAAGGCAGAACGCGTTCCCGTGGTATGCATTCGATGACGTCATGAATTCGCATCTAAAGCTGAGTGAGCGGCTAAGGAACGTCTGGGAACTATTGTGTCTATAGTAGCGTATCAAAATGCTGCATCGTGGGCAACCTTTTGCTTTCGGACAAACATGTCGAAAGTTCAAAGATTCAGTTGAAATTCAACCTTCATCTGTAAGTCGTTTCAAGACGAGTTTTCATGGCGAAACTTTAAAAACTTGGTTCAAAATTCAAGGTGATAAGATTTGGAGAACATTTTTGCAGACAAAGTTTTGACCAGCCTCGTACCCAGTGTCTCCGATCCCCTTGACCAGCGGTCGGGAAACGAGCGTTTCGTCAAGCTTGCACAGTAAGGAGCGAAGACTCGAGGTACGAGATTGATTCTCGATATATAATTATGGGCTCTTATCTGTTATTACGCATGCAGGCTAAGGGTGGTTTTGCGCGTTCAAGAAAAAACGAAGGCTCTAACCTCGAGAATGATCGAAAACAGGGATATTCCTTCATGAGTATCGATTACTTTCGTATCGGTATCGATCAAGGCTATCAATTAATACTGTTTTTCCAAATCATTTAGTGGTCATACAACTCTATATATTCAGTTTGTCTCGAAAGTAAAATAAAAGAGAATTCGGTTTATCTCGAGGATGTTTAATACCAAACTGAATACTTATTACTTTCATATCCATATTTGAGTTACGAATGTATGATTCCGAGAAACAAAATTGGCGTTTCTCAGAATACAGGAAAGCGGGTAAAATGGGAAACATGCAAATAGAAGAAATATACGCCAATCAAATCGTCAAACCTCAGTGTCACCTAAAGATTTAACATCTGCATATGTTCTCGCCATGTTTGTATCCGCAGTTCGTTTAGTTTCTGTTGTCTTTTTCCTTGCTTTGTCAAGACTAGTGTTATCTTCATCATCAGGTCTTTGACAAATTCTATAAACCTATAAACATTTTCAGCTGCAGTATCGTACATTTTTTGGATAGTATAGTTATACCCAAAGTCCGTAAATTCTACAAAATTGTTCGGACAAAATGTACATGAATCGACTGAGTTGCGAAAAATATTCAACTTGTCAGCTAGAATCCGTCGCAAAAAGGCTTAGAAATTTTTGAATTTCGTACAAGGCTTTCTTCACTATTTGATAAAATACAAATGTTATATGAATTCGTCTGGAAGAAAAGATCTTACTCCCGTCTATGGTCATTGGCTACTGACTGAATACATACATGAGGTACACATTCCTTTTGTGCATGCGCAAGGTACTGGCCATATCGGAGGATGACTTAAAAGTTGTACTGAGGCAAATACATCCATCTAATGTTCCGACAAGTAAAGATATCACCACAAATGTTATTAATTCGTTTTTAGTTTTTATCTTTAATCTTTTATGCAGTAAGTTTCCAATAATTATTTTATTGTACTTGTTAATGTTTTTCTTCTATTTCGAGTGTAATACCTCCCTTTGGAGAGTAAGGCAGAATAAAGACCTACTTTATTATTATTTTTTTAACTTGTTCTCGCTGAGTGTCTGCTCAATCTCTAGTAGGGCCCAGACCAAACCATGGTCCTGAGGCACTATAGGGTAGTCCTATTGGGTTGATAGCACTCTCCTCAAAATGTGTGATGTACCAAGTAAAGTGATCTTTTATTATTATTATTATTATTATTATTATTATTATTATTATTATTATTATTATTATTATTATTATTATCATGTTTTCTCTATATAATTATGTGTTCTCCATGGGGGCCGGGTCCAAACCATGGACCTAGGGCACCCATGAGGCGCTGTGTGGAGGCCACACTACTTAGCATTGCAAGGAAAGGGTCTTGCGCAGGATGTTGGCTGTCCCAAGTAGTGCGGTTTTCTGAATTTCGCAGAGGTTGATGTTGCCAGGGATGCTAGTGACTATTTTTTCTATGCCTTTCTTGATCATCCCCAGTGCGCCTACTACCACAGGAATGGTTTGAGTTTTCGTCTGCCACATTCTTGCAATCTCAAGTTCTAGGTCTTTATATTTGGATGTTTTCTCAGAGACTTTGGTGGAGATGTTTTTGTCAGAGGGAATGGCTACATCGATAAGTGTGCATATCTTATCCTTGTTGTTCTTGATGATAATGTCAGGGCGATTTGCAGGAATTTCTCTGTCTGTATGAACGGGTATATCATACAGGATGGTGATGTTGTCCTTTTCTTCTACCTGTTTTGGATTATGTTCATACCATTTGTCTGCTGTTTGTATTTCATACTCTTGACAGATGTTCCAATGTACATAGGTTGCCACTTTGTTGTGCCGGTGTAAGTATTCTGTTTTTGCTAGTTCTGGGCACCCTGAGACAATATGGTCGATGGTTTATGGGAATTTGTTGCAAATGCGACACTGTGGGTCTGCCTCATCCTTGATAATGTAGTGGTGGTGTGCTTTGGTGGGGAGGGCTTGGTCTTGTGCAGCTACAATGAATCCCTCTGTTTCAGCCTTGAGACCAGAGGATTTGAGCCATTGGTTTGTTGCTTTCATATCAACATCAGTCGTGATGGATACCTTCCATGCAATGCTTTTCCTTCCCAGTTTGTTTGCAGCTGTTGAAGAGCCTGGTGTTTTGCGGCTGTCTTCACTCTCTTTGCGTACAGTGTTGCTGCCTCCTCGTCTTCAGGTGGCATCTCTTTGAGGTCAAATTCCTTTTTGAATTTTGCAACTTCTTTTGGGATGGAATAAAGTTTCTTCTTACTTTCGTGTTGTTGGACGAAATGAAGAAGTTGATCATTGGTTGATGCCAGGTAAGCAGCCAGGCCAATGGTGGTGGTCTTGTAAGTCAACTCCACTTGGGTAAGACCTCGTCCACCTTTTTCCCTAGGTAGGTACAACCTGTCCACATCCGCTTTGGGGTGGTGCATTTTACCCATGGTCAGCAGCTTTCTGGTTTTGGTGTCTAATTTCTTGATCTCAGATAATTTCCAGTTGATGATGTTAAAGCTGTATGTAACAACTGGAAGTGCCAAGGTGTTAATGGCCTGAATTCTGTTCTTAGCATTAAGTTCACTTTTTAGTATCAGCCTGATTATTATTATTATTATTATTATTATTATTATTATTATTATATTATTATTTCTTTTTTGTTATTTTCTTTTGTAATTTTTGGTGATTTTTCTTAGTAAGATGAGGTTTTGTTGCATTCATAAGTCAACATAACCAGACATAAGTTATGTAAAGGCACCCAGGACCAAGGATTTACAGTGTTGCAGTTGCAGTCGATCGGCCAGATGAGATGTAATATAGACAATTTTAAAGATTAAAATTATGATTATTATTAATATTATTATTATTATTATTATTATTATTATTATTATTCAATCTTATATTTTTTTATCGAAAAAATGTATATACAGAAACGTAATTCTTTTTAACTTTCATTTATTTTCAAGTATCAATTCATAGTTATTGTAAATTATTATTATTACTAGCAGTAATCACAGATTATGGAGACGCGTTCGAAGAAATTTCCGGCGGAAATGAGCCCCTGAAAAAAAACAATAGGGGCAGCCATTTGGAAGACCGTCTACCAAAAAATCTCAAATTTTACTGCACATAAACCACAGGACAACCAACACGAAATTAGGATTGCGTTCTTCGAACGCGATTATTATTATTATTATTATTATTAATTGTAAACGTAAGATTGTTTGAGAATTTTTTTTAATAAAGATTACTATTTTATTTAAAAAAAACGTATTGTAAACGTAAGATTGTTTGAGAATTTTTTAATAAATATTATTTTTTATATTATTATTATTATTATTATTATTATTATTATTCATTCATTCGTTTATTCACAGCGTGTGCGCCGTGCTTCTGGGGTGGGGTAGGAAGAGGCTGCATCACCACGGTATTATTTCCGAGAAACCAACTTCGTTTCTTTGAAAACCGGAAAGCGGGTCAAATGGAAAATATGCAGAAATTCCGCCAATCAAATCGTCAAACTTTAATACTGAACACATTAAAGGTGAGAAGGTTGATTGAATAGTTTTGTTGCTGAATTTAATTGCTCTTATTTTCAAGTCATCGACCATGTTTGCGTCCACAATTCGGTTTTCTGTTGGCTTTTTCCTTGTTATCTCATGCCGAGAAATTTCTTCATCACCAGGTATGTACATAGTCTATAAAGCTATATAAAAAAAGTATGAAAAGAACTCCGAAGAACATCCTGCAGTACTCAATATTTGAGTCAACAACGAGGAGATAGATTGATAGAAAGGTAATATTTCGGTTTAATCCAAAACCATTTTAAAACAATGAACAAATTTACAAAACAAACGTAGCTTATATATATTCTTGCAATATATATAAGCTACGTTTCTTTTGTAAATTTGTAAATATATCTCCTCGTTGTTGACTCAAATATTAAGTACTGTAGGATGTTCTTCGGAGCCGATTTTCATACTTTATTATTTACACTTGTCGGCTGGAAATGGTTTCTAAGCTATATACACCATATACCCATTTTCAGCAAGTATCGTAATTTGTTTGTTTGTTTGGATAGTTAAGTCAAGTCTATAAATTCTATGTACGAAATTGTCGGATAAAATGTACATGAATCCATTTGTTTAATGGATAAAAGTGTAAATTCGAAGCAAAGTAATTGTTACGAATTCATTTTGGAGAAAGATGCACATAAATGATGCCGCACTATCATTTTAATTTGCTATTATAGTTCATTTTGCACAGCTCTATAAAAATTGGAAGCATGATATAAACGAAAGTCGCGATGGTCTAGTGGTTAGCGCTTCGGACTTTTAACCTGAAGGTCGGTGTTCTCCAGGTGTATAAATGGGTACCGGCGACACAATGCTGGGGGATCAAAGGATGCTTGCCGCGTCTTTTGTATTGGTATAACTTGTATAACTTGTGTAAAGTGTGCATGAAGTACAAACAAACAGCAAAATTAGCAGGAAACAGTGATCACCAACACTTCATCACTAACGACCTTGAGTAACCGTTGTTACATTTTAAATGAGAAAATCACAAAAATGCAAAGTCAGGAATCACACTCATTTGGGCCGCACATATGTATACCTGTATAGCTTATATAGCGGAGTAAGAACCCTACCCCCCCCCCCACCCCCACCCCCGCACCGCGCCCGTGTCCCCTTCCTAATTCTACATTGACTTTGAATAGACTAAATTAGGTCCTCCTTCACCTCTTCTAATTTAGTTAATGGCTTTCGGATTGTGATCTTTTCATATCTTCTGATTTGAAAAGGAAAGCAATCTTATACGAATGCAACGGAATTCAGTGATCACAAGCTTATGGGGCCACCATCCGAAGAAAACTTTGACGTCACTTCCTGTTCCGGTATGTCCCAGACCCTTCATGAAGGATGTAGCATCAGCGGCGACTGCAGCTTGATCACGTGTCAAATGAGTTTTGTTGATAAGCCAATCACAATGAAGCTGAAGGTAGGATGTATTAACACCGAGAAAGTTGAATGATGGGATTGAAGCAAAGGGGCGGAGGAGAATTTTATAAGGAATGAATGAATGAATCAATTTTATTTGAATACGGTAGCTTTCGTAAGTTTAAAACTTCCTTACATGAAAGCCGTATATATGTATGTAAATATAAGTACAAGTTCATTGAAGTACATTAAAGTAACAAATCTCTTATTATTTGATAAACAACAACGACAGCAAATTTATGGATTAAGTGACGGTTTGACAGCCACCGATAGGTTCCTTTTAAAAATGCTTTAAGATTTAGATGATTTAAATATCTGAGGAAGAGAGTTCCATATTTGTGCTCCCCTATACGAAAACGAGCCTTTGTAGCATTCCGTTTTTGGAATATGTGTCACTTCAACATTTAAGGTATTCAAACCCATTGAATATTCATTAGCTCTCCTGATGACGTAATAAGCATTATATAAGACTCAGGTAATTATGCATGGGTGTCATTTGCGCTAAGTCCTAAACGGACGATTCACGGCCCCTCCCTCCACACCCCTCTTGTTTTCTTCTTTACTTTATTAGCACTCTCAGTCTACCCACACGGGTTTGCTCGTCTGGGGTGGCTATATATTTCATACCTAATGCTAATGAGTAGACAGGAGGGATAATGTACTATACATTGTTTTCAGTACATCTTGAGAAAAAATTTCGAGCCTGCCTTAGACCACTTATAGAACGACTAACCTTGGTGCACGCTGGACGTTATCAATGTGCTGATCCCATTTAAGGTTTTCAGCTAGGTATACACCTAAGTATTTTGTTTGTACAACAACAACAACAACTTTATTCATTTAAAATTTAATTACAATTTACACTGACCCGCAGATAGCAAGAGCTAATCGAGGCGGGCAGTGTTTGTCCTACATATATAAATATATGTATTTAAACTATCAAATTAAAATTACGAACAAGATACGAGTTTTGAGCTGGGTAAAGATTGACCTTCACTTTGTTTAACTCTCTTAATTTGTTTATCACCCAGAGTGACTGAGATTGTTACTCCCAATGTGTTGATAGTTTAAGGAGGAAGTTTGCTGAATAAGGAAGGCGGGGATTTGTAGTTTTGTGATACATGATCTGCTAGTACCCCGGGGAGTCGTACCTTTTATGGGTAAAAATTCGTGGTTTGGTTTAAACTCAGGGAGTTTGAATAGAAATTGACCACTGATATCTTTTAGGGCATTAAAAAATACAGTCCTATAAACCTGGAAGAGGAAATTAGGCGCTAAGCCATGTTGAACGACCTTTGACGGGTTTAAAACGAATAATAACAAAGAATATAAATACATGTTAGACGACGCAAGGCAGCCAGAAACCAAATACTGATCTATTTATATCACATTCATTTTATTGCCCATAAGGTCAATAACTGTGATGATCCCGTCACAGTCACCGCCACAATGGATATCTCGATTCTTGATATTACATGGACTCACACGTTCACCGGTGACGACATTATCAAAGTTCCCGGATTTACTGTATTTTTGCCTCAAATCCTTTTTGCTGGTGTGTACGTTCAAGTTAGACTCAAGAAAGAAGGGAAAAAACTGCATTTAGCGGTAAGTGCTTCTTTTTATAAAATGAATTTGAGCGGTTTTAGTGTGGAAAGTGCAATACAATTCGCTTTTGATTTGGTCTGCCGATCAAACTACGCTTTGTGATTGGTTAAAAATCTCACGCCACTTCCTAACCAATTAGAAGTAGAACTAAACTGTCACTTGCTCGTACCTATGGTACTTGTATGCGTTTTGATTGTTCCCGTGCTTTTAGCCAGCTTCATGTATTCGCTTCAAGTTCCAATTGGTTTATTAGATTATTTGTGAATATGAATAATATGAAAATCATATGTGAACTCACAATTGATCATCTATCCATATGGCGTGGTAACTCAGTGGATAGAGCATTGCACCGGTATCACAAGGAGGTCATGGGTTCGAATCCCGTTTTCAGGTTGCTTTTTCAACTGTTTAAGTTGATAGCACTCTGCGAGGGTCATAAATTTCACTGTAGATTATGTGTTTATTGTGATTGGCCAAAATAGACTTTAGAGTGATTGGTTTCACTGACACTTAATTGAAAACCATTCTCAAGTGTCGTGCAACTCAATGCAGTGAGAACGAATGAAGGTTACCATAGGTGATGTCGGAAATACACGCCACATTAAACCGGGCTTGGACACGCGCGCGGTGCGTACCGATTATATTTCCTGTGATCTATTTTCTACTCCATGCAAGTGTCAAGTCAAATGGATATCGTAGTGTACCCTATTGTACTTAGCCTCGCTGGATTCGTTTTAGAACAAAGTGTGAATTATGTTGTGTTAGGGTTAGGGTTACTGCCTCAAATTTGAACGAATAGGTTAGGCGTACCGATTACATTGCCTCGTATTCTACTCCATTCATGTATCAAGTCAAATGGATATCGTGGCGAATCCGAATGTTGAAATGACGTTCAGTTAGAAATTTCAAGAAAATAAAAATAAATAAATAAATAAAGAAACTTTTGATGATATGTTTTTCTTGACAGGTGAATCACCTGGCCAAAGGAGAAGTTTTAGACAAAGGATTTTATCGTGTGAACACAACCATGATGGAGGGAGACCTGCCAATTGCAACCAAAAAATGTGGCAAGTATCGGTCTTTATAGAGCGGTTTTGAATAGTGTGTGGAAAGTAATTTAACGATTGCTTTGGTTTTGCATTGCTTCGCTTTGTGATTGGCTTAAAAATCTCGCACCACTTTCTTAGCCAATCAGAATTAAAACCAAAACCAATCGTGACTTGCTCGCGCGTGTTTTCCCGCGCTTGGCGCCGGCTACATGTATTTGCTTCGAGTTCTGATTGGTTCATTGGATTGTTTGCGTTTGTTGTGATTGGCCAGAGTGATAACTTTGGTTTTGGTTTCAGGTGGACCTGGGTATCACGCAGCTCTATCGTTTTCAGGGCTAGGGTCCATTGTTGTGTTGTTTGTTCTATTGTTTTCTCGGCAAATCAGAGAAGACCTTGTGCGAGCTACGTACTGCCCCTTTGGTTTTACGACACTCAATAGGAACCAATAGGCCATTTGCACAATGACATCATAAGACTACAACTACCAGAATCCTTCAGTTTTTTGTTTTGTAGTGCAAATTAGAGCTATTGTTATTTAAAGCTCACTGGGATTACAAAATTTAAATAAGAAAGGAAAAACGAAATGAATTCTGGTAGTTGTAGTCAAATGACGCCATCGTGCAAATGGCCTATTGAAAACTGCTCTATGGTCTCGTTTCATGTAGAAGATATTACACAGGTGCGCGGAGATGTAATTTCTTTTCGGGTGGTCAATCGATATGCCACGAGAAAAAAATGACACTATTTCCGAAGTTTTAAGCAATTTGCCGAAGATTTTCGAAAAATCTCCGACCACTCTCCGAATGTTGTACAAACGTTTTCGATCATTTTTCGAGGATTTCCGAGGAACCGAGTAGTAGGTTTCGCTTGTAGATCAACACCTTTCGGCAAACATGGTAGTTTAAGTGAAGAAATGATTTTGGTGTCGAGCAGTTCAAATAGTCACGACATACTAACGAGTTATGTGTGCACAAACGCGGGCTCAAAACTAGACATTCGTCATGTAGCCTGCATGAAACTTCCCGAGCTTAAAAGCCTTTCCCTGAATACTATCTATTTTTATCAGTCTAACCGTGGCCATGGTTTAGGTGACACACCCCTCGCAACCGATCTGAGCTCTGCAGCGGTGGGTTGGGGTCGGGACTCCCCTTGCCTCCCCTCCCCCTCCCCTTGCATTGATAACTCACAATGAACTTTCTCACAAATGTTCTCCAAGTCCGACACTCTCGGGACCAGCGCTAACTCTCAGGACCAGCGCTAACTTCCCGCTCTAGACAGGTGTGCGCCTTATAAAGAGTTTAGTTACAGACCGAAACAATTAAGTGAAATTCAGCCGGAAACAGCCAATCACTGACGTCTGCCTTAGAGGGGTTTCCGCCCTGCAGTGGTGTCCGCTGGTATTGAGACAAGATAGAAAGACAGACAGACCTACAGATCTAGACAGATTGATAACAGTAACTTACAATAAGAATAAAACACGGATAATGGGGAAATTTAGAATGGATTGCAGGTTACAGGGAGGGTAGTGTAATAGCCGCTTCCTATTAAAATAAACTGAGGAGGTTGAACAACATTCTAATTTAATACCAGTCACTGGAGGCAATATGGCGGACACATGTTATGAATGGTGCGCAATGCATCATGGCGCCGGAAGCCCACAGCGCTTAACTGTCATCACAGCTAGAAGGGAGGATAGGAGTGTTACTTTCGGTAGTGTAGCAGCTCTCAGAATCCTCTATTTTCATTGGCCTTGTAAAACACAGCTGCTATTGTTTTTAGGGCTAGGGTCCATTGTTGTGTTGTTTGTTCTCTTGTTTTCTGGAAGGGTATAGAACCAATGGTGTGAGACCTTAGGGAGCTGTAACATCGCCCGTTAGTTTTCATCTGAACTATTCTAACTTATTCTTTTTTTGTTTGTTCAGGAATCTTCAAATGGTGGTACAACTTGAGCGACCTCGGCAAGGCATTTGTGATTTGTGGACCGCTTCTCTTCATTACGATGATCTTCGCTTGCTGTTACTGCCGCTGTTTACGATCGAATGTGAAAATTTTCTGTTGCCCGAGATGGAAGCGTTGATCATGTCCTGGCCAACTTAACAAGTGCGACCGCTTCATGATTCGCTGGCTATGATTCGCCCATAAAATAAGCTTAAAGAGTAAATACTTACTTCCTGAAATATAATTCATCACAAAGAAAAAGATGTGTTTTCGAAATTAAAAAAGGTGTCATATTCGATGCGGTTTCGAGTTTGTTAAACCGTGCTGATCTGAAACCACGTCCGTGGGTGATCACAATCAAATTTCTCCTTGTAATATCAACGCCTTATAAATCTAAAAGGTCATGATTATTAATTATTAAGGAAATGATCACAAAAGATGAATTCTCTTGATATCTAAACAATTTCCCCCCACAACTTCTATATAGGAAATCATTGTATAGGGACAAGAAATGAGAATTTAAATTTTGATATCAGGGCTTCAAGGGTTAAAACTGTAGTTAGTTTGCAAGTTTTTGAAAACGATTGAAAATTAAACCACCCCCAGAGGGCCGGTTATTTTAACGAAATCAAACTTAGACCACGGTTTAGGACAATTAAAACACATCAGTACACATCTGTTTATAAGTGGGTCATTTTAATTAGATAAATGTTTTTCTAATCAGTGATATGTACCTTCTGGACACTGTTTATAGTAAATAACTGTTTGCAGTAAATAACTGTTTACAGTAAATAACTTTCAAATATTATGGTTGGCCAGATTGAAATTGTTTTAGGCCGTGGTTTTCTTAAACACTGTCTAACCTTCGTTTAAATACAGAAGCGTAGCCAGCACTTTTACAGAGGTACGCACAATCAATCTTCAAACACCCCTTACCTCCTCCCCCCGCCCCAAAGTCCCAAATCTTTCATTTTTTTCTTCGACTTTTTTAGGTACGCAAGTGCGTACGTGCGTACGTGCGTACGTGCGTACGTGCGTACAGGTAGCTGCGCCCCTGAAATAACCAATCGATAATCATTTTTCTTGTAATACAGCACATTTCGTATTCCGTTATGTTTACTGTAGTGGTAACATTTCTTTATAGCGCAGTGAGAGAGTGGGAGAGCTGAAATGTTGATAATAAAAACCTGCACAAGATAACTGCGGCGACGAATTGGTTAAGTTGATGATCTAAAAACAATGGAGTGAACTCTTTTGAAATATGAGGATAACAACGAATGTCATTATCAATCAATCAATCAATCAATCAATCAATCAATCAATCAATCAATCAATCAAACAATCAATCAATCAACCAAACAATCAGTTAATCAATCAATCATTTTAGACATATAACGCCTAGGAGTTAAAAACTCGTTAAAACGCGCACGTGTGGATAAATTACATTTGTGTAGAAACGAAAATAACTAAGCATAAAACAAATAATAACCGGATTTGGGCAACAAACTATCATGTAAACCAAGCGTGTGTAGGGTAAAATCCAGTCCGGTTACTAACCAACATCAATATTGGCCCTCAATCCTGGATAAATCTTCGATAACGGGGCCCACTAGAGGACCTCGAACAAAGACCTGTGCTGGTTATTGGGAAAAGCTCTGGGCACTTGATTGAGTGACTGGGTTGTAAACATATTGATTGGTAGAATGCAGTCACGCACGGGCCACAGGCTACCCACACTGCCAAAAAGAAGCCCAGTTTCTGCGGTAGTCCAGCACTTGTCCAAACGATATCTGTGATTCGCTAAGAAAACAACAGATTTGTCCCGCTGGGATAGGGATTAGGGATAGGGGCATTGTTCAAGTGATATATCAATTGTATCGTTCGCCAATCACAGACATCGTTTGGACAGCTACGGGGTCGCCCGTTTCTGCATATTCTGTAGCATGACAGAACCGTGAGTATTCCTACTCTCCACCCCCCCCCCCCCCCCCCACCCCCATCCTTCTGCTGGATGACTTGGTAGTCCATCCGGCGTAGTATAGCCTATCTACAGCCTCACCCTCCACTCAGAAAAAATCTGATTTTTCGGAGGGAGGGGGTGGCTGTCACAGATGGTTACCCCCACTATTTCGTTGTGAGGACACTGAGGGAGAGCGAGACACAGGCCTTTCTCGTCTCTAAAGCGGAAAAGTTCAGACATTCGACGGGATATACAGATCTCTTCATGACAAACACGTGGTTTAATTTAACCTACTAAGTTCTACAATTTGCTTTGCATAATTTGACCAACACAATTCTAGGAAAAAAGAAGCCGTTATACTTTCTGTCTGAATGCTGTTGCGTTCAAGTTCACTGCAAGCTACACGATTCACCCTTCATTCACCAAACATGTAATACCCTCATCTTTGTAAACAAACGATGGGCTGATGGGGAACTGGGGCGGTAATGGAACCATTCTTGGCAAGTTGTAAGTTGCGCCTGCGATATCCTTCCGCTGATAAGAACAGCGGCGACAGCACGAGTAGCATGCGTAAGTTGTCAAAATAATTCCGAGAACGGTGGCTCCGCCAATGGCTCCATGAACCAGGGGACTTTCAAGGAATGACGATTCCGGGGAGTCTGTGAAACAAATGTCATCATCGGCATCATCGTCACCATCATCTTTCAGGGTTGGATGGATAAGCGAGGTGTTGGTAGGTAACGGTTTATAGCCTGTTGAAACCATGAACGAAATGACAGATGGTTGTCAAGTAAGCTTATATGACACTAACGATCGTTATCATCACTTCAACAACAACAACAACAACAACAACGAGTAAAAGAGTAAAAAGATAAGTGATCAAATTGATGACTGATACTACAGACGGTTACTGGTGAGTTGGTGATTTCAAAACTGCAGCATTCGTTATCGATAAGTTAAGTTGGGTATAAATTGGAACTGATTTGGTGTGAGTAATAATATAGCATTGTTGGCGCGCTCTGATTGGCTACTGAAACTCGGAATAGCAAGTGCTATTCACCTCCCAGTAATTTGCGCGCGAAAATTGTAATCGTTGATAGGAATAAATGAGTTAAAAAGCATCATTTTCGTTATATTATCTCACTGTTTCAGTATATACTAAAACAACTATTCACCTCAGTGTAGGTGGGTAGTGGTGGATATTTACCTCGCCGCTTCGGGCTCGGTAAATATCTACCACTACCCACCTCCACTTCGGTGAATAGTTGTTAATTATTCAATATGGCAATTAAGAGTGCGAATACGCCCGGTATTACTGTCTTCTGACCGCGCACTAGGAAAAACGCTGTCAGAAATTAGATTTTGGAGAGATGACTGTCATGTCGTCATATAATAAACAATTTTTCCATCGATGCATCTGCATTTTTAGATCAAGGCCAACTCTTAAGCGCGATATCTGTTTAAATTCGCGGTTATTTGGTTAAGAGAACTATAACTACGTTAATTGGAGAGCTGTGTTGGATAAATCTGGCCAGGGTTGTGGCAGGTTTTAATAATGTATTCAAAGCTAAAATTCACAACACAGCGATAAATCTAAACAGATGTTAATCTGTTTAGATTTATCGCTGCCCCATTTTATACGGCTGGGAATTTTGAATTGATAGAACGCTTTTCTGTAATATTTCAAATCAGGAGTTTATTACGCTCATGTTAAAATTTAATATAAAAATAAACGTAGTACGACTTTCCTTTTGGTCAGCATCTGCCCAAGCACCCCTCCCCCCCCCCCCCCCACCCCCCCACACACACACACATCCAACCAACCCCCTGCCCCACACACCCATATTGCTAGATGGGGCCGGGGAGGGAAAGCTAGAGGTACTGCTCAGCATCTGAACACCTGTCATCTATTCAAATAAGTGGCCCATTACTCCGATTTCTGTTTATCGGTGGATGTCAGGAGCCCATCATAGACTTTTAGTGGATGAATTTACAGAGATCATATGTCAACATTTTTACCAAATTGTAAAGTCCATCAAATTGTAAAATCTCAAATTGTACAGTCAATCAAATTGTAAAATCCCAAATTGTAAAGTCCATCAAATTGTAAAATCTCAAATTGTAAAGTCCATCAAATTGTAAAATCCCAAATTGTAAAGTCCATCAAATTGTAAAATCTCAAATTGTAAAGTCCATCAAATTGTAAAATCTCAAATTATAAAGTCCACAAACACGGAAATAAATATATTTTTCGTGAAAGAGTTCGTTACTGTTCATCGTGGTAAAGACACAATAATAAAGTGTTGTCCGGCTCTTAATGTAGTACTCACTTAAGATGTAGATCGCGACGTTAAGACTGCTTACCGCTAGTCTTCATCAGACGATGCGCGTCACCATTAGTCACCATTGGTCGACAGTCGAAACGTCGCGATCTACATTTAAATATATTTTTCCTCTCAATTTCCATATAAAACGTACAAATTGTTCATAAGCTGTTCCAAGAAGAGACCTCGTACAATACTTTAGTCTATCTCTGTACAGTACAAAACATTCAACAACAAAAAATTGTTCTCGTTTTCTCTTCTGCCTGATTTTGCCCCATTAATTCAACGCTGTCATGAAGAGTTGCGTCCAAGATTAATAAGCCAGCTTTTTGCTTGCGAAAACCCAATTTTCCACAGGTTTCAAAATACACATTGTTTACTTATTAAATGAATTATTTTGGCTGAAGAAAAGGGGTGAAGGTTGCACTATTTTAGGCGACTTTGTCAAGTACAAAATGGTCCAAAAAGCTAATGAAACTTAAAAAAAGAATTTGTCATTCTCCAGCAAAGGTTTTTCGGAAATTGCACAAAAAAAGCAATAGCGACGTTTCCGAAGCTCATATTCCTCATGTTAGCACTTCAATCTCGGAAGATCCCCATTAAATTTTGGAAAATGTTTCCGTGAAGGAAGAACCCTGAAGGAAATACCATATAAAAATGACGGGGATGCTTGTTTGGAATTAAAAAAATAATAACCCTTGGATATACAGTGGCCCTAGAATAAACAATGGAACCTCCCGAAAACTAACGGTCGCTTTAAGGGACATGGTACAAAATCCCTATCAACGTAAAAGATTTTATCATGTAGAAGTTTTGATACATGAATGAAAACTACATCCCAACTCGGAAAAAATTTTCCGAGTTCCAGATGGGATTCGAACCCACGACCCTCCGTGATCTAGTCGGATGTAAGTTATAAAATTTTCGATTTTATTGCAGTTGTACTGTAACACATTATTTAATTTGATTCTGCAGTGACATGGAATTATGAGCGAGTGGTCGGTTACTAGAGATTAACAACAATAGAACAATTTAAATCGCCAGCATTGATAGTGTTCGCGGTCACTTACGAGCGCTGGTCTCAATATTACGATTCGACTGTGAGATTTGACGAGATTTCTTTTTTCTTTTTGGAAAAATGGTCGCTTAGGAGAGGTGGTCGCACATGCAGTTTCAACTGTATATTTTAAGCATGCTCACAATTTTTATTGGAAATATAGTCTGTTCCATCAAAAAAGTTCTTATTTCATTTGAGATTTTAAAAGCAATGTCTCAGATTTCTACCTTTTTTTAACCTAAAAATATATTGATAGGTGCAACTTAGGACATTATTATGAAACTAAACACTTTAACCGTACTAAAACTGCATTTTTAACACCTTGAAGATACGAAGAACTGTTCGTATATTTGGCGAATATCCAATAAGTTGTCACTCGGATATTCAGCTAAAAAATCCGAACCGATCAATCAGTGTAAGTTTGTACAAATACATGTATGTAGGAAAATTCAATTCATCGGGTATTGCGTTAATTTTTTAAGTCATTCATTTAATGTCATTCAAAACAAAATTCTTGCCGGTTATAACAAAAATAAAGCAAAGGGACTGCATAAAAATCGTCATAAAACATTAAGAAGTTTAAATACACACCGCCTTCAGGAGTTTCATCAGCATTAATTCGTGGAAGCAAGATTACCATGGCTGTAAAAATTTCTCCAAATGCAAGCAAACACAAGAGTCCTTTAGCAGACATGCTCAAATAAATCAACTTTTCTTGATTAACCTCTTAAAAGGTTGATGAAAAAAGTTGTGTTTTTTGAGTCGACTAATTAGTTAAAGACTGTGGTCGTAAAGTAATTATTAAAGGGCCCAGTATCACCCATTGGGCTTTGCGGTCGTTTGTTTTTGTTTTCAAATGACGTGCTCGCTCGTGATTGGCTCTTTCGGGAATTTTCGACTGCGTTAAATTCAATCGTCGAGGCATTGGGTGCGCAACGCATTTTGGGTGATACTGGGCCTTTAAAGTGTCAGTCCGTGTAATTTTCACTACTCTTTTATACCGATATTTCTCGTTACGCCACCTACTGTTATTAATGTGCCAACCACAGAACTATTGGCTGTTGAAACAAATAGTTCTTTTGTTTAATAGTTGGCAAATTTAAATAACAAAACAAATTTGACGTAAAGTTACCAAGCAAATGGTACCAAGCAAAAGTACTTCCAAAGAGGTATTATTTGAATGGTCACACCATATGATCTCGTCAACAGACTCAAAAGTTAGAACAAATGGTACCATGCAAAAGTACTGCTGAAGAGGTATTATTTGAATGGTCACACCATAGGATTTCATCAACAAACTCAAAAGTTAGAACAAATGGTACCATGCTAAAGTACTGCTGAAGAGGTTTCATTTGAATGGTCACACCATAGGATTTCATCAACAGACTCAAAAGTTAGAACAAATGCTAAAGTACTGCTGAAGAGGTTTCATTTGAATGGTCACACCATAGGATTTCATCCAGACTCAAAAATTCGAACAAATGGTACCATGCTAACGTAGTGATGAAGAGGTTTCATTTGAATGGTCACACCAAAGGATTTCGTCAACAGACTCAAAAGTTAGAACAACACCACATGTCTTCATAACTGACTCTGGCAGTGAAAGGGTTAAGCATCCAATGAAAATGCTGTAATTTTGCTGTTTTGAATAATTATTGCATGTGGTGTATCAATGTGCTCTTCTAAACTCTGTCAGTGACCTTCCAAACTTGAGTTTAGCATTAGTTTTTTCAGGGGGAGGAGGAGGGAGCAGTTCTACATATCCCATATCCCATTTACTTTTGGCCTAAATATCAACATATTTTATATCCCAAATTTGTCCCTGGATAGCCCCAGGTTTTATTCCAATATCCTATATCCCTGTTCTACAGATCCCATATTCCCAAATTTGTTACTCAATATCCCAGGGTTTTTTTTTCCAATATCCCATATCCCTGTTATTTTCTCCAGAAACATCCTGTATTCCATTTTTTTTGCCCCAATATCCTGTATTTTGATAACCCCTGATCATTTCCTCAATTCTCATGTTCTGTATGTTTGATCCTGTAGCAATATTATGAATGGCATCATCAACCCTCGCATAACTGAGGGGGGGGGGGGGGGGGGACTCCTGTGGATATGATCAGGAAAGTACTCCCATGGGTTAGGAGAGGTGATAACATTAATAGTGCACCATTCCATTGAGTGCTTTTTCAGTTCCACGCCTACCGGGGGACACTGAAAGTTGGGTAAAGGAGCTGAAGGATTGGCACCTACCCAGGTTGATATCTTTGTGTAGATTTGAGGAAATGACTTTGGGGTGCACAACAGCACAAATAAGGTCAGGTGAAAAATATGCTGAATGGGGCTCAAGTAGCCAATAGGTACGCCTTTTGTTAAGAGTACTAAGAAGTTATAAATAAAATTACCATTGGGTGATTAGGTAATTCTAATTCTAAACAATAAAATGCAGGGACCGCAGAGCAAGGTGAAAAGTGGGAGGGCTGACAATTGAAAATAATTTTTTCATATTGAAAATCGAAAAAAGGAATAAAGTCATAGTATTTGATTTGCAAAAAAATGGGGGCCGCGGCCCTACCAGCCCCTCCCCCTAAGCGGTCCCTGAAATGTCAATAGGTGAAGATGTTAATAGTGTGGCAACCTTCGATGCATTGTAGCTACTAGCTTGACTGTTGTTTTGGGCAGGCTGGGACGGCATGGGTACCGAAATTGCAGTGATGGCACATGTGTTGGTAGCTGCAGTTGGGGCACCAGCAACCAGTGGGCTTGTTGAAGTCAAAGCAGACTGTCTGGGTGCGGCATGGTTTTCTGTTGGGGTTGTTCGAAGGACAGTCATCTTTAGTGTGATAAGGGCTTGAGTCTGGCAATATGTTGCCCTTGAAAACCTGTGATGGAGAGATTTAACGCGCCCAGTTGAAGGTTCAGCACCTCGCTTGAAAGAAATGAGATCCTCACTTTGAGCAGGAGACAGTAAGACTCAGTGCCATCCATGACAAGAGCAAACCATAATAACACATTTTGATAGAGCAAAGACCAGATACTGATTGCAGTGTGCAACTGAATGTTAAAGTAAGTGAATCTTCCATAGAATACTCGAGCTTTTGTACCTAGACAATGTCTGCTAACACAACCAAAAAAATGGCTGTATAACCGAACAGTTAATCATAACAACATGTGGGCTTAACCATGAATGAGGCCTTCATTCTTTTGGCCAATGCAAAGCAACAGTACACCATTCTTAAGCGGACCAAGCTGTAAAATTATTTTAACTACAACAGAACTATTGAGTTGTTTGACCTTGGAAACTTGAATACAAAGTTATTGTACTATTGATAGCTCATCACACCATGAATGACCCACAGAGAATACACTGTAAGATTCATGTTGCATTAACTATTCTGATGAGGCAGTATTTAATATTTAATTAGGACTGGCTGTAGTAATGCATTATGGACATAATTTTGGATGTTTATCTTCACACATTTCATCATTTTAGCAGTACAAATCATGCCAAAGCACCTTACTACAAAATACAGTCTAGGTTAGCAATCCCTTAGCAGTGACTCTAGATCTGTAGTTAAGATGGAACTCCTGTTAACTGTTTACACTACAGTATATGGCCTTATATTATTATCGAGGTGTCAGTACAGGAAAACAGAGCGTGTACTTTTTGTCTTATTCCAGGACTGTCATTATTATTTTTAAAGGTTTGAGGTTGCCAGCTACACAAGAAAAAATTAATAGGTGGTCATAAACTAATGATAGCTTCCCAATGTCTTTTAGTCTTTTTCAAACTTTAACCCTTTCACTCCCACAGTCAATTATGGAGACATGTAGTGAAGTTCTAACTTTTGAGTTTGTGGATGAAATCCTATGGTGTGACCATTCAAATGAAACCTCTTTGGCAGTACTTTTGCATGGTACCATTTGTTCTAACTTTTGAGTCTGTTGACGAAATCCTATGGTGTGACCATTCAAATGAAACCTCTTCAGCAGTACTTTTGCATGGTACCATTTGTTCTAACTTTTGAGTCTGTTGACGAAATCCTATGGTGTGACCATTCAAATGAAACCTCTTGAGCAGTACTTTTGCATGGTACCATTTGTTCTAACTTTTGAGTCTGTGGATGACATCCTATAATGGTGTGATCATTCAAATGAAACCCCTTTGGCAGTACTTTTGCATGCTACCATTTGTTTTTTAATATTAATTATTTTTACAAAATGAATTTTGGGATTTTTCTTGAATTTTGATGTTTGGCAATCTTTGGAGTGAAAGGGTTAGTCTTTTTCAAACTTTGAGTAGCCAGTCATCTTCGCCACAGTTGCCAGCCATTTAAATAGCTGGTTGCCAGCTACAGTACTACACATGTAGTGACAGCCCTGTTATTGCATGACCATGATATTTTAAACAAATCCGAATGCTATCCTTTGATCTTACTTGGAAGTGAATAAAGGCTTTTTTGATGTTCAACTCAGTTGATAAATTCGTCATTTAGTGCTGTCATCTGAACACAATTCTTGTAGTGTCTTTCTTTTTCTTCTTGCTTCTTCTAAGTTTCTTCTTCTTTTTCTTAAATCCTGCAAAGAAAAAAGGTAAGAACCAGTTATGCATTGTACATACATCATTGTACATGGCATAAGTGAGAACTTTCTAGTCATTTGGGCCAATTTGTAAATGAAAGGACCACTCGACAAATTGGAAGTACATGTACTGGATCCTCGTGAAGGATCTGATCAGCAGAAATAATTATAAACAAATAAAATGAAAGGCTGATTGTACAGTAAGGAATATATTTTAACCGATTAATTTCGAACGGCATGGCCGTTCTTCTTCAGGGCAAGCTTTTAGCCAGCAGGGTGTCCAGGCGTCCTGTGGACGCCCACTTTTTTAAGAAATTCATGAAAATTGCACCTAATACTTTAAAAATTTATAATGAGAAATATCTTCAGGACGCCCACTTTTCATTTTCTGGCTAAAAGCCTGCTATACTAAAAAAAAAAACGCTACAGATTTGAATACATAACAAGCGAAAGATATGCGAAACTTCATATATACTTATGTAAATTTCAGCGTCCTATTTTTATCCATTAAGCTTATACCATTAACAAAGTATGTATTTTCATATCTTTCGCTTGTTATATATTCAAATCTGTAACGGTTTTTCAGCGTCCTATTTTTATCCATTCAGCTTATTCTATAAGCAAAGTATGTAATCTTATATATTTCACTTGTTATATATTCAAATCTGTAATGTTTTTTTTTTCTTTTAGTATGGTATACCCTGAAGAACGGCCGTATCGTTCGAAATTAATCGGTTAAAAATATATTCCTTACTGTACAGTCAGCCTTTCGTTTTATTTGTTCATTTTATTTGTTCATTTGGGCCAGTTCACTTTGAGGGCATCATTCTCGGCATCACTGTCACTTGGCAGGTCTTCGCAATCAGGAGCATTTACAGTTGTACATGTATGTAAACTGTACAAGTGGGGAACACTAATTTTACTTTTCCCTTTGTGAAATCTGCTCCTTCTCTTAAGTTTTTGATTATTGTTGCTACTATTATCAGTTACTAGAAAATATTTTCCCTGGTATTTTCTCAGTCTAGCAAATTATTATCTGACAAAACTGCTACCATTGTTGAACATACATGTAAATCATCGGCAGGAATATGTGCTTGGCAATTCAAATCACACATGCACCTAAGGCCCAGTTCAAACGTTGAACTTCACATGTGCCGAACCTAATGCAAATGAGCAAAATCTATTGTTTTTGCTAATTTGCATTAGGTTCGGCACATGTGAAGGTTGCCGTTTGAACTGCGCCTTATTTATTCCAAAATATCGGTTAATTTATTATTCTTTTACATGCATGTTAATTAGCTATCTTTGCCTTGTTTTCACTTGAAAATTATTTTGTATTTTGCACATAATGTGAGGCAAAGAGGGCTAAATTACATGGATATTTTTATAAAAGAATAAATAAAATGGCTGCCATTTTGGACTCAACTGTAAGGGAAGGGGAAGTGCAAATTTTTTGTCATAAAGAGGGTCACCGTTTGACAACTGAGGCAGCACACCCCTGCCAAAACTTGGATTGACAACCCACCTACCTCACCCCCCCCCCCCCTCTCCCCCCCCACCCACCTCACCCACATGCACCTTATTTATTCCAAAATGGCGGTTAATTTATTATTCTTTTACATGCATATTAATTAGCTCTCTTTGCCTCATTTTCACTTGAAAATTATTTTGTATTTTGCACATAATGTGAGGAAAAGAGGGCTAAATTACATGGATATTTTTATAAAAGAATAAATAAAATGGCTGCCATTTTGGACTCAACTGTAAGGGAAGGGGAAGTGCAATTTTTTTGTCATAAAGAGGGTCACTGTTTGACAACTGAGGCAGCACACCCCTGCCAAAACTTGGTTGACAACCCACCTACCTCCCCCCCCCTCTCCCCCCCCCACCCCTCTCCCCCCCCACCCACCTCACCCACGGCCATATGAACTTGGTCACATACCCCTCCCCCATTCCCCCACTGAAATGATAATTTAGACATAAAACTAAAGCGCTTTAACTCACCTCTTCCTTTAAGCACGTATTCAATGCTTTTTTGATGTCGTTACATTTGCCAAAGAATTTCCCAACAGGGTGCTATACAAATAAAGAAAAACACTCGGTTATGTGACGCAACATGCATGCATTCGGTCTTGCGAGATATGGACGAGTGTACAGCCTCAGTTGACTTGACAAACCTCTTCGTGACAGCGGTGCAATTGCTGAATAATTTCTAGACACTCGCTATGAAGGTGAGGTGCTAAGGAGGGATGCATTACTTGCGATAATGTTTCGTTTCTTCTCCACGTCACAAACACCTCGTTCGAACTTTTTCAATGCTCTTTTTTTATCGCCAGGCTTCTCTCTGCTAAGCAGCCAGGCCGTTTTCGCCAGACGCGCAATACCTGTTATGTAAGTAGAAACGAAAAATACTCCAAATTTGATTTATTTTTATAAAGCTGTACTACTGTATTTTAAAATTGCCATTCGTAAATAAAAAAACACAAATATTGGGAATAAAGAAGCAAGCTATGTTTTCTTTTCACCTATGCTTTGGATAGGAGACTGGGTACGTCTTCCCCACACCCCAGCCCCCCAAAATAGCAGTATCTAGCTTCCGGTGGCGTTGCATTTCCGGTCTTAAAATTCTTTGGTCGATTTATATATCATTGGGACAGGGTCCGATTATATGAGCCGGGCTGGACCGGTTAGCCAAGATGGCCCATTTTGCCGAGATGACTTTCAGCCCGGTATTACATGAAGCGAGCCAGCCCGGGCGACATAGCGCCAACCCACGCACTACCCTCACGTGGATGCCCAAATGTAAAAGAAAACGAAGTCGCTCCCACGAAACATGGAGGAAGGCAACAGAAAAAGAGTTGACAAATGTACAAAAGCGATTGGTCTCGTGAAAACCTGAGCAGGGGCAGAGGCAGTGACTGTGGCAGCTGACAGGACAGCGTGCCGAAACGGCGAGCATTCAGTCCTATTCTCCAGTAGCAGCAGAGAAGGACGATAATGATGTCAGTAGTAAAGAAGAAAGCATTTTCTTCAGATCCAATATTAAAAAGTCAGAGGGCAAAGTTTTTCGCATGATTAATTCACGGGAAAGGTCTTGTGATTTATAAGTGATGGTGACACTCTTTCTCGTGACATGGAAATTCCCTGGAAAACGGTAAACAATTACCTGTTATATCGAGTGTTAAACTAGTTCCGGTGTGTCAAATTTAAACGCAAAGGGCTTGTCGACGATGGCATTTATAGGGAATGTTTCATCTGTATCGGTAAAGAATATACGCCAGGTGGCTGTATTCCCTAGTAAAGAATGGATTTTGGATTACTTTGGTGGTTTCTGATCATTTGGTTTTGTTCTTCAGGTGAGTGACTGTTTATCAGTGATACTTTTGATTGTCAAGTGCATTAAAAGCGTTAAGTATGCGCGTAACATGGAAATTCGGCGCAATTGCTACCGCGATTCGAGAAAAGTATACAGCTGTTATTAACGATATTATGTTTCGTCGCAAACAGTTTCTATTAGTTTATTGTAATTCCTCGCGGACGAAAAGCGTCGTCGCTCAGATCATCATGCAAAATTCTATATGCACATTTGACTTCATATTCCAATTGCAGTGTTAAATTTTCCGAGTGTTATTAGATCATTTAGAAACAAGCGTCGCAAAACAAATTATTTAAAGAAGTTAAAAGAAACCATATCTTAATTATTTATGTTATTAAACAAGTAAAGCAAAGTCAAAAAGAAATGTATAAATATATATTGTCTCTCTTGATCGCGTTATTCCAGATTACATCGCGTCGGATCTTTTGTGGTCAGCCAGGTGTCACGTCATGGGGCCATCACGCGATTCGGATTTCATACAGTCACGTTACCGTCAGGCTTGCCATCCATTTGTGTATTTTACTGTGCTTTTTAATGGCTGCGTCGGTTATTCAATTGAATGAACTAAAAATAGTTCGGCTTAGACAGAGTTTACTGTGGTAAAATATAATGAAATGCGTTCTCTGGTAAAAAATTATAATAAAAACTATGAGCTTTCGACAAAGTTTACTGTCTTTAACAGATAAAAATGTGTGTAAGAATGCTCGTAGTTCTTTTTAATATTTTTTTACCAGAGAAAGCATTTTATATTTTACTATGATGAAGCCTAGTAACGGATCCTCCATAGAGTTTGTATTGATTATTATTCAGGAATAATGAATGAGTTACCAGTAATCGGATACTGTGTTATGCGCAAAGGGTTCTGGGATCGCTAGGGGGCAAACATTGCAAGTCGCTAGAAGGAAATGTACGGTGTAAAGTTGCTTTTTCGTCAAAAACTTCGATTTGGGGAAGAGAATAACGCTTTTTCGCAGTTATTTTATCAGAAATGGAGTTGAGCAAAGTTGATACGTGGAAAGTGTAAGTTTTTTTTTAATAATGTGATAAAATCTATCGATAAACTCTTGCTTGCGTAAGATTGATTGTGAAATCTACATCAAGTACTATTTCGAGACCATGAATGGTCTCGATAGCACAGATTTAGGTGTGAATTTGAGGGAAATGACTCAATAAAGCCTTTTCAGTTGTAATAACTTGTGTCGAGAAGTTGTTTTCTTGCAATTAGTAAGCTCGATACTACATGTACTACGAAGAACATAATTATTAGAAATACGCCCAGCGGCGGTCATGCATTGTGCTGTGTGGGGTTGTGACTTCAGAAAAGCAAATCATTCTTCCTCAGTCACGTTGGAACATATTCTTACTCGCTTACTGTAAGAACAAGCAAAATGTATTGTCATTTTATAGAAAGAAGGCACAATTGATAGAAAGAAGACACATTTTTCCTGAGTTACAGTAAAAGGCCTGTCCCGATTGCACTCGGCAACTTTTGCCAGTTGTAGCAACCTCGGGCAAATTGCGCCTTTCTGAGCAACTTTTGAGCAAGTTATAGGCTTACAGCACATATCAAGCACGAAAAAATGGACAATTTCATAGAAAGCTTCAATTTATGCGAATTTATTGATGTTTATCAATGTTCTGAACAAATAACCTGTCATCACTTGATAAGACGTCAAATGAACCATAAGTTAAAGGTGGCTCCCAACGGCTGATATTTTTTTGATCAGCCATGCAGTTCATTGTTTTTGTACCTTCGGGACAGGCCTAGGTGCTAACCCACACTTCATTATGCAAAGGGAAGGGGTTTTGGGGCGGAGTGAATAAGGGCAGACCGGGTTAGTGCAGAGTAGATAAGGGGAGAGGAGGGGTAGTTGCGGAGTGAATCAAAGGGCTCTTAAAGCCATCTCGTTAATGCGAGAGAATGTAAGGTTAATAAACAACAACAACAACAACAACAACAACAACAATTGGAAAAGTTGGGTGCCTTTGATAGGTAAATGTAGTAAAGACGTGATAGGTAATATGTGTAAAGCTGCTAAATGGTTTATTGAAGTTGAAAGATTGAAAATACCTGTAGGTCTAATCGTAGAGTTAGACATTGCAGTCATAGAGGACTTAAGGGCTCTTTTAGGAGCCACCAAATCAATAAAAGTCATGAGCAACAAAATAATCACGAGTATGAATGTAAATAATTTTCCTGTTAATTTAGCGTATTTGTTCAAAATAGTCTTCATTTTACAGCTGAGGGGAAACTTCAACTTGATTATATTAAGCGAATGAGCCGAGGCCAATTTGGTTGCTACGGGGGAAAATTATGAGGAGGGATGGGGGTGGCAAAACTACTTAGATTCAATCTATCTTTAGAGAGCCCTTTTACTTAGTTAATTTTCTTTGTTTTGTATCAGTCACAGTATTTTAGAAGCAATGACTTGTATGGCATTACAATGGCGATTTTCTTATCAATCGAAATTTGGGAAAGATGTTCGAAGGTTAAAAAATATTTACTATCTTTATTTATTGATATTTAAACAAAACTAAAACATATTGCAACGATTTTCATTTGGGATTAAAATTGATTTACTAGCAATGTTTTTAAACAGCCAATTAATATGTGCAGTGTATATGTGGATGTATGAGACAAAACAAGAACTTTGTGCATGTGAATAAGTTCATTAAAAAGACTTCAGTAAAAAAGGAATGTTTTATCTAAATACTTCACTAAGGTAGACTATTGTAAAAAAGGCAAATGAAAATATTTTACTTGTCGCTTTTTCCGTCAACTAAAAAATTGTGTACCTTCGGGCAGAATGGTGTCTCTTGTAGGAATAGAGCTGGCGATTAGATTTCGTTTCCTTTTATAGCCGAAGCTGTTTTCAAAACATCTCGGCTTAAAGAAGCCTTGGTAAAAACGACAAGCGACGTGGCCCCGAAAATTGCCGACATAAGACGTTCTGAACAGCGAGAAACGGCTCGATCCGGCTTCAAAAATACGACAAATTACGACAGCGACTTTAGAAGGTTGTGCAATTTACCAATAAAAATTAAACATTATTGACCATATCGTTCATATCAACACCCGACGGCCAACGGTCTGTTTTACATGTAATGATCAATTTGTTATTGAAACGTCTACCAACCTCGTTCCCAAGGCCCCTATCTTCCTCTCTCTTGGATCGGACGTGCAGTTAGAGTACACCCTAGACTCCCGGTAAACACATACATATCCGTGACCTTTGATTTTTGATTTTTTTTGGCGCAAATTGGTTTTAACAAGCTTAATAATTTTCCTTCGAGCATTTTTATTTTAAAAAGAGACTTTTCTTTTGATCTTGATGAAAAATTGCACTTTATCAAATAAAGACAAATAAGTGACAGGTCACGCGTGTGGTTTCCGTTCGAATTACACGCACCGGCTCCCCCGACGGTGTCAATTTGCGCGAGGGCAAAAGTAACGACCCTCCCCTCGGGTGAATGTCATTTTGTCTCTGTGACGCGGTCGCTAAGCTTTAGTATTCGAATTTCGTGGTACAGCCGTTTGGATCGCGGACAAGCGAAGATGGCCAGAATCGCTCCAAAACGGAGCCCTTTTAGAGACCGTGAAAGGGAATTTGGAATCGCACGGGTAGACATTTAACCTGCGGCCTCACTGGTGGCAATTCGGGGAGCTTGAGTTGAATTGTTTAGAATTTATTGGCTTTCGCGTGGCGAGGGTTCGCTCAGAGGTCTCCAGCCTTCCCTTCATAGTGGATAGTGGGGCGAGTGACAAAAGTTGTAAAAATGCATTTAAACCGGTCAGGATACATCAAGAGACAATAAAGTAAAGGTGAGAAGACTTTAGTGTGTAATATTTTCGATTTTTCTATCGCTTATCAATTCCGTGACAAATCGTATTATTACCTAGTATATTTCATTATGTAACTTGATGTCACTCACATCACGATTGGTCTGCCTGTGGGATCATCCAATTTAAATCTTTGATGTGTGCCACAACGCATCGGATAAATGTTGACGCTTATCCGCGTTTGTAGATCTTTATATATATAAGATATAAACATCTAAGAATTTTACGGAGATTTTAAAGAAGAAAAGAACTGATCCATGACCTATGGTCGCTACAATGTCTGTCATTGATCGATCAGATTCCATTCACGCATATTCATTGCTATTTTAAGACTTAAATTCAGTCAGGAAGTCAAGACAAAAAAGTGCATATCCTTAGAATTCCTCTGTTCTTTATAATCTTCCGGAAACCGGACATTCCACAAAGATAACAAGTATCGCAGAACATTCATAATCCATCGAACAAAATTATCAACAAAAGCCAGAGAAACTTTTGATAACTCAGACGTCAGATGTGGGTGGGCTGAAATATCTGTTTTCCGCTTAGTTGTCAATGCTTGTTAAAGGAAATATTTCACGCAGTTGTGTATGTTGTTATCGATATCGATATGAAATGTTTTGGAAAGTGAAGCGGACATTGATTTTTCTTTTGTGGAGAGTTGAAAAAGAAATGGCTGCATAAGTTAATGTTATACATGAATGGGTTATTTGCGAATATATCGTAGTTCTGTCTTTTTTTATTCGAAAGTCGAGAGCTTTCTATTTCCGGTATCATGTGTTTAGTAACTATTAGAGATTAAATGGGTCTGCTTTAAACCTCAAAATATAGTGCTGACAGTGTCTTCTTGACGACTCCCGGGGTCACGACCGCAGTAAAATTTCGTAAAATATTCTATTAAGATCCAAGTCTTATGCGATAGTCATATATTGAAATAGTGGGATCTTGCAATTGTTTTTTAATAGCTCCTCAGAGTTTATTCCGCGTGTAAGTGTAATGTGTTTCTCGGAGCTAGGCAGTATCTCCATTACATCCGGTTTGAAATATTTGAATCTCCAGCATAATAGCTGTACACTCTTTATCAAGTATCCTGGAAAGTGACATCATGAAACTTAGCGCCCCAATTTCTCAAATTATAAAATTTGTACTAAAGTAATCAAACATGCGGGATTCCTGACCGCAGTATTTTTGACATATTATTCAAATATTCTTGCCAAGAGTGTTCAGTATTACTCTCTATAAACTGTTCTGCCCAGTTATATACTAAATATTCAATGCCAAGACTACGTATATAAAAATGGTTCGTAGCATCGCCATACAATTGATGTGATACGGCACGAAAAAAACAATCGCCACCTCCTCCAACATCAAGAGCAATTCTATTTAATTCAGATAACCTACTTTCTAGTAGTAACACTGAATCTATAGCACCTGAACCATTAAAAGCAACCATTACAGACAATTGATAATTTTGTTTAACGAAATAATAGATTTAAATATATTTTTTCTTGCTTTAAGTGTGCTATATTCTTTGCTAATAGAGCTACGTTGAGCGCTCGAAGGCAACTCTCTTGTGTCAGGATTTCAATGCAATCAAGCTACGTTGAGCACTCTAAGGTAACTCTCTTGTCCGCTTTAGGATTTCAATGTTATCAGTACGACACGCAATTGATATTCGTCTTCTTTTTATAGACTTTATACGCCAAGAACGTTTTCTCTCTCTTACTTGCCACTCAAACAATACATTGTCTTTTTGTCAAATAGAGACAAAATCTCTCTTAAAAAAATAAACATGCTGAAATCGCTTATAAAATGCTTCTTAAAATGCTTCCTTGATAACTTTTATAAACAAAATCAGGAACATTTTTACGTCTTTTGCGTACTGTTGCATAATCAAACTGTAATAGCAATGATTAATTGTTTTAAAATAGCACAAAACCGAAATCCATACTCTTGCATAATCAAACCGAAACATTTTTAGTTAGCTGAATAAGCAAAATCTACCCTCTCTTGCATACTATTGCATAATCATGACACCTAAATATTTAATAACTATTGGAAAAGCAGACAAAGATTACAACTCAAAAAGCGAACAAAAATACAGCGTGAGATTTCTCAGCTTCGTCGAGCGCGAAAAGTTGACTCGTTTAACTTTAAGCGAGTTGACTTTAAACGAATCGTAAAATTAACTCTTTTCACGAGATTTCACTTTGACATTCGTTAAGCGACATAAAAAATCGCTCCTCGCTGTTCATCATACCGGGTAGACAACGTATAGCAGAACCCTGGAGGAGGACTCGCATATGTGGTTGGGTGGGGGTGCTCGTCGTATCTTTTAGGGGTTAAAATTAGGGGATCTAGGTATCTTTTAGAATATATGATTAAAAAAAAAACTCATTTTCCCAGAAAATGGTATCTTTAGTGTGTTCAGGGTTTCACTTTTTTTCCTGACGAGCACCTCCGCTTGACGACTTATAGGATCCCCCCCCCCCCCCCTCCGGGAGCAGAATATTCTTACTGTCACGCTTAGCCGGGGTTCCACGAATAAAAGAGAGTGTATACTGAACGTTTGGCCTGTTTTTAATCTATCACAATCTCTGAGCTTTCCTTACAACCTTGCTCGTTCGCTCGCTCTTTACAACCGCAACCACATGGTCTGCCCATATATGGAAGTCCCATATTTGGGCCCTATGTCATGCAATACACCGTTACACTGCCCCCCTCCTAGATGATTATCCGTCCCGGATAACACTAACTATAACAACAATCTAAAACACAATTGAAATGGTAATAATGTTCAAGGTTTTAACAAGTGTTTCTGCAACAGTGTCCTTATCGTGATCCTCCAAAGTTTCAACTGGCAACAAAGTCATTATATCTGAGGGGTTTTCTCCTGTGTCTGTCAGAACGCCTGAGGTTGTCCGGTGCCCGCTGTAGTGGTAAGACGTCCTCCCTGATTCCGCTAGACAGGGAAACATGGCTCCTGAACCTTGGGGGTTTCGCTTTCCTTCCTCTCCTGTTGGTGCGACTGGGTGGAGAGCTCCTCCTGGCAGTGTCTTCCAGGGGCTCCGGCTGGGCAGACGTCCCGTTGGGTACATTCTCCACTTGTCCTTCAGCTGGTTCCTTTAACCAATCGGCACGAATATCCCCGCGATACTTCCACATCCTATCTCTGTGCACCACCTTAGGCTTGGCTCGAGGACCTCTCTGAATCCTGTACACAACATCGTTTAGTCGTTCCACCACAACATACGGCCCTTCCCACGGTCGGCTAAGCTTAGGAGAAATGCCTTTCTTACGTTTGGGGTTGTGCAGCCACACAAGTGCTCCTCTACTGAAGGTAGATGCGTCACTACGCATGTCGTATTGTCGTTTCATTCGGTGGCTACTGGCCTGCTGATGGTCGCGGGCAAAGTCATGAACAGTCTCTAGAGATGTTCGCAATCTTTCTGCATAGTCAACATAACTTCGCCCCTCAACAAATTCTTCTCGTGGCCGCCCCATGAGCAGATCCAAAGGTACGCGTAACTCCCGCCCAAACATCAGCATGGCAGGGGTAAGTTTCGTAGTCTCGTGCACTGCTGAACGGTATGACATCAGTAGCAGCGGTAAATGAAGGTCCCAGTCTCCCTGATGATCTTCAACAAATGTAGCAAGCTGATTCTCTAGAGTTCTATTATAGCGCTCCACCATGCCATCGGACTGAGGATGCAGTGCAGTTGTCCTTGTCCTATGAATCCCAAGCAATGTGCATACCTCTTGAAACACACGAGACTCAAAATTTCGACCTTGGTCGGAATGGAGCTCAGCTGGCACACCGAACCGACTGAAGAATTGCGACACAAGGACATTGGCAACAGTGACTGCTTCCTGATTCGGGAGTGCGTACGCCTCAGGCCATTTACTGAAGTAATCCATGGCAATCAAGATGTATTTATTACCGCGTTCAGTTTCTGGCAACGGTCCCAGTACATCTATCGCAACACGCTCCATGGGTTCTCCCACATTGTACAGCTGAAGCGGTGATCGCTGCTTCGCCCTTGGGCCTTTCCTTGAAGCACATAGGTCACATTTGTGGCACCACTCTTCAACGTCACGCCGACAGTAAATCCAGTAGAATCGTTCGCGGACCTTGCCTAGGGTCTTCGACACTCCAAGGTGGCCACCCACTGGGCTGTCGTGGAGAAGTTTCAACACATCGGAGCGAAGTACTGTAGGGAGCACCAGCTGCCATACCTCCTTACCGCGCTCAGGCGATTCCCATCGGTGGTACAGAACGCCTTCTATAAGAGCAAGGGAGTCCCACTGGGCCCAGTAGGCCTTTGTAGACGAGTCAAGGTGAGAAATGACTGGCCACTCTGGGCGCTTACCAGCCTCCTTCCACTTTAGGATGTGGGAAATTGTTCTGTCTGTCATTTGATAGGTACGCAATTGTGACGGTGTCCATTGTTGGTTCTCCAACAGTTTCTTGGCTAATCCGTTTGGTTCCGCCCGATCAGGGGGCGCAGACTCAGATTGCATCCCTCTGACCACATGTGCTTGTACTACGACTGGAACAGTGTCACTTGGCTTACTGCATTCTCCATCTCCTGAGAACTCCTTTTCCTCGAGGCGCTGGCAGTGTGTGCAACTTGTTTCGAAACAGGGACGTCGTGACAACACGTCTGCATTCTGGTGGCTTTTCCCCGCCCTATATTCGACATGAAAATCATAGGTCTGCAACTTCTCTAGCCACCTAGCCATCTGTCCTTCTGGGTTCTTAAAGGTGAGCAGCCATTGTAGCGAAGCGTGGTCAGTTCTGACAGTGAACTGTCTTCCATAGAGGTAGGGGTGAAAGTTCTCAATCGCTCTGACGACTGCCAGAAGTTCACGCCTAGTGGTGCAATAATTGCGTTCCGGTTTACTGAGTGCATGGCTGTAGTACGCTATGACTCGTTCCTCACCATTGTGAACTTGAGAGAGGACTGCTCCTATTCCAACATTGCTAGCATCCGTGTCCAATACAAAAGGATCCTCAGTTCGGGGATAAGAGAGCACAGGGGCAGACACAAGAGCTTCCTTGAGTTGCTGGAATGAATCTTCACAAACCTTTGTCCACCGGAATGATTGACCTTTCTCAGTTAGGTGATGCAGGGGTCTAGCAATATCAGAGAACGAACGTACAAATCTCCGATAGTAGGTGCATAAGCCAACAAATCTTCGGACCTCCTTGGTATTCTGTGGTACAGGCCAGTTTTTAACTGCTTCTACTTTCTCAGGGTCTGTGGAAACCCCTTCCTCACAGACAACATGGCCCAGAAACTTAACTTTGCGTCGGAACAGTTCACACTTCTTAGGATTCAACTTCAGGTTGGCTGCCTTTAAACGGAAGAACACAAGCCTCAAGCGTGCCAACTCTCCAGCGAAGGTCATGGCATGAACAATGATGTCGTCAAGGTAGATTAAACATCTCAAGTCCCCGAGTACATTATCCATCAGACGCTCAAATGTGGCTGGTGCGTTACAAAGACCAAAGGCCATCACGTTGTACTGCCAGAGCCCATTCCCTGCTGTGAAAGCTGTCTTTTCTCGGTCTTTCTCTTCCACTTCCACTTGCCAGTACCCACTTTTGAGGTCAAGAGTTGAAAACCAAGTTGAACCGGAGAGTTCATCGAGAGTGCTATCTATCCTCGGCAGCGGATAGGAGTCCTTCCTTGTGAGGTCGTTTAATTTGCGATAGTCAACGCAAAACCTGGTTGAGCCGTCTTTCTTTTTCACCAATACAACTGGCGAGGCCCAGGGACTGGCTGAGGGTTCGATTATGCCTTGCTCGTGCATTTCCTCAACAACTTTAAAGGCCTCCTCCCGCTGTGCCAATGGAAGTCTCCTCGGGTTCTGACGAACGGGAATAGCATCACCGGTGTTGATCTCATGTTTTGTTAGTCCAGTCCTGCCGAGATCTTGGGGTCCCCTTGAGAAGATATCTTGGAATTCATACAGGAGCTCGTGAACCTGCTGCTGCTGTTCAACACTTAACCCCTCAGTGCTTCGGGCACAGAGATCCTTTAAATGGTCTGGTAAGTTGTGATTGTCCACTCCTCCTTGAGTATCAGGACTGGGGTCAGGCTGACGGTGAAGAACACTTTCAACTGGTTCGCAACTTGCGACTTCGGTACCTCGGCAAATCCTCCTGGGCTGACCAGAGAGGTTAACTACTCTTACGGGAATGCAATCTTGTTGGGCATCAACCAGCGTCTTACCGACCAACACGTCAGGTGGTAACTTGGCAGTCCATGATGGGCCTACAGTTCCCCATGGTTCACCGAGCGGGTCATCCATAATCTTTGCCGCCACAAGAGTTTCACTGTAAGGAGAGATCAGTGTGTCTTGAACAGCTGTTACTCGATAGCAGCGGGCTAGCTGGCTAGGCGAGGGCTTGTGAAGCGGGACCTCCTCAACTCCAATGCGTAGGCTTCCTGCCCCGGCATCGACCGTGCAACCATGGGCCATTAAGAAGTCCAAACCAAGTATGAACTTGTCGGAAATATCTGCAACTAGCGTTTCATGGGAGACTTCTGTGCTTCCAATCGTTATCCCGAGTTCAAGTTTACCATGCACATTGGCCGTTTCTCCGGTCGCAGTTTTGAGTACACTTGTGGCGCCCTGTAAGCGAGAAAGTGCCACCTTGGTCAGTACATCTGGCCGGACTACTGTGACATTAGCTCCTGTGTCAACGACCATAGGACAAATCACTCCATCAATGACTCCATTCACAGTGAGACTGTCCCCCTTGTGGGACAACTGTCCAGTCATCAGCATAACTTTTGGGGTTAAATTGATTGTCTGCTGGGCCGGTCTTTCCCCCTCAAGGCCGGCCGATCTCAGTTTAACTGAGCTTGAGGACTGTTCTCTCCGTGTACGTTTCTTGACCTGTTCCCTGCAAAGTTCGTGCAGTCTCGCCTAAAATGTCCACTCCTTCCACATTCCCAACATTTCCAATCCCTCCGGTTTGGTTGAACACGCCCCCGGGAAGATACCACTTCAGCAAGCAGCCCTTTGACTTGTGCTAGTACATCATCCTGACGGCGATCCCCACAAACTGGCTCCTCAGTTGAACTCCATTCTGCTGTTTCATAATTCATACCACGGACCTGAAATTCCCTTTGGCGAGATGCTAGCCGGTATGATTCTAGTTCCATGGCCAGAGTGAGAGCAGCTCGGAGGGACTGGGGCCGACTCTGCTTCAATCGTAGTCTGGTGTCTCCATCAAGGATAGCGTCAATAAATTGTTCCTTGGCCAGCAAGTCCTTCATCTCCTCTGGGGCAAGGGGGTAGGCCAGCCTTGCCAAGCGTTCCAAATCCTCGGCTAGTTCTTGTAGTGATTCCTCACGGCGTCTCATTCTATTTTTAAACCTCGAGCGATGCAGTTCTTGCTGGTGTGCTGCTCCAAATCTGCTTTCTAGTGCCGTAACCAACTCCTTATAGTCTTGACGAGTAGCGGGTGGCAGATTTCCCAGCAGACTCAAGGCAGAACCTTTCAGGCTCGTTGCAAGATAATTCCCTTTCTGTTCGTCGTTCCACCGATTCATCCCAGCAACGATTTCGAACTGCGCGATATATGGCTCCCACTGCGATTTGCCGTCGTACGAAGGAGGTTTTTGAAGCGGCCTCTTCTGTTCTGGGTCTCCACTGGAAACCGAGAGAGGCGATGAAAACTTGGAAATTTCAGGTGAAAAGCTTGGTTTCAAGGGAGTGGAACTTTCTAATTTAACATGCACTGGATGTTCCGCGGCGAGCGTTGCGCTCAGTTTCTCCCCGAGGGCCTTTATTGAATCGTTTAGCTGCGATTCAAACCTCTCATGCGTCTCCTTGAGCTTTTCCTTGACGTCTTCTTCGAAAGAACGTTGTTTGGAGTCGAGGGAGCCCCACTTCTGTGTGAATTCTTCTTCCACAGCGTTAATTTTTACCGTCAGTTTATCTCCGTGTAACTTGAGCTCAGTCTCCAGTTGAGCTGCTTGATTATTTACACGAGCGCCCAGTTCTTCGAAGCGTCGTGACATTTCTTGTACTTGTAACTCGGTTTTAAGCCCTTGTTGTTCCAGCTTGTTTTGAATTCCTTGGTTCTGTTTCGCTATCGAGTGTAGAGCTTCCATAATAGCGTCCATGCTCGTCCCGGAATCCGCCGTCGCCGAAGTGAGCGGCAAAGTGATTTCGTCTGCACTGCTCGCATCCTGTGTTTTGAAAACAATTTCTCCGCTTTCGTCGCTAATATTCGTGTCCGACATCCCACTCCTGACGCCAATGTCACGCTTAGCCGGGGTTCCACGAATAAAAGAGAGTGTATACTGAACGTTTGGCCTGTTTTTAATCTATCACAATCTCTGAGCTTTCCTTACAACCTTGCTCGTTCGCTCGCTCTTTACAACCGCAACCACATGGTCTGCCCATATATGGAAGTCCCATATTTGGGCCCTATGTCATGCAATACACCGTTACATTACCAATTTTTCTTTTCACGATATTTCCGGTTGTCACTCGCTAAGCGACTTAAAAGGCAGAGCAAAATAGCATGTTCTTTTGAGAACAAGTCATATCTAGAATATTTGATGTCACTTTTAACGTGATTAGTAATAAGAGTGGTGTTAATTAGCTCCACGCAGCTATCAAATGTACTGAATAGGACAGCCTCTGACTCAGTTAAACTTCCCATATGACTAAAAAAAAAATTGCCGGATTGACCCCTTTCATAAAATAGAAGTCCGTATAAAGGTGAATATTTTAAGTTCGTTTACCTACAGGTTGCAACTAATTTGATTGAACCTGCACTTGGCACCGGTAGCATAGTATTGGCTGACCCGTGTACTTTCGCTTTTGTGCTATTTTAAAACAATTAATAATTGCTATTACAGTTTCATTATGTAACAGTACGCAAAAGACGCAAAAATTTAAGCCATTGAAGGCTTGCCGCAATTCCATTCAACCGTCATCATTATAAGCCAAAAAATCAACACAACTATGACATGTTTACCATACTATTGCACAATCAAACCGCTTGGCCAATCATAATTCAGAACGTAGCTAATACAGGAAATCGCCTGCTGCTGCTCTCTGAGTTGACCTCTGATACGCTTGGTTAATTGCACGCTTACTTGTAACTCTAAAGTTTTCTTTCCACCAGTGATCGAGTGCATTGTTATTTAGAAGTTGCTGAAACCAATTCTGTGGTCGTGGAAATACCCAAGCCCTCCTTGGCGGCGAGCAAGTTCGTGGCGAGCTCCTAAATGTAAATAAAACGCCGACAAACTTTGAAGATAGCGTAGTTGAAGGCGTCTTCTTCGGTGTCTTCTCGCAAAAAAAAACTGCCGGATTGTTATATTTATCGAATGATAAGCAGGAGAATGACTGAAATTAAACTTACAAGATCTCGATTCGTGTCATCCATGTCGATCTGTACGTTTTCGCGCGTAAACTGCGGTGTCAGTGAACTCATATCTTATTATATTTTACCCTGGGGAGTCTTTTACTGTGTAACCGCATCCCCAAGAGTAAGATGAAACCTGAGATAAACCGAACCCAAGCCATTAACCCTTGGGAAGGCCCCAAACCCAAGGTGTGTGTAACCACAACTCAATAGAAAAAAACGCAAAGTTCATGCTATTTTGCTCTGCCATACCGCTCATATTAACACACAAACTTTCCTGTCCCATTTAACTTTCTTATAACCTCTCCATTAGTAAAATACACCGTGAAATTCTCAAACTACGTTTCCCAAGAAAACGCATTTAACCTATTTTTACCCTTTTAAAGTAGCTATAATGGCTTTACGACAAATGATTGAAACTGATAGGTAACGTGAGATATCGAAATTTAAGAAGGACTAATACCTTTGCGGTAACGTAATGTGAGATATGACAAGTTCATCACAAGTTCTGACATCCCAATACCCTAGGGAAATTAACAATAGGTCCGGGGGTGCTGCCCAAACATTTTAGTGGCAGTATGTGACGCCCTTCTTGATATCCTAACCGCTTTAACCAACCATATCCTCAATGCCCTAATATAGCTTCTATAAAGAACGAACAAGAAACCCCCCCGGACAAAAGTCCACAAAATTTTGTTAACAACTTTTGTCCCTTTTTATTAGTACTCGACTCCGAAATCTCGCTTAATGCGCAAGCGCATTAACGAGATAAAAAGGGGGAGGGGGTAGGTGCAGAGCGGATAAGGGAGGGGGGGGGGTAGGTGCGGGGTGAATAATGGGGGAGGAAAGGCGGAGTGAATAAGGGGGGAGGGGTAGGTGCGGAAAGAATAATGGGGGATGGTGAAGGTGCGGAGTGAATAAGGGGGGAGGGGATATGCGCGGAGTGTAGATGTCAGAAATTGAAACAAATTTTCAGGCCTTATTCTTTTTAAACAAGTAACTGTAATTGCAAAGACCACCGTAACGAAATAGAAGCGCCGGATCCTGTAGTAAGGATCTTATCAGCTATGAAGCGATTTGATAAAATAGCAAGGCTGATTCGTGGTACGGAAAAAATTTATATTATAAAATATCCAATATTTAGAAAGACACATACAATAAACTGCAGGGCTGATCTGACTACGTAAAGAAGTAGGCCGTGCGAGACACTATAAGTAGGATCGCAACCGTGGACAGCTGTTTCGTTGTTATTGCAACTCTTCAGCACGATGTAGCGAACTAAATAACGCCAACAAGAATTACACAATGACCCGTTCACCATATCAGGTTCTGTACATTATTTAAAGGGAAGGGGGTTAACCGTGGGTTAATCTTGCCTTATTTATCCTATGGTTTGATAGTTTGGGGACAGGCGTCAAAATACATTTAACAAAAATCTTATTAAAGAAATAAAAAACGCGCCGAGTGCATTATTGAGTTATATAAGCGCGCGGGAATTTTTAAGAACACGAGAGAAGTGCAGAGAAGCACGAGCCAAAGGCGAGTGCTTCTCGCACTTCTCGAGTGTTCTTAAAAATTCCCAAGTGTTTATATAACTCAATAATGCACGAGGAACAATTTTTTTTTATTTCGTTTATAAAATAAAAACGGTTATAATGAACCTTACATCACGCGCGTGCTTTATCGAGTTATAATGAACTCGGTTTAACCAATCATAGCGCGCGCATTTCCTTGAGCATTTTATAATGCTTAAGAAAAAAGTTCTCCGTTTCATATTTTTGCCAACAGGAATGTTCATGCCATTCCTTTTTTTATTGAATAGATGCAAATATCCTGCCAATTAGCTTTCTCTATTTTAAGTCCGTATCTTACCTAATGCATGATATTCATACTAATACTGCACCCTCAAAAATCGTTAATTCGTTCTCACAGATATCATCTATTCATGCATATAACACAAGATCATCCTTGAAAAACAATATGTACATAAAAAAATTTAATCTTGAAAAACTAAGACAAGCCGTCCCAATTTTTGGCACTAAATTATGGAATGAGATACCAGGTAGAATGAGAGATATGTCAAAATATGTGTTTAAACGAAAATTAATAATCAGTGTGCTCTTTGAAATATTAGAAGACAAAGATGATTACCTTGATACAACCATGATAATACGAGAAATAAGCTCAGTATGTGACGGTTCTTTGATATTACGCAACGAACGATTTATAGACTTTGTATGGGAAATCTACTTTAGTCTTACATATGCTAAAATAAAGCTATTAATGTAGAAATAAACGCGAAGCGAAGCATTTTTTTTATAGAGGTATAAAGTGAAGTTTATTTCTACATTAATAGCTTTATTTTAGCGTATATAAGACTGAAAGTGAATTTCCCATACAAAGTCTATAAATCGTTCGTTGCGTAATATCAAAGAACCGTCACATACTGACTTGGGCTGCCTGTGGAATGCCACGTTACCAACTGGTGCCGTGAAGGATTTTTACTGTTGTGCAATCATTTATTATCTATAAAATCAATAATAATCAATAGCAATTAAGAAGACTTGGTGAGTGAGTATCAATTTTCATTGATTGAGTGAATCAATCAATATCAATCAATGGATTATCATTGATTACTAGATTATATTGATTGGCAATCAATGATTGGTTTTCATTGATTGATATCGTCACCGGGAACAGTAAATTTCATCCAGCCGAGATAGAAACCAAAAAGGCTCTAAAATTGTCGGAACGTTCTCCGAAGGTCGTTTCCGATCATTTCCGAAGATTTCCGAGGAGAAATCCGAAAATGTTTCACATCACTTTCACAGGGAAGTCAAGGAAAAGACTTTAGCAAACGTGACGCCATCGATATATTCACATGTGAAAGATATCATATTTTACAGTGTAAACATACGATTTTTCTCAGTGAGAGATATCCTTGTAATTCACTCTAATTTATATAATAACATGAAACATTATTTATCATTGAAATAACGCTCAACAAAAATCACAGACTAATGTCAAGTGATCCTTTCTTGCTAAATTTACATGTATATAAACCACGAACTTTTCAGCGCCAGTTTCCGTTATGCCCTCAAATGTGAGAAATCTTTCCAAATATATTGCAACGCTCCAATCTGGCTCGAGGGTCAACTCTTTGTAAATTTGTAGATCTAGATTTGTAGAGTTGTAAATTATTGTTCTTTTGAAACTCAGTTAAAGCTGAATCAGTGTTTTCATAGACTGCATAATAATTTATTCTAGCGATTTCCGCAGAGCAGATAAGTAATTTATTTACGATGCTAAAAGATTTTTTTTTATGAAAAACCCTCCAAACACTTAACAGTATTTTCTCCGGAAACAGTTAACATTAAAATATTGGCCAATTTTTATGGGTAAATAACACTAAACACTAAACCCCATTCAGACCCTCCTAATTGTGACAGTGTAAGTAAAGCAAGAGAAGCATATCTTATTGAGAGAGGTCAGACCCTTGAACCTTTAGGTTTAAATAGAAGAGATAAAACATGACATCTTTTCATCTTTTTCCGTTTCCATTATCCATATTTAGCATAACATCGTGTTGCATGTTTTTCGGACACTGAAAGAAGCTTAAGTTGTTTTAAAGTTGGACTGATGTGGTCATACTTTCTTTTGGTGAAGCAAAAAAACAACGGCAAACTGATCCTTACGTTAGAAAAACAAAAGCAGATAAAATAAAATAAAATAAAAGTGGAATATAATAAACCTGTCACCTGCTAAACCTGTCACCACAGCGACAATACCCTACATCAAGGGCACTTCTGAGACTATTGCACGGATCTTACAACCTTACAACATCAGTGTCGCTCACAAACCCATTACTACTTTACGACAGCTTCTTACAAACGTTAAAGAGAAGGACGAACCTAACGACAGACAAGGAGCAGTATACAAGATCAAATGCTGCGACTGCCAGGCCTCTTACATCAGTGAGACTGGCAGAAATCTGAACATACGACTGACTGAACACAAACGGGCGACAAAAAATGGTGATATCAACAATCACATTGCTGAGCACCATTTACACACGAATCACATAATTGACTGGGACTCTACCGAATGCGTTACTTACAGTACGGACTACTACAAACGACTTACCGTATTTTCTCAATTAAACGCCCCCGGCGTTTATTTCTAACTTCGCCCAGTGGACCCGGCGTTTCTTTGAATCAGCAGTTTTTTCTCGCCTGCCATTTTTTAAGAAAGGGTTATTATTCGTTTTTCTTGGCAGCCGTATACCTTGCCCTTAAATCTTAAGTTTATTATGCCACAAATAAACGTTTGAGGGGCTTACTTACAACTTCCTCTATTATACCCGGCGTTTATTCGAGGACCGGCGTTTAATCGAGAAAATACGGTACTCTAAAAAGTTGTTTCACTAACTTAGAACAGACACCATTGAACAGATGCCAACAGCTACCTGCGGCTTATAAACGACTTGTCAACAAAACAGACGAACAATAGACTGAACTCACTGACAAATTTGACTAACAATACGACTACAAAAATTACACTAACAATACACGGATCGAAACGCACCTATCAATGACTTGAGTATATCTCTACAGCCAATAATTAACAGCATGGCTAAACTGACCAATGACAGCTATAACCAGACGTATATAACATCAACTGACTATTCACAATTCACCGCATGACTCTGAAGATGACTTCCGCTCAGGTTGTCAAAACGTCAGTCAATGTCAACAACAACAGTTCTTTTTAGAAATACACTCACCCGGACGATCACAAACGACAGACTCAGTTTATGTTGTTATGGTATTATATCGTATTTCCCGACTCCCTTTCAAATTTGAAATTGTAAAAGTAACGTATCTTTGCCTTACGAGTTATTATCTGTAACACCCTAAAGAAGAAAGGCTGTGCTTTTCGAAGTATTGGATGTTTTAAAGAGAATATAGTCGTTTCGGAACCGTGAACCAGCCTTGGTATTTTATCAAATCATCTTGTTATGTTTGCAAGAAAAGATGGTGGTTTGGGGGTGGGAGGTTAACTTCGAGCTCCCCGGGACCCCGGACCGCTCCTCTAGATCCACTACTAGGAAGGGGGATCGGATGCTTTGCGCTGCACCCGATTCCCCTCTTCCCTTCCTCTTTCAAGTGCCTGCCATGCACGCTTGCGCAGACAAACAAGTCGCTTCGCTCTTCATTTATTGTAAAGATTTTTTTCAAATAAGAACGTCTAATTGTTGAGCAGAGTTTGAGCTGGGACTCAACGTTGTTTTTAAGCGATTCTTAACACTTTTTTAATGATTGCATGGTATTGCATTGCTTATCATAGTTCTGAATAACTCAACAGAAAGAAATAAACGGATAAATTTGTAATTATAATAAACGCTTGCTATTATACAATGAAAAAAGGACTTGTATACGTTGCATGAGAAAACAAAATTAATAAAATAAGCAAGTTTGATACTACGTAGAGCACTTAACGCGACAACGACATGATAGACCCCAAACTAAAAGCCAAAATGGAACCGTGGACACCACCAGCATTTTCGTTCACGGTCCTTTGCCGTTTCTTCAACACGGAAAACCACGCGATAAATGTTACTTTAACCTTGTATTTTGAGCTTAGTTGAACTGTTATTTTTACTCTCACCAAACTATTTTTTAGCTCATTGTAACATGGTAGATAAAGACGCTAATTAGGCAAAAACGTAAACAAAGTCCGTCATATTCTCTGCTATATCGTCTGATCTGAGATCCGTTTGTTTCGTCCCCTAGCAACCGTTTCCACCAGTCAGTGGTACGTATCGAGGTTAAGAGGGACCTATAAAGTGAACTGCGGCCTAGAAAAGTCTCACCCCTGCAAGACCATCCACCAAGTAACTGCGCGTGCGCGTGACGGAGTCATCGTCAATATAGACGGCTCAGGAACGTCACATGACCCATATCCTTGCGAGTCAGGCGACCCAGGATTGCAGATAGCAGGTGTTGAGATTCGCAGCTACGGAACTCAAGCATTTGTCGCTTGTAAAAACAGCAGCTTGCTATTTTCTTGCGATATCAGAAATAAGTCTTCCAGTGGCGTCTCTTTGATTGGAATTACTTTCATAAATACCACGATGAACCTTGTAGATTGTTCTCTAAACATGACCGGGGTCAGTTTTGTAAACAGCTCCGTTGATACCATGTTTCTGAATTTTTCGCGAGGTTCAACAGGAAAAATTGATTTTAATGGATGTAATTTCTACAACAACAACGGTAGCGGTCTAAAGATTCGCGGCGATTCAGTGAATTTGAACATCAGAAATTCCTCTTTTAAGGAGAATAATCTGCGCAAGCGCAATGCAGAGAGCGCGCTACTTGTAATCTCCCCGCAAAGTTCGCGGGCTCAAATTAGAGTCAACTTCACTAACATCACTGTATCACAAAACATATGTCCTGGAAAAGCATGCTTCAAAATTGGATCAGAAAACGATGGACTGTTAACAATGAAAATAGAGGAAGGCAAATTTGAGAACAACAACGCATCAGAAAGTGTTTTCGACATCAGCGGTACATCAGTCATAGAGTTTACGGCGATTCAGTTTAGAAAAAATACCGGCAGAGCTGTTAACATCCGGGATGGAAACTCGGTTCAACTGAAAATCATGAACGGAAGTTTTGTTAATAATAAAATAAAAGTTTCCAACAACATGGGCGATGGAGGAGCGCTCCATGTCAGCGGATTCACACAGAAGGCCTTCGTCTTCATGTCGAGGTCAAATTTCAGCTCGAACCAAGGTGAAAACGGCAGCGCGTGCGCTTTTTTTAACCTAACGTCACTGACACTGGATATCGAGAGCAGCAATTTTGTTAGAAACGAAGGTTGGGGTTCTGGTGGGGCGTCAGCTGTTGGGACATTTGATAACGAGCAACCCAATGCCACAATAAATATTTACAATTCAAAATTCATAGGAAATACAGTTCATATTGGGGAATCCACCAATGAAGGGGGAGGCGCCTTGGCATTTTATGTGACAAACATGTGGAATCTTACATTAACAAACAACACTTTCGCAGAAAATACCGCTGATACGGTCGCTGGAGCAATATGTGCAATCTTGAAGACACTTCATCAAGAAGCTCTGTTACTCAATTGTAAATTCCTTCGAAATTCTGGTACTCTTTGCGGGACGTTGCTTCTAAGAGTTATTGGACTTTCAGCGCGTGTGACAATACAAAATTCTACGTTTATTCGAAACAAAGCGCACGTCTTCTTTACTAGTTTCGACATTTGGCATCATTTGAGCTGCTTGCTGATCTCATTTTGCAATATTCAACACAACTCAGGAGGTGGGATATATCTTGAAGTTCCGGATGTAAACAATAGTGATGTTCGCGTGGAGAATTCTGTAATAAGTGACAACAAAAACTTTATTTTCTATCTTAACAAAATCGGCAGTGACGCAATTTTTAAATTCACTAACGTTTCGATACTGAGAAATGACTGCAGCACTCAGAGTTCCATCTTCCATGTTTCTATGGACCGAGGTCGAAACTCATTGCGTTTTCAAGCGAGTAGAGTGGAGCATAATTCCTGCAAATCAGGGGTAATGAAGATTCGTGTTACATGTGCATTTAACCAGTGTTCGGGCAGTTCAGGAACTGCGGTCGCTATAAACGATACTACGTTTCGCAACAATTCTGGTGTCACCGAAAGCGCGCTCACAGTACTAAACGCTGAGTTGGTCCAGATTGAAAACAGCTCTTTTATCAACAATTTCGGAAACAATGATGGATCACACGTGCGAGTCCAACTAAGTTCGAGCAAATTATCAATTTATAAAACACACTTTTACCAGTCTGAAAGGTCGCAAGTCTTAGACGCACGAAGAGAGAAGCCGTATAACGGATTTCTAACTGTGACAAGCTTTGGCAACATATCTGTACGTGAGAGTTCGTTTATTTCTGATCCAATCAGCCACGATGGCATAGGTCTAATCTTTGTTGAGGGTGCGGAAGAGGTTTATATGGACCATTCCGTGAAAATTAAATCGCCGTTCGGAAGCAAGCTGATATTTCATAATCTCTCGCATTCGGAAAGTAAACAGGTCACCAAACGGACTTGGATTACCACTTTCTGGATTACCACTTTCTCCATTATTACTCAGCCTTGCCCCATAGGAACCTACAGTATAAGGAGAGGCACTGGTAAAGGTTTCAAAATGGAGCACCTCGTGAAGTGCCTCCCGTGTCCCGATGGAGGTAACTGCACGTCTGCTTTAGCGGCAAGACCAAACTACTGGGGTTATCCTATTGGTGTGGATACAGTAAAATTCATGCTTTGCCCCCATGGCTACTGCTGTCAAGCCAATCAACAGTGCCCTTACAACAATGCAAGCTATCAGTATTCTGGTTGCCAAGGTAACCGTACTGGGATTCTCTGTGGAAGGTGTAAAAAGAATTTCAGTGAATCTTTGTTCAACACCAATTGTGTTTCTGCCGAGAAATGCACTCATCGCTGGTGTTTGGTCGTTATTTGTATTTGCACAACATTATTTGCGATGTACCTTATCAGAAAACCTCCAGTTGTTCCAATAATAATGGGAAATTTAACATGGTTTATCCCAAGCCACAGCCGAAAAAATTACCACGGCGTCGACAAATTAGAAAGTGAAAACAATACAGATTCTGACGGATACTTAAAAATCCTTTTTTATTTTTATCAAATCGCTGGACTGTTGACTATTTCATCTTATGGAGTGAGCAACTTATTGAGAGATAGCATTGTATTGCCGGTAACAAGTCTTCTTGACTTCAAGTTGTATCCATACAGTAACTGGAGCATCTGCCGCTTTCCTGGTCTCACGCCGCTCATCAAAACACTGTTTCAAATTGTTGTCGTCGTATTTATGCTTTTGTCAATCCTGTTCATCTACTTTCTGCACAGCGGTCTTAACAAACTATGCAAGCGTGTCCCAGTCCTACCCCCAAGTGGTCCATACCTCGGAGCGATCCTGGAGACCGTGTTGCTAGGGTACTCAGCATTGACAGGCACGGCAAAGAGGCTGCTGGACTGTGTAAAAATACAGCACGTGTCTCGGTGGTATTACAACGCGGAAATCACGTGCCTGCAGTGGTGGCAGAAGGCCTCTATTGCGGTAATAATTCTGTACCTGTTTCCGTTTATTTTCATGTTGTACGTTGGCACCTTGCGGCTGCATCAGCGACAAATATCAGCGAAGAAGTTTTTACTGGCTTGTGTTTTGCCTCTTCCATATCTGCTTCATGCCTTTGTTGTTTACATAAAGAAAGCTTTAACAAAACCACACAAATTCCTAGAGATGACATCAAAGCCGTCTTCTGCTGATCTCGAAGAAGACAGCAACATCCTAGCGTCAATCCTTGAAGTTGTCAGCGCGCCATTTTGCCATCAAAAACAAGATGACCAATCACCAGGCAAGATCTACTGGGAGAGCATTCTGATTGGCCGCCGATTTATCTTAATCCTGATTGGCTCGTTCGTGGTTGACGCCTTCCTTCGCTCTGTGTGCCTAGCAATTCTGTGCCTCATTTTTCTTTTACATCACCTATCCCAGAAGCCCTTTGTCAAGTTCCGCGCCAACCTGGCCGAAACAGTTTCCTTGGCAACGCTGGTCGTCATAGCAATACTGAATGTTGGGGTGGCTTCGTATTACTCGGCGGGGATTGAGGCCAGCGGAGTTGAGCAAAAGAATGTCCGCGGCTTACTTTTGACAGAAGCGGTTTTACTGGGTTTTATTCCGTTATTGTTTATGATCTTCATTTTCTTGTCATTGGCCTCACAGCTTGTTCGGTTCATGATGATTTTGTTCAAAGTGGTTCGACGGCTTGTTGCCAAATCAAAGACTTATAAACAAGAACAGAATGAACCATTGTTAACCCCGAGCGCTAAATCTACTACAAAAAGATTTGAATACAAGAGAATAGAGTAAAATTAAATTTAGCTGATCGGACTCATGCAAACATAAACAAATAAACATAAACAAATAGCCCTTTTCACTCTGACTCACAGAAAATTTGGATCGTGCAATGTAGTTCTAAATATAAAAGCTATTGTTGTCGAGCAGCAACACTGAAAAAGTAGTTTTAACTTTTGATTCTGTGCGTGAAATCCTATGTGTGACCATTCAAATGTAAGCTACTGAGCAGTACTTTCCTGTGGTACTGTTTATTATGCTGTACAAGCTGGTTCTAACTTTTGAGTCTGTGGATGAAATCCTAAAGTGTGACCATTCAAATGAAAGCTATTGAGCAGTACTTTCCTATGGTACTGTTTATTATGCTGTACAAGCTGGTTCTAACTTTTGAGTCTGTGGATGAAATCCTAAAGTGTGACCATTCAAATGAAAGCTACTGAGCAGTACTTTCCTGTGGTGTTGTTTATTATGCTGTACAAGGTGGTTCTAACTTTTGTGTCTGTGGATGAAATCCTAAAGTGTGACTATTCAAATGAAAGCTACTGAGCAGTATTTTCATGTGAGTGTTTATTATACTGTACAAGGCGGTTCAGACTTTTGAGTCTCGTGGATGAAGTTCTAAAATATGACCATCTAAATGAGAGTTTTGAGTTCTTTTGTGTGTCTTACAAAATGGAATTTAGCATTTTCTCAATTTTCTTTCACTGTGTTTGGGAATGAAAGAGTTAAAAACAAATTATTTTGTAAGGATTATAGATAAGTCATTTCTGAGAATTAGAGACGTTAGTGTAAGTTAAATTTTGGCAAGGTTTGAGTTCGTTCCCAGGCTCACTACGTTAGAAAAAGCGCGGGAAAAATGAAGAGCTCTAGTCTGGATCCGTCCCACACCGCTCCTGCACCGGACACGATGCAGGACCTTCGCGTCCTTATGACGAAGCAAGACGAGATTCACAACCCGGGGTCAATTTAATAAAACTTTTACAAGCGTAATGTACAAGTGTAGCTGTTGTTTTCAACCTCTGAAGCAATGCCCACACTTGTAAATTACACATGTAAAAGTTTTATTAAATTGACACCTGGTCTTAACTACTGCAGACAACGTCACGTAACTACTATTCACGTAACTATACAAATCATGCTTTTTATTTACTGTATTATAATTTATGTTTGATTAATTAACAAGGGTTTACAATGCATTGTAAGGCGTTTTAAAATCCCGTGGCCTTTCCAATTCAAGTTTACACCATTCTCGTCCCCAAAGCCACCTGCCCCGCCACCGGAGCCTGAGTATGAGGACCAACTGGTCTTCGTGCTCAACAGGGCCAGCGGAAGGGCTGCTGGCCTCTTGGGACAGGCGACTCTGGGGGCAAGATCAGAATGAATTTACTCATATCAAAAGGATTTTTACCAGCAAAATAAATGATGTAAATGGCATAAGTTGTTGAAGAAATTATTGAGACTTGACATGAAATTTTGGCGGGGCGGGTACCTTAACAAGACTTTCAAGACAGAAGCTCATTAATTTTTGTGCTCGAAAATTCACACCCCGTAAGGGCCGGCACTCGCATATAAAACTCAGTGAAAACTGACGGTGGTGATCTTCGTACCTTTTACCTTAGGTGTTGAAATTCGTGACCAGTTCGTATCCACTTTCGGACACCTGTTAAGGTATTAAAAAAAACGAAAACGAGAATGCTGCTAGTATACGCAGGATCTGTAAGAGATCTGATCAGACAAAAATAAACAAAATACTATAAGAAGCAAGGGCTGACAACTGCGTAGAAAAAGTAACGCAACAATGGCATGATTGAGACCAAACCGAAAGTTTAAATGCACAAAAAGTGTGGATAGCTATTTCGCCGTTATTGCGGCTCATCAGCACATGGTTTCCTAGGTACTTGGTGTATCCCTGATCATAATGTATGGTACTTCATGTATCCCTTATTGTAATGTATTTAGATATATTTGCAGTGTAATTTAGGGTCGGATTACAGTATCTAGGGTTGAAGCACTGATTTTAGTATTTAGGTTTAAGCACTGATTCCAGTATTTCCAGTGTATCGAAAGGGTCAGTTCTTATATATGGTCTGGGCTAGCAGCATATTATCTTATATCCCTTAAAAATTGCAATTTCCGGCAGCTAGTCCTCGGTGGTACAGTGGATAGTGTGCATGGAGCAGATCATACGGCCCGGGTTCGATTCCCCATTCTGCTGTTTTTATCTTATTTTTCTATTGAAATAAAAACTAAGTGTTGAAATACAAAATAATAAGGGATACACCAAGTACATACCCATGGTTTGGCCATGTTCTCTCTGGCAGATAGTTTTGCTATCGCCGCCTAGTTCAACGCAACAGTGGCATGATATTTTCAAATGTTTTGTTCATTGTGTATGGCATAAGCTGTGCACGTGGACAGACATATGACCTTGAGGTCATATCCGGAGTTTTTACCAAGTGCACATTAGTGAAGTGCTAACTCAGTCAGGTTAGTCACTCGAACTTGTCGCTACACTGTGCTTATGAGCCGCAATAACGGCGAAATAGCTATCCACAGTTGCATTTAAACTTTCGGTTTGGTCTCAATCATGCCATTGTTGCGTTACTTTTTCTACGCAGTAGTCAGCCCTTGCTTCTTATAGTATAAGGTGTTAAGCCAGAAAAATATGCTGACAGAAACAACTTTTCAGAAAGAATTGGTACCTCTTAATCGAGCCACACCCACAAAAGGGGTCGTTTCTGGTTCCTTTTATGGGTTCCTTTCGCAATTTCCTACAATAATTCCAGTCAATGTTATATAGGATTACCCCCCCTCCACCCCCCCCCCCCCCGGACACTCACCCTGTAAAATTGTTCCGGCAATCGTTCTTATTGCTGTGTTACTTGTAGATTTGAGGTTCCTCTTGTTGTAAGTGACTTCGTCCCAGGGAGGGTGGTACTCAGGTATATGAGGGACGGTAAAAACGGCAAACTGATCCTTACGGCAAGAAGAAGAGATTTAGACAGAAATAGCCCCCGTAGAAGGTTTGTTTTGCAAACCGAAATATCGGGCAAATATATTCAACTGTTTATTATTTTTTTATTTCACTTCTGTCTCTATCTCTTCTTCTTGCCGTAAGGATCAGTTTGCCGTTTTTACCTATACTATTTTTTTTATTTTTTTTTTACTATTTTTTTTACTATTTTTTTTTACTGATCCAGGTCTACGATAGATCCGGCACTCTTCATTGACCTTCATTGGTTTGTCGCTGTGGTTTTGCCGTTATTATAGTTTTTGAAATTTAAATGTATAAAGCAAAGAACTGGAAACTAGTAGTATACAATTACAACTGTGTCAACGAGTAATGATTGACAACAACAACAACAGTAATGATTGAATTAATAAACCGGTAAAGTTTTTCACTGCCGTTTCGTTTAAGGCAGGGTTTAAATCTCGAATTAAAAGGGTCTCCTTTCCGAACGGCCTCTTGTCAGGATTTCAAAATGACCAAATTTTATGTTGTGGTTGGTCGAGGAGATTTCATGACAGTTTGTGGTCAGTGCTCGGAAATGTTCCATTTTTCTGTCACATAAACGGCGTTTTGTTTTCCCAATATAAAAGTCATTACAATCCCAACAACTGGCTTTATAAATGACTTTAGACATAAACGATCGAACGAGAAATTTTGTCTGTAAGGGAAAAAATATTTGATTCTGTGAGCGTTCTGATAAACTATTTTCAGGTTCAAGCAACCGAAGAAATTGTTTTTTGGTTTTTTGTAATGTTGAAATTGGTGGAAGGACAGTCATCTTTAGTGTGATAAGGGCTTGAGTCTGGCGATGTTTCCCTTGAGAACCTGTGATGGAGAGGTTTAACGCGCACAGTCGAAGGTTCACCACCTCGCTTGAAAGAAATGAGAGATCCTCACCTCGAGCGGGAGCCAGTAAGACTGCCATCCATGACGAGAGCAAACCATAATAACACATTTTGAAAGTGCAAAGACTAGATACTGATTGCAGTATGCAACTAAATGCTAAAGTAAGTGAACTTTCAATAGAATACTCGAGCTTTTGTACAATGTCTGCTAACACAACCAAAAAAAATGGCTGTACAACCGAACAGTTAATCATAACAACATGTGGGCTTAACCATGAATCATGAGGCCTTCATTCTTTTGGCCAATGCAAAGCAACAATACACCATTCTTAAGTGAACCAAGCTGTAAAATTATTTTAACTACAACAGAACTATTGAGCTGTTTGACCTTGTAAACTTGAATACAAAGTAACAGTACTATTGATAGCTCATCACACCATGAATGACCCACAGAAAATAAGATTCATTTTTCCATTAACTATTCTGATGAGGCAGTAAAATTTAATATTTAATTGGGACTGGCTCTAGTGATGCATTATGGACATAATTTTGGATGTTGATATTCATACATTTCATCATTTTAGCAGTACAAATCATGCCAAAGCACCTACAAAATACAGTCTAGGTTAGCAATCCCTTAGCAGTGACTCTAGATCTACATGTATAGTGTAAGATGGAACTCCTGTTAACTGTTTATATTACGTTATTGGCCTTATATTATAATTGAGGTGTCAGTAAAGGAAAACAGAGCGACACTTTTTGTCTTATTCCAGGACTGTCATTATTATTTTTAAAGGTTTGAGGTTTCCAGCTACACAAGAAAAATAGGTGGCCATAAACTGATAGCTTCCCAATTTCGTTTAGTCTTTTTTAGCCTTTTTCAAACTTTGAGTAGCCAGTCATCTTCACCACAGTTGCCAGCCATTTAAATAGCTGGTTGCCAGCTACTAATGACAGCCCTGTTATTGACCATGATATTTTAAACAAATCTGAATGCCATCCTTTGATCTTACTTGAAAGCGAATTAAGGCGTTTTTGATGTTCATCTCAGTTGATAAATTCATCATTTACATGTAGTGCTGTCATCTGAACACAGTTCTTGTAGTGTCTTTCTTTTTCTCCTTGCTTCTTCTAAGTTCCTTTTTCTTTTTCTTAAATCCTGCAAAGAAAAAAGTATATACATGAAATGTACATACAATCAATCAATCAATCTTTTATTAAACAAAATAAATTATTTACAAAATTATAGGCACCCGCAGGTAATCAAGCTAATTGAGGCGGGTGCTTTTAGAAATAAATAGATAAATGAATAAGAAATCACATTACAAATAAAATACAGAGATAAATAAATTGGTACATAGATACATACAAAAATGACATACAAAACATATGCATAAGTGAGAAATTTTTAGGCACTTAGGCCAGTTCCGACTTTGATCTTTTTGAGGGCATCATTCTCAGCATCATTGTCACTTGGCAGGTCTTTGTGATAAGCAACATCTACAGTTGTACATGTTAACTGTACATTAGGAAATCCACCAAGACAAAGAATAACATTAATAGCCGTCCATTTCACCTGTCATTAATCGGGGTTCTAGTGTGCATGACTAAAGAAACTTTATGGAAATCTGGGGTTTTTAATGAACTAATGAAATGAGGGTAGCTGATAACTTGTCATTGTAAAGTTTTATGATTTAAACCAGTAGAGCTCTTTTGTGTTAGTATTAACCCAAGGTGCAAATGTCTTGTACCATTGAACCATTTTACAATACGCGTGACCATTTCACAATACGCTGAACCATTTCACAATACGCTGAACGGCCATTTCACAATACGCTAAACCATTTGTCGTTAGGTTAAACCATTTCTTATTACACTAGACAATTTGGTGCATGACGATTCATTAAACCATTTCACAGTAAGCTAGACCGTTTGTTGTTGCACTTAATCATTTCAAATTGTGCTGAATCATTTGAGAATTGACTTGACCGATTTAACAATGGACACTACATAGGTTTGCATTAGCTTTTCCAATTCTATTTAGTCTATGCTGTTTTACAAACGGAAGCTGGACTATTCGCATTTTGATTTGATCATTTGTGTTTTTCTTGAACCGTTTTGACATCGGCGGCTAGACCGTTTCTCATATGTCTAAACCATTTATTGTTTAAGTATTCCATTCCACCAAAGACAACCGGTCCGACTGCGTCATAACCACATCAATTCAAAACTATCTATACCAACTTACAAAGAACAACTGGACCATTTCTGTTTATTCTATATCGATTGCAATGTTTGTATTTTTGGTGGTAACGGCCGCCCATATAAGCGGCAATATACGCATTAGTGACACAGTTTGTCTAGGTGTATTTCATAATGACAAGTGGGAAACATTTACTTTTCCTTTTGCAAATCCTACTACTTCTCTTCTGTTTTTTGCTCACTGTTGCTGCTTTTATCAGTTACCAGGAAATTTCTTAGTCTAGCCTATTATCTGACAAAACTGATACCATTGTTGAACATACAATCCCATGTAAATCATTGTCAGGAAAAAGTGCTTGACAATTCAAATCACACATGCACCTTATTTATTTCAAAATGGTGGCCAATTTGTTATTCTTGGACACGCAAGTTAATTAGCTCTCTTTGCCTCATTTTTACTTGAAAATTCTTTTGTATTTTGCACACGATGATGAGGCAAAGAGAGCTAATTGACATGGATATTTTTATAAAAGAACAAATAAAATGGCTGCCATTTTAGACTCAGGTGTTTAGTGTTAGGAAAGGGCAAATTTTTTTTGTCATAAAGAGGGTCACCGTTTGACAGCTGAAGCAGTACACCCCCTGCCAAAACTTGGGTTGACTAACCAACCTCCCTCGCCACCCCCACCCCCCCCCCCGCGCCCCCTCCCCCCCCCCCGCCCCCCTCCTCACCCACGGCCATTTGAAATTGGTCACATCCCACCATCCCCCACTGAAATGATAACTTAAAATAGACATAAAATTGAAGTGCTTTAACTCACCTCTTCCTTTAAGCACGTGTTCAATGCTCTTTTGATGTCGTTACATTCGCCAAAGAATTTCCCAACAGGGTTCTACACAAATAAAGAAAACACGGTTTTTAGCGGAGCCCGCGGGCCGAAGGCCCGGCGGAGTACCATACTCATAGAACCTATGCCCGTCATTTTTCATGGTCATGGCTAGCGGAATGTTTCGAGGGCATGCGTGTGCCCGCCGCCCTCCGGGCTCCGCCGTCGCGCAGGACTAGGTCGCGGGCGCGTATCACGTCGCAAAACATGCGCGTACGACGTTATGTTGAAACCAAAGCGAGGCTTTGTTTTTCGCGCGGTTACACGGCCGAATGTCACGTCAGCTGGGAAAATACTTTGATGTTTTACTGTGTTTACTGAGCGGAGAAAACGGTTTAAGTGAAAGTCGTTATTTTCCTGCATTTTTTCGCGGTTTCCTACTCAAGACAGGGACACTAATTAAGGGATACTCAGAAACCGCTTTAGTGGAAAAAGAAGAGCTTTCAGGAATAAAATCTTGCTTCGAGGAACTATGCACGTTTTTAGCAATGCGAGAGATGGGTTCGTTTTACGGATTTCAGCACCAAAGCGGAGATTTAAAGAATTTCCAAGCACAGTAGTCGCCGGAGGGACTTAAAGGTAAAACAAATTACATTTTTCGATGGGAATTTATCTTGATATCAATCTTTGATTGACTTTTTGTTTGTGTTCTCGTTAGTTTTGGAGAATTGTTTATAAACGTGTAGTTTAAATTCAGTTGTATTATTTTCTTGAATTTCATCGAAGACACGGCTCGGCCTTGATGCGCTATAAATGGTACGCGTTTTGCTTCTAAACATAAACTAATGGAGATTTGAATAAAATTTTTCGAAAGAAGATTGTGTTGTCCATTTTTATGTGTTTGTTCATTCATTACATAGATTGAAAAGCGATTTTATGTAAACAAAACAAGACTTAGATTTTATACTCGCGTCGCCTTATGCAAATATGTTTGTATATTTTTGCAATTTTGATTTCCAAATCAGTTTCTCGGGCATTTTTTGACAAGCAACAAGTGTATTTTATTCGGAAAATAGTCGTAATAGTTATTCTAGTCGGGTAAAAAGTTGTTTTTGTGAACTTTTGTACGGTCTAAATGTACTGTGCAGACGGTCGGGTAATAAGCTTAAGCTTACTGTTTTTGAGAATTGCTAAAATTGAAAAATAGCCCGGTCGTCAATCTTAATTCCGACCTTTCGCCTAAGTTAAGTTTCATCTTAGTTAAGCTTGTTCAGAGGGTCTTCAGAGGGCGATGCTATTAGGCTAAGCCTAACTATATGTATTGTGTAACAAAACATTGCATGGAACCGGTCTACCGAGACATGGACGAGTTTACAGCCTTAGTTGACTTGACAAACCTCTTCGTTACAGCGGTGCAGTTGCTGAATAATTTCTAGACATTCGCTATGAAGGTGAGGTGCTAAGGAGGGATGCATTACTTGCGTTGATGTTTTGTCGGCTTCTCTTCCACAGGAAAAAATACCTGATTCCCATTTTGGGATTTTTCAGGGTATTTACAGAACACCAACAAAATTCCCAAATTTGGCGAATTGAGACAAGTCCCAACCTGGGAATTCCCAACCACGTTCCCTGTTTGGAACTTGTCTCACTCTTCCAAATTTGGGATTTATATGGGTATTTTTTAAATACCCTAAAATATCCAAAAATGGGAACCTGGTATTTTTCCTGTGTTCATCACAAACACCGCGTTTCGAACTTTTGCAGTGCTTTTTATCGCCAGGCCTCTCCCTGCTTAGCAGCCAGGCCGTTTTCGCCAGACGCGCAATACCTCTAATGTAAGCAGAAACGAAAAATACTGCAAATTTGATTTATTTTTGCAGTCAAAATACTCAGCGCGTTCCGCTTATTATTCGGGAATGGCTTTCATTAATCGGGAACGGATGGCATTATTGAAATCAAAATTCAGGTTTTAAATTGATTATTGGAATCTTCCAACGGTAGCCTCATTCGAAATAACGAATGTTGATTGGTTTGTTATAGAGTGCTTTCACATGACGTCATAAAAATTACAAAATCTAAAGTATACATCCAACAAAGCTGTTTCTAACATGGTATGTGGATACCAGTGCTATAATCTTTCACAAAAAGTTTCAGGTTTTAACGATGTTTCGTTTTCGATATAAAGGTTGTAAATGTGTCACGCAATTCGTCGCGCTATTTCAGATAAGCCGTGAAAATAAACAAAATTGAACTAGTTGAAAGTTATTAATGAATTATAGATGCTTATAAGCCGATTTTTATATTATATTATATTATATTATATTATATTATATTATATTATATTATATTATATTATATTATATTATATTATATTATATTATATTATATTATATATTATACTATACTATATTTTCTTTCTGTATAGCCCTGGCCCTCAGGAAGACTAGTACAATTAGTCGAAATATTGGCCATTAATAAATCTGCCCTTTGCCGTAGTGCCAGCCTTGCATTCAGTTTTGTATTTTCACATTCAAGTGACGCCTGGCACGAGATCTTTCACAAGGAAGATCCGGCAACTACCAGTAAGTTTAATTTCTGCGTCGTGTGGACCTCTGCATTCAAAGGCTTTTCTAGGACACCAAGATGGCCACTCCATACATTTCTTACTAAAAATGTCTATACTCATTCGCCTAGAACTCTTGAATGAAATGCTCTTGCGCTTCAAAATTTGGCCCAGATGTGTAGTTTTAAACTATCTACAATTCCATAAACATTTTAGAATCGAAAACTGCTTCTGAATTTTGATATGACGTCAGTGAAAACACTCTACTGATATCAGGCGAATTTTCACGTGCAAAGCAGGCAACAGTTGGCAGCTTGACACATATGACCTATTTCTGTTCGCTCAACAAAAATTCATCACTGAGTATTTTTTTGACGTAAATAAGCTCTGCATTCACAAAACTCCGAAGAAGAATTCTTAAAATGGTAATGTGCTGGTACTGAAAGAGAAATTTTCACCGAAAGTGAAGAAAATTTCGTTTAGTATGAAGTCCAAGCTACTGAATTCTCTGAAACCAATAGCGATCAACGATTGCGTATTTCGCCTGTAACCTTTTGACCCATGTCAGTAAATAACCAATCAGCATTCGTTATTTCGAATGAGGCTACCGTTGGAAGATTCCAATAATCAATTTAAAACCTGAATTTTCATTTCAGTAATGCCATCCGTTCCCGATTACTGAAAGTCATTCCCAAATAATAAGCGGAACGCGCTGAGTAGTTAGACTGTATAAGGCTGTACTATTTTAAAATTTCCGCCGCATTCGTAAAGAAAAAACACAAATATTGGGAATAAAAACACAAGCTATGTTTTCTTTTCTTTTTGACTCTTAACGGGAATTAAGTCTTGTGACTTACAACTGATGGTGACACGTTTTCTCGTGCCCGGGAAAAAGATAACAATTACCTTATTGAGTGTTAAACTATTTCCGGTGTGTCCAATTTAAAGGCAAAGGGCTTGTCGACGATGGCATTTATAGGGAATGTTTCATCTGTATCGGTAAAGAATATACGACGGGTGGCTGTATTCCCTAAAGAATGGATTTTGGATCACTTTGGTGGTTTCTGATCATTTGGTTTTGTTGCTCAGGTAAGTGACTATTTATTAGTGATACTAGTAATTGTCAATTGCATCAAGCCGTGTAAACATGATTGTTACTCGATTGTTACCGTGATTCGAGAAAAGAACACCCTGTTATCAACGATATTATGTTTCTTCACATACCGTCTATATTAGTTTATTGTAATTTCTCGTGGACCAAAGATCATCATGCAAAATTCTATATGAACATTTGACTTCATATTCCAATTGTGAAATTTTATAATTATCCAGAACGATAGACCGCGTTGACTCGTAAATTTTGCGAGTGTTATTAGATCATTTAGAAACAAGCTCGGTAAAACAAAGTATTTAAAGAAGTTAAAAGAAACCATATATTAACAAGAGGCTAAACATAGCCTATACTCATGCGCATGACAGTCTAAGACGAGTTTATTGAAGCTACCAATTTTTCTGTAGTCGCTTTTAATATTTAATTTATTGATTCCTGATCAAACCCACACTAGTGTAATACTTCCCAAACGTTAACCGTGAATTATTTCTATTACATTGGGTTATTCCAGAAAGAATTCCCCCCCCCCCCCCCACCGACGGATGGCAAGATTGTTTGACCCCTCCCCCCCCCCCCCCCCTCCCGCCTGGATTTCCAAGCCAAGAGACCCCTTCTCCTGCCCGGATTTCCAATAATTTTTGTGGAAGCCCTAAATTTACAGGTAATGATAAAAATACATGTAATCCGATCCACGAGATTCTACTTTTATAATGTGAAAACTGTGGTGATGAGTGCTATAAATTGGTGAAACATTTTAATAAAAATAAATATTGCGTGACACATCATGAATCATGACACCCCCCCCCCCGTTTGATTTCAAGACCAAATCGAAATGAAATTTTTCTATAAAGCTAGTCCTTTAAATAACTGCTTTGATTTTGCCATGTATTAGTTTTTTCCAAGCTTCACAGTTTTTCAAAGTGTTGTCGCAAATACACTTCTTTCATATATGCAAATTTCGTGTGGAATGTAATTCGATCGCGTGCTGCTTTCACATGATCATGAATCCAAAATATTTGTTCTAAAGGTCCAAACTTTTTAATGAAACTCATATTTCCTTGAATGAAAATGTTTTTTCCTTGAACAAAAGAGTTAAACGCTTATCAGAATTCAGTGATTTTCTGCTTCCGGAAGGCTTGGCGATTTATTTATCCTCAATGCAGTGCGCAGCGCTGGCGTCTGCGAATTATATTATAAACATCACAAAATAATATTTAAATTCAGCAACCTGCTATATTATATCTAGTGTTTTCTAAAATTTCCGACTTTGCTTGTGTATATAGAATGCCATTCTTATCCGTAAAGATGATTCGCATAATGTTTTCGCGAATCAAAAAATCTTGAAAGCAAACTTTATTTCAGAAAGCGCTATTTAACTTAATTATATTTAAATACTAGCGTTCCTTTACCGTGATTATTGACTTCACGAAGAAAACATTCGAACAAGTTTGCGTCTAATGTTTCCCAAACCGTGACTGCATTCTGTTACATTTGAAAAGACTACTTTTAAAAGCAATAAAATCAGTAAACGACCGGGTTATTTTTCAATTTTAGTAATTCTCAAGACAGTCCGTTGACTCTGTGTTTAGAGTGCACAAAAGCTCACAAAAGCAACTGTTTCTCGGTCTAGAATAACAAGTACGACACAAAGAAAAAGTCAATCACAAATTGATATCAACATAAATTCTCACCGAAAAATGAAATTTCTATTATGGTAAAGTCCCTCGCCTGCTTGAAAATTCTTTAAACTCCGCTTCTTCGGATTTGATCGCCCCCCGCACTGATAAAACTTGAAGCAAGATTTCGTCGCTCGTCGCTTACAGCTCTCCTTTTTCTCCACTACAGCGGCTTCTGAGTACTCTTTAAAGCTTTCTCTTTCCATTTTGAGTATTTTGAATGTGTGTTGTTATTCCGACAAGACAAAGAAAACCAAGCACATGCCGAGCGCGGCCTGCGACCCGGTTAGTAATAATATATGCGCGCATAAATTTGCATGCACTAATGTGACAAAAACAAGAAGAAACGCCACCGATTTTATACCTCATGCGCTTACTGCGCATGAGTAATTATTTATGTTATTAAACAAGTAAAGCAAAGTCAAAAAGATAAATTTTTAAATATATATTGCCTCTCTTGATCGCGTGATTTCAGATTACATCGCGTGATCTATTGTGGTCACGGGTCGACACTCGTTAACATCCGTCGAAAGGCCCTCTTATCTTCGGCCAGCTTTCGTAATCTAATGACGTCACGCTTGTGCTGCCGTCTGCTTTTATTTACATTTGGCCACCAATGGCTGCTTCCATCTTCGACTCTGGTGTTTGTTTTGAGTAAATTGTCCCGTTTTTCGATCCTACTTCGCTTGATTCAGATCAATTCCGTTTGGAAAGGATGTTGTGATGTCTTCAACCTCTTTTTGCTCCGTAACTGAGAGGGACCTTCCGCGTATGTTATTGAATGAAACTAGACACTGAAAGTACTCAGAAACATCCCTTGAATGGCCCCGGGATCGGATCGCATTCATGAAGAATGATACGAAATGAGAAAATAAAATATGGATAAACCGCAGCACCGTTGCACAACTTTTATAAAATATTGGCGGGAATTATAGAGAAATTGTGTAGTCAGGTCTTTGTTTATAAAATAATAATGAATGCTTGCACTAAGCTGTCTAAGCTGTCTGATAACTTCTCCGTTTCAACGGCCGATGAAGCCTACAAGCTAATCCAAGATTTCGAGACTCGAAAGTACGGTAAAATGTTCCTGCTACAAGGCAAGCAAAGGCTTTGGAAGCTCAGGTAAGCGTTAGCTGTAAAGAGAAAGTGAGCAGTCCGGGATATCTTTAAAAGCGGAAGCGCTCTACGGTTCACCGATATTTCTGATTAAGATAACAGCTTCTTCGTCGTAAAGGAGTGGAAATTTATTGTGGAAAGGTGAAACAACGGTGGCAGTCTCCTGGCGGTGAGGAGAGAAAGAGAATTTTCGCACGCTGTAATTATTTTCCGGATTTGGGGGCGGGGCATATGTTTAAAACATGTGATGGTATTCGTCCATCCTACCTTGGGATATTTTTCCTGTCAAATACTGACGACTGAATGTGTACTCGAAAACATCCAGGGGATTTAGCTACATATTTTTTGAGGCGGGGGGAGGGGGTAGGAAACATTCTTGTGAAGTCCCTCCCCCCCCCCAAATCCCCCGCCCCCGGCCAACACTAACGTGGTTGCGTCGTTACCGGGGAATCAGCAGACTTCACGATGCATCTTCGGGGTTCTATTCCGAGGGTGGGGTCGTTTCCTCCAGAAGGTTACAAGTTCAGGAAACGAACTTTAAATAATTCTCGTGAAAGATCTAGGGCCTCGTTTATTTTGTCCGTTTTTTTCATGAGGACTGTTGTTGTTCTTTTACTGTGCCTTTTTAAGGTTTATGTCAGAGTTTGTTTTAAGTTCAGTGATGGCTTTGACCTCGCTACATGACATCATCATCATCATCATCATCATCATCATCATCATGACAAGTTTTTTTTGGCTTTCAAAGCCTCATTTTAATTTAATCTCAGAGAGTTGTATTTTAATACTCTCCAAATAGCTCTCAAGGGCAACGGATGGTTGAACCGGTGGAATCCAATTCGATTTGACGTGAAATGGATGTGTTTCTTTATTTTGGCCGTGAAAGATATATTGGAGGCGCATTCGTCTCGCAAATTGTTCAAAATCCCGCAAGAATCCTTGCCTTGTTTTAGTTTCGTTTGTCAGGGGTGTTGGGATGAATTTGAGTCCCTTTGATAACAAGTTGACCTGGCTATCAGTTCCTTTCTGTGGCTGCCCGCCTTTTTTTCATGTTTCTCTTACGCTTAATATCGGTGAACCGTAGAGCGCTTCTTCTTTTAAAGATATCCCGGACTGCTCACTTTCTCTTTACAGCTAACGCTTACCTGAGCTTCCAAAGCCTTTGCTTGCCTTGTAGCAGGAAAATTTTACTGTACTTTCGAGTTTCGAAATCTTGGATTAGCTTG
>JAJGOT010000249.1:0-192500 GCA_022457155.1 Cladopsammia gracilis | reverse complement strand
TCGTCAATCTCAAAATAGGGAGATTTGTCCACTTCTTAAAGTGACACATTAGTTTGTCTCTTTTTGGGGCAATTTTACTTTCTATTTTTTCATAAAATCTGAGTTGGTTGATGAAAAGTTGAAGGCTAGGGATTTGGCCACCGGATCTAGACTTGTATATCAAAAGTTTGTATACTGTGAGAATAAGGTTATTACTGGACTGTGTTTTTAAATTACGAGTTATATTTTGTCTGTAACACCCTAAAGAAGAAAGGCTGTGCTGGATATTTTACAAATATAGTCGATTCCGTACCGTGAATCAGCCTTGTTATTTTATCAAATTGTCTTTTTTATTTTTGCAAAATAAGAGGGGGCGGGGTGGGGGCGGGGTAGCCCCCGGACTCCCTACGCCCCCGGACCGCTCCTCTAGATCGACTACTGGGAAGGGTGATTCGGATGCTTTGCGCGCGCTCCCGATTCCCCCCTTTTCCTTTCCTCTTTCTAGTGCCTGCCACGCATGCGCAGACAAACAAGTCGCTCCCTTCTTCATTATTTGTAGAGATTTGTTTTATATAAGGCTGTCTAATTGTTGATATGATAAATTGCATGGCATTTCAGTAGTAATCATGTTCTGAATAACTCAACCGAACCGAAAGAAATAATGGATAAATTCTACAAATTTAGGCCCCGTTTACACGGGTCCGGACAAATTTTTGGACGGACGAATTTTGTTCCTAGACCACGTGTTTACATGGATCCGTGCAAATTCTGTTACAGATTGCAGTGGTGTTTACAGGGATCCGTGCACACTTAGCCGTTCAAAACTTCGTCCAGTTCTGCCGGTCCCGTGTAAGCGCAAGGTGGAACCGTGCAAGTTTTTGTCCGTGCAAAAATTTGTCCGGACCCGTGTAAACGGGGCCTTATATACAAATTTATATACAATGAAAAAAAAACTTGTATACGTTGCATGAGAAAACAAATAAAATAAGCATGGTTGATACTACGTAGTGCACTTAACGTGACAACGACATGATAGACCCCAAACTGAAAGCCAAAATGCAACCGTGGACACCACCAGCATTTTCGTTCACGGTCCTTTGCCGTTTCTTCAATAAGAAAACCACGTGATAAATGTTACTTCAATAACATGCGGAATTTGAAATTCAAATCTCCACCAACGGTTGCGTTATTCCCTGCCGTCAATCATAATTAATACGAAAGCCAACAGACCATGTAAAAAAGAAACAAACAAAATGGATCGAAATCTACCAATCATAATGCACGGACGTGATCTTTTGACCTCATTGAAGTGAAGATCTGTTTCCTGAGAGGTAAGCTGAGATGATTGACGGCAGCGTAAAACGCAACTGTTGGTGGAAATTTGAATTTAAAATTTCGCATGTTATTGAAAGGCGCAGTAAACATTACTTTAACCTTGTATTTTGAACTCAGTTGAACTGTTATTTTTACTCTGACCAAACTGTTTTTTAGCTCATTGTAACATTGTAAATAAAGACGCTATAATTAGGCAAAAACGTAAACAAAGTCCCTCATATATCCTCTGATCTGAGATCCGTTTGTTTCGTCCCCTAGCAACCGTTTCCGCCAGTCAGTGGTACGTATCGAGGTTAAGAGGGACCTATAAAGTGAACTGCGGCCTGGAAAAGTCTCACCCCTGCAAGACCATCCACCAAGTAACTGCGCGTGCTCGTGACGGAGACGTCGTCAACATAGACGGCTCAGAAACGTCACGTGACCCATATCCTTGCGAATCAGGCGACCCAGAATTGCAGATAGCAGGTGTTGAGATTCGCAGCTACGGAACTCAAGCATTTGTCGCTTTTAAAAACAACAGCTTGCGATTTTCTTGCGATATTAGAAATAACTCTTCCAGTGGCGTCTCTTTGATTGGAATTACTTTCATAAATACCACGCTGAACCTTGAAGAGTGTTCTCTAAACATGACCGGGGTCAGTTTTGTAAACAGCTCCGTTGATACCATGTTTCTGAATGTTTCGCGAGGTTCAACAGGAAAAATTGATTTTAATGGATGTAATTTCTACAACAACAACGGTAGCGGTCTCAAGATTCGCGGTGATTCAGTAAATTTGAACATCAGAAATTCCTCCTTTAAGAAGAATAATCTGTGCAAGCGCAATGCAGAGAGCGCGCTACTTGTAATCTCACCGCAAAGTTCGCGAGCTCAAATTAGAGTCAACTTCACTAACATTACTGTATCACAAAACATCTGTCCTGGAAATGCGTGCTTCAAAATTGGATCTGGAAACGATGGACTGTTAACAATGAAAATGGAGGAAGGCAAATTTGAGAACAATAACGCATCAGAAAGTGTGGTCGACATCAGTGGTACATCAATCATAGAGTTTACGGCGATTCGGTTTAGAAAAAATACCGGCAGAGCTGTTAACATTCGGGATGGAAACTCGGTTCAACTGAAAATCATGAACGGAAGTTTTGTTGACAATAAAATAGAAGTTCCCAACAACATGGGCAATGGAGGAGCAGTCTATGTCAGCGAATTCACACAGAAGGCCCTCGTCTTCATGTCGAGGTCAAATTTCAGCTCGAATCAAGGTGAAAACGGCGGCGCATGCGCTTTCGTTAACCTAAGGTTACTGACATTGGCTATCGAGAGCAGCGATTTTGTTAAAAACGAAGGTTGGGTCTACGGTGGCGCATTGGCTGCTGGTAACGAGCCGTTTGATAACGAGCAACCCAATGCCACAATAAATATTTACAATTCAAAATTCATTGGAAATACAGTTCATTCTAGGGAATCCATTGGAGGGGGAGGCGCCTTGGCATTTCATGTGAGACACATGTGGAATTTTACATTAACAAACAACACTTTCAAAGAAAATACCGCTGAACAAGCGATTGCTGGAGCCTTAATAGCTGTCATAGAGACACTTCATCAAGAAGCTCTGTTCTTCAACTGTGAATTCGTTCAAAATTCTGGTGCTATATTTTCGGGGACACTGTGCCTGTCTATCGTTCTTTCAGCGCGTGTGTCAATAGAAAATTCGACGTTTCTTCAAAACAAAGGGAATAGCTTGTACGACATTGTTATGTCTCAAATTAGCTACTTGCTGATCTCATTTTGCAATATTCAACAGAACTCGGGAGGTGGTGTTGCTGTTGGAGTCACGAATAACACCAGTGATGTTCGCGTGGAGAATTCTGTAATAAGTGACAACAAAAACTTTATTTTCTCTCTTAACGAAATCGGTAGTGACGCAATTTTTCAATTCACCAACGTTTCGATACTGAGAAATGGCTGCAACACTCAGAGTTCCATCTTCCTTGTTTCTATGGAAGGAGATCGAAACTCATTGCGTTTTCAAGCGAGTAAAATAGAGCTTAATTTCTGCAAATCAGGGGTAATGAAGATTTCTGTTACATGTGCATCAAACCAATGTTCGGGCAGTTCAGACACTGTCGTCGTTATAAACGATACTGCGTTTCGTAGAAATTCTGGTGTCTCCGAAAGCGTACTGACAATACTAGACGCTGAGGTGGTCCAAATTGAAAACAGCTATTTTATCAACAATTTCGGAAACAATGATGGATCACACGTGCGAGTCCAACTACGTTCGAGCAAATTATCAATTTACAAAACACACTTTAACCAGTCGTTAAGGTCGCAAGTCTTCAACGCACGCAAAGAGAAGCCGTATAACGGATTTCTAACTGTGACAAGCTTTGGCAACATATCTGTACGTGACAGTTCGTTTATTTCTGATCCAATCAGCCACGATGGCATAAATCTAATCTTTGTTAAGGGTGCAGGAAATGTTTGGATGAACGATTCTGTAAAAATTCAATCCCCGTTCGGAAGCAAGCTGATACTCCATAATTTCACGCATTGGGAGAGTGGGCTGGCACGCAAACGGACTTTGATCACGTCTCTTTCCATTATTACTCAACCTTGCCCCATAGGAATATACAGTATAAGGAGGGACACTAGTAAAGGTTCCAATATACAGCAACTCGTGAATTGCCACCCGTGTCCCGATGGAGGTAACTGCACGTCTGCTTTAGCGGCAAGACCAAACTACTGGGGTTTTCCCGGCATCAATGATACAGTACAATTCATGCTTTGTCCCCATGGTTACTGCTGTCAAGCCAAACATTCGTGCCCTTACAACAACGCAAGCTATAACAATTCTGGTTGCCAAGGTAACCGTACTGGGATTCTCTGTGGAAAGTGTAAAAAGAATTTCAGTGAATCTTTGTTCAACACCAATTGTGTTTCTGCCAAGAAATGCACTCATCGCTGGTTTTTGGTCGTTATTTGTATTTGCACAACATTATTTGCGATGTACCTTATCAGAAAACCTCCAGTTGTTCCAATAATAATGGGACACTTAACATGGTTTATTCCAAGCCACAGCCGAAACAATTACCACGACGTCGACAAACTAGAAAGTGAAAACAAAACAGATTCTGACGGATACTTAAAAATCCTTTTTTATTTTTATCAAATCGCTGGACTGTTGACTATTTCATCTTATGGAGTGAGCAACTTGTTGAGAGATCATGGCATTGTATTGCTGGTAACAAGGCTTTTTGACTTCAGTCCACAAAGTAACTGGAACATTTGTCCTTTTCCTGGTCTCACGCCGCTAACCAAAACACTGTTCCAATTTGTTGTCGTCGTAGTTATGCTTTTGTCAATCCTGTTTATCTACTTCCTGCACAGCGTTCTCAACAAACTGCGCAAGCGTGTCCCAGTCCTACCCCCAAGTGGTCCATACCTCGGAGCGATCGTGGAGATGGTGTTGCTGGGGTACTCAGCATTGACAGGTACAGCAATGAGGCTGCTGGTCTGTGTAGAAATACAACACGAGTCTCGGTGGTATTACAATGCGGAAATCACGTGCCTGCAGTGGTGGCAGAAGGCCTCTATTGCGATAATAATTCTGTACCTGTTTCCGTTTATTTTCATGTTGTATGTTGGCACCTTGCGTCTGCATCAACGACAAATTTCAGCGAAGAAGTTTTTACTGGCTTGTGTTTTGCCTCTTCCATATCTGCTTCATGCCTTTGTTGCTTACATAAAGAAAGCTCTAACAAGACCACACAAATTCCTAGAGATGACATCAAACTTGTCTTCTGCTGATCTCGGAGAAGACAGTAACACCATCCAAGCGTCAATCCTTGAAGTTATCAGCGCGCCATTTTGCAATCAGAAACAAGATGACCAATCACCAGGCAAGATCTACTGGGAGAGCATTCTGATTGGCCGCCGATTTATCTTAATCCTGATTGGCTCGTTCGTGGCTCACCCCTTCCTTCGCTCTGTGTGCCTAGCAATCCTGTGCATCATTTTTCTTTTACATCACCAATACCAGAAGCCCTTTGTTAAGTTCAGCGCCAACCTGGCCGAAACAGTTTCCTTGACAACGCTGGTCGTCATAGCAATACTGAATGTTGGGGTGGACTCGTATTACTCGGCAGGGATTGAGGCCAGCGGAGTTGAGCAACACTATGTCAGCGGCTTTCTTTTGACTGAAGCACTTTTACTGGGTTTCATTCCGTTAGTGTTTATGATCTTCATTTTCTTGTCATTGGCCTCACAGCTTGTTCGCTTGATGATAATTTTATTCAAAGTGGTTCGACGGCTTGTTGCCAAATCAAAGACTTATAAACAAGAACAGAATGAAACTACTAGAAAAAGATTTGAATACAAGAGAATAGAGTAAAATTAAATTTAGCTGATCGGACTCATGCAAACAAACAAATAAACATAAACAAATAGCCCTTTCACTCTGACTCACAGAAAATTTGGATCGTGCAATGTAGTTCTAAATATGAAAGCTTTTGTTGTCAAGCAGTACTTTCCAGTGGTACTGCTTTTAACACTGAAAAAGTAGTTTTAACTTTTGATTCTGTGCGTGAAATCCTAAAGTATAACCATTCAATTCAAATGAAGGCTGTTGAGCAGTACTTTGCTGTGGTACTGTTTATTATGCGTTACAAAGTGGATCTAACATTTGAAACTGTGGATATAATTCTAAAGTGTGACCATTCAAATGTAAGCTTTTGAGCAGTACTTTCCTGTGGTACTGTTTATATATTTAATATGCTTAATATGCTTTATATGTGGTTATAACTTTTAATTCTGTGCATGAAATCCTAAAGTGAGACCATTCAAATATAAACAATTGAACAATACTTTCTTGTGGAACTGTTAATTATTCTGTACAAGGCGGTTCTGACTTTTGAGCCTCGTGGATGAAGTTCTATGACCATTCAAATGAGAGTTTTGAGTTCTTTTGTGTGTCAAAATGGAATTTAGCATTTTCTCAATTTTCTTTTTCCGTTTTTGGGAATGAAAGAGTTAAAAACAAATTCTGTTAGGATTAAGGATAAGCCATTATTGAGAGTTAGCGACGTTAGTGTAAGTTAAATTTTGGAAAGGTTTGAGCTCGTCCCAGGCTCACTACGTTGGAAAAAGCGCAGGAAAAACGAAGAGCTCTATTCTGGATTCGTCCCATACCGCTCCTGCACCAGACACGACCCAGGACCTTCGCGTCCTTATGATGAAGCAGAACGAGATTCAAAGCCTGGTCTTAAAGGGAACCTCCATTTTCATGACAAATTGACATTAAATTGTTGGAAATAAAGTCAAAATTTTGATTATTTTAATAACAAATGGAAATATTCTTTCAGTGTACAAAAAATGGATATGAATGCCGCCTATTTTCGCTTTTAAATTTCCCGCGCGCCGCCATTTTGAATATTTATGACGTGTTACGGTTGCTCCTGTTGTTAAGAATCAATATTCTTTTGTATGCAACAATTAGACAACCGTAATGGTGGCGTGCGGAAAATTTAAAAGCGAAAATAGGCGATATTGATATCCATTTGTTGTAGACTGAAATTATATTTGCACTTGTATTTTTTTCTTAAAAAAAATTAATTTAGACTTTATTTCCAACAATTTAACGTCAATTTGTTATAACAATGGAGATTCCCTTTAAACGATTGCAGACAACGTCACGTGACTACTATTCACGTAACAATAGAAATCATGTTTTTCATTTACTGTATTATAATTTGTTTGATTAATTAACAAGGGTTTACAATGCATTTTAAGCCGTTTTTAATTCTCGTAGCCTTTCTAAGTTTACTCCATTCGCGTCTCCAAAGCCGCCTGCCCCGCCACCGGAGCCTGAGAATGAGGACCAACTGGTCTTCGTGCTCAGGCTCCGACGGTTAACAGGGCCAGCAGGACAGCCGATTCGCATATAATTAACCGCATATAAGCGGGTCTAATTAACATCAAATTACCGCATGCAAGCGGTTAAAATAACGAAAATACAGATGATCTCAAACTGGCTTTTGTCTTTCACTTGAACATTTTACATAAAGTAAAACTCCTTTTTTTTAGTAAAAGAAAGAAAAAGATCAGAGGGGTGTATGCCCCGAACCCGAGTCGTTTGCTTCATAACTAATACCCATATCCACTACACCAAGGAGGGCTAGCTGAGAGGAACTGTAATTTTTAACATATTTATAGAGTTACCCATAACCATAAATGAAAGCTAACCGTTTTCAAATCAGTGCTTAACCCTAAACACTGCAGATCAGTGCTAAACTGGAGCTCTTTTCTCTCAGTTCTGTGTCTAACGTCAGTAATATAAAGAATACTACTGTTAGGTAAATAGGGCCTATTTTACCGCTTGCATGCGGTAATTTGATGTTAATTACACCCGCTTATATGCGGTTAATTATACGCGAATAGGGTGAGCAGGAGGGCTCCTGGCCTCCTGGGACAGGCGATTCTGGGTGCAAGAATGAATTTACTCATATCAAAAGGACTTTTACCAGCGAAATAAATGATGTAACAGTATAAGTTGTTGAAGAAATTATTGAGATTTGAACACATGAAATTATGTTCGGGCGGGTACCTTAACTTTAATTAATTAGATGATTTTTATGATTGTTAATTAGTTCTAAATACTATAATGACTAGTGTATTATTATAATTATTTATTATGTAAGTGCACGGCTCCTTGGGAGAGCACTTTTTTTACTAGTGATTAAGGATTTTCGTGTTAAAATAAAGTTTATCTGTCTATCTAACTAGACTTTCAAATAGAGACATGATCCGTAAAGCGAGAGAATCATATTTAATCACTATAGCCAATACACTTGAACCTAATGGAATGAACAGACGCGACGAAATTTAATATTCCACATATTTATTGTTATAATCATTACTAGCCGTTTCTATTTTTCAACCGTTACTTGTGTTTTAGCCTATTATGTGTCAGCATTTTATCTTAGCCATTTTCTAAATATTGTAACCGTTTGTTTCCATCTTCACTTAGCTCTCTTAGCCCCTATGAAGGTTAGCTTTGTCTAACCGAAATATTGGGCAAATATTATTAAAAGAAATCGAACGAAGTTGCTGTCTGATCAGCCTTGCATGTTAAAGTTTTTTTCAAGACAGAAGCTTATTAATTTTTGTGCTCGAAAATTCATACCCCGTGTGGACTCCCATATAAAAGTGACGGGAATTCACACCCCGTGTGGGGGAATTCACACCCCGTGTGGGGGAATTTACACCCCGTGTGGGGGAACTCCCATAAAAAAGTGAGGGAAATTCACACCCCGTGTGGGGGAATTCACACCCCGTGTGGGGGAATTCACACCCCGTGTGGGGGAACTCCCATATAAAGGCGAGGGAGGTGATCGTCGTACCTTTTAGATGTTAAAATTCGTCGTACCTTTTAGGTGTTATATGACAGTCTTTTAGGTGTTTGATCGTCGTACCTTTTAGGTGTTGAACTATCCACTTTCGGACACCTGTTATTAAGGTATAAACTTGTTGAACTGCAAAAACCGTGGACGAAGATCCTGCTGGTTTTTCGTTGGATCTCACAGGAGGAGAGCTAATCAGCTAAAATGAATCAATATAAACGAGAAGTCCAAGGACTACTGCAAAGCTGAGACAACGAGTAAATATATTTGAAACAATATTTCGGCTGGCCAGACCAGCCTACTTCAGGTTATAAGATGTTACTAAATTACAAAATGAAAATACAACATTATATAAAGGAGAATGTCGCAATGCATATTTAAAAAAAAAGAGGAGGGGCGGAAATGACCCACAAGCATTCTATGATTATATTCGAAAAGCCAGAGAGTCGTATTTGATAGATAGAGCCAAAACACTAGAACCACGTGGGTTGAACAGACGTGATGAATTGTAATTTACGTATACTATCCTTATCTTTAGTCGCAGAGGAGGTACTCTGCAAATTTTTGGGTGGGGATGTGCCGCTGGGGCTCTGAGACCCTCAGCCTATACTAGACCATTGTAGCTGCATTTTGCAACCCTATTCTAGACTAAACACCGAAAAACCCTACCCTATTCTAGACCTATTCCAGACTCGCTATTTTCCAGAAACTCGTTCACTATCGCAGTTATTAGTTAACAGGAGTCAGTAAAAATGCCGTACTGCCCACCGTACCGATTTTTAAATGCCATTTGCCAGTAAACCTTGCCTACACTAAATTTCTTCACGCAACTGCTAAGTTTCGCGGAAATTGATACCCTATTCTAGACCAAAAATCTCTGATTACTATACCCTATCCCAGACTAAACTGCCTGAAAACCATACCCTTCACAGTGGCACATACCTATATAGCTCATATATGGGAGTGCCCCCTCCCCCACCCCCCGGGTCTTTAGTTTTGATTATCTGGCTTGTAGGTCGTTTGTATATAAGGTATATGCTGATAGAAACAACTTTTCAGAAAGAACTGGTACCTCTTAATCGAGCCACACCCACAAAAGGGGTCGTTTCTGGTTCCTTTTAGGGGTTCCTTTCGCAATTTCCTACTACAATCAAAATTAAGCAATTATGGCATATATGGTAATGCACATCGATGGTTTAAGTCATATTTAGAATCGTACTCAAATGTGCTCTATTAACGGATCGCTCTCAAAAAGTTGTCTTTTAAGTTGTGGTGTTCCCCAGGGGACGATCCTAGGACCACTACTATTTCTGTTATATATTAACGATCTTCCAAATTGTCTCTTAACCTGCGAGCCGAGGATGTATGCTGACGATACCCACCTTACTTACGCAAGTAATAATGCAGACGACATTCAATTATATCTAAACCAAGATTTAGAAAACGTTTACAATTGGCTGAAAGCAAACAAACTCACTCTAAATATGACTAAAACTGAATTTATGCTTATCGGATCTAGACAAAGGCTAAGTACTCTCACGGATTCCCCAGCACTTGCAATTAAAGATCTTCAAGTAAACCGGGTCACTACCACAAAATCACTTGGGGTGACCATTGATGACAAACTTGGCTGGAGTGACCACATCGAGAAAGTCACAAAGAAAGTCGCTTCTGGTATTGGGGCCATGAAACGAATTAGGCACCTCGTTCCTCAAGCGACCTTATACTTAATTTATCAAGCATTGATACAGCCACACTTCGACTACTGCAACATTGTTTGGGGAAACTGTGGGATAACTCTGCAGAATAAACTACAAAAGCTACAAAACAGAGCAGCTCGTGTTTTGACCTATTCAAACTATGATGTAGATGCTGGTAATCTATTAGAACTCCTAGGATGGAAAAATCTTGCCTGCCAGCAACAAATTCAAAGAGCTACGATGGTTTATAGGTCTCTACACGGGTTGGCTCCAAACTATCTAAGTTCTAAATTCGAGAAGCGAGAAATTAGTTACAACCTAAGGGACTCTGAGGATAAACTTAGGCCCGGTTCAAACGTCGAACTTCACATGTGCCGAATCTAATGCAAATGAGGAAGAACAATAGATTTTGCTCATTTGCATTAGATTCGGCACATGTGAAGTTCGACGTTTGAACCGGGCCTTAATGTTCCATTGCCGCGCACAAACTATTATAAAAATAGTTTCAGTTATAGTGGCGCCATGCTCTGGAACAGCCTTTCTAAATGTAAGGAAAGCTGAGTCCCTTGGGCAATTTAAACGACTTCTCAAAGAGGAACTATAAGGCACGGCATTCGTGGAAAGCAGCTTTTTATTATTTAATTAAATTCTTCATATATAGATATTTTTTTTAATATTAGTTTATTGCTTTGTGTTAAGTATTATAATGATTTTTAGCTGACGAATTTTTTACCGTGTTTAAATAAAGATTATCTATCTATCTATCTATCGGTCAATTTTATATGGGATTCTCCCCCCCCCCCCCTCCCCCACCGGACATTCACCTTGTAAAATTGTTCCGACAATCGTTTTTATTGCTGTGTGTTACTTGTAGATTTGATGTTCCTCTTCTAAGTGACTTCGTCCCAGGGAGGGTGGTACTCTGGTGTATGAGGGACGTCGAGGGGGGGGGGGGGGGGGGGGGAAATCGCTAATTTCGAACCCCCGAAAAGCCTTGGCACCCTCCCCCGCCCCCGCCCGTCAGTTATATTCCTAAGCACCCCTTTGAAACTTCCACGCACAGAGAACCATCTTTCCAGGCATTTTGGGTGGTGACCTACAAGATTTATGCAAGGACACTCAAGAAGGGTAGTCAGTGCACTTGTCCAAACGATGTCTATGATTTCCCTAAGAAAACAAAAGATTTGTCCCGCTGGGATAGGTATTAGGGATAGGGGCATTATTCAAGTGATATATCAATTGTATCGTTCGCCAATCACAGACATCGTTTGGAAAGCTACGACCCCACTCCTCAAGAACCATTAAATGACGTATAGTAAAGCAGTGTCAACATGAGTGTCGTGATTGCTTTGGTTTGCATTGCTATGCTTTGCGATTGGTTCAAATATCTCGCGCCACTTTCTTCACCAATAAGAAGTAAAACTAAAACCAGCCGTGTGTTGCTCGCCGCGTTATTCCTCGCTTGGCGCTTGAACTTTTAAGTACTTTAAATGCCTTGAAATGAAATGCACTTGTCGCCGAAAAAACATCGAGACGGTACAGGTCTTCGATTTGTCCTGTTTGTCCACCGACCCCCCCACCAACGCCCCCTCTCCCCTCCTCTCCCTCCAAAACAACTCCGGTTCTCTCGTGACTGGGAATTTCTCAGAAAAAAAGGAAGCAATGATCTGTGAAATCACGTGTTTAACTAGTTCCGGGATGTGCTACGCTTTGTTCGAAAATTGGCATATACATGGGATTATTTAACTGCATCGGTAAATAATGGATTTATGGTCACTTTGTTGCTTTCTGTTACCTTGGTTTTGGTCTATCGGTGAGTGTTTTTGACTCTCAGTTATCGATGATACCTTTATTAATTACATCTAAAGCGCTTATACTGCGTTCACATTAGCCCGAAACATGTTCAGTGTACAATATTAATCTGGAATTGTATGTTTTATGTTTCGCTGTAAAAATTGTCCACATCAAACAGTGCATTGCGAGAATCATGATCGAAATATGTTTTATTCTGTGAATTGATTGAAACTACTTCATGAGGTAGTTTCGAACTGACCCAGACGAAACACATTAGCGCAAATGCTGTGTCCTTGTTAATCGTGCAAGGCTGTCCATTGCAACCGAAGACCTTGACAAGTGAGAATAATTTACATACAACATGACTGCATGCAACACTAGCTTCGAGCTCCATTTTTCGATTCAAGCGTAATTAAAGATCTTCTGCGTGTTCTCTAAAACCTTATACTTTTCGCATAGCAGCAGGCAAAATGAACTAAGATGTTTGAATCGCCAGGGAAACGTGTTTCGTGTAAAGATGCTTCGATCGACAGTTTAAAAATATTTCGGTGGACAAGTGAGCTCAGTTTAAGAGGATTATATGCGCAAATGCTTAGTCGGTAAACGTGAAATTTTGAGGCAAGTTTACAAGAGGTCGTTATTCTGCATTTTAATTGCTATGAGCGATCAAAGAAAAATATGCATATCGATCAGTCGTCACATGGCGAACATCACAATGCAAAATTAGGTTTAAATTTTAGATCAGCGGTTCGCCGTGTCACAGTTTAATAACTTGTTACTCGAACCCTCAGACTAAATTCTGTTCTTAACTGCGAATTTGAGTACATATTTTAATGGGTGGGTTTTAAAAGTATCCGATCGCGAAATATAAACACGAAGTGGTTGATGGCTACTGAACTCGTGAGTGTTGCGAGTATTTACGTTAGATCACGTGCAATGCATAATCGCCCGAAAATAAACTCCTAACAACAAATTAAAAAGTCAAATAAGCCCTATCGGTATTTTATGTTATTAAACAATTATGACAAAGACGAGAAGATTAATAATAAAATTTGATTTACCATTAACTAAACACATCCATCGCGTGATTCGACATTCATCGCGTGACCGATTGAATTACATCGCGTGATCGATTACAGCCGAGTTCTTTTTAAGCACATCACGCGATTCAGATTAATGCAGAAATGATTCGAAAGTAGGCAGGAGATATTCAAAACAGCTATATCGATCACCTACTTATTTTTACACATCAATGATCTGTCCACTCTGACCGATTCTGGTAAATTCACATTTGACGCTGATAGAAAAAGCACTTTAACTCTGACTCCCAAGAGTGCCAAAACTCAAAATTCAAGAAAAATTCTAAGTTTCATTTTGTAAAATACTGAAAAACAAATGGTACCATAGAAAAGTATTGCTGAAGAGGTTTTATTTGAATGGTTACACCATAGGATTTCATCAACAGACTCAAAAGTTAGAACAAATGGTACCATGCAAAAGTACTGCTGAAGAGGTTTCATTTGAATGGTCACACCATAGGATTTCATCAACAGACTCGAAAGTTAGAACAAATGGTACCATGCAAAAGTACTGCTGAAGAGGTTTCATTTGAATGGTCACACCATAGGATTTCATCAACAGACTCGAAAGTTAGAACAAATGGTACCATGCAAAAGTATTGCTGAAGAGGTTTTATTTGAATGGTTACACCATAGGATTTCATCAACAGACTCAAAAGTTAGAACAAATGGTACCATGCAAAAGTACTGCTGAAGAGGTTTCATTTGAATGGTCACACCATAGGATTTCATCAACAGACTCGAAAGTTAGAACAAATGGTACCATGCAAAAGTATTGCTGAAGAGGTTTTATTTGAATGGTCACACCATAGGGTTTCGTCCACAGACTGAAAAGTTAGAACTACACAATACGTCTTCATAAAATTTGGCTCTGGAAGTAAAAAGGTAAAATTTAAAAACATGGTCACGTTTGAGAGTTGTATATTGTAAAATATGGAAGATATAAAGCGGATTGTTTGTAGGAAAAACGGGTCTTTCCCACTGGAAATTTTGTCGGAAAATAAGAAATATATTTAGAAGTATTCCTCTTTTCTCGTTTTTACCGCAATGATCAGAATATCACCGTACCATTATGCTCTGTCAAACTAACACCATGTTCCTTGATGAAATACGCGCTCAGTTCCGTAAAGTCGGGGAATTTTAAACGTTTTTATAACTGCCCACTCCTCTCCTCCTTAGTACGATGGGACAATGGATCCGAATTTGAATAATGCTTAAGATCATTATTTTAAAAAGGCTTCGTTTGACTGACAGCTACTTGGTCAAAATGGTCAATAACAATTGATGATTTACGCTTAATTTAAAAGAGATTTTAAGTAAATTGAAAGTAACGCTTCTCAATCTGGTTGTGATAAAAATATATATACCGTAGGAAACCGCATCATACAAGAACTGCGGAAAATTAATAATGGCATGAAATCATCGCTGTTAGAATAATTTATTTGTTTCATTCCATTTCATTTATATATTCATTGTTATCACATTAACAAACTAAGATCACAATTAACCGCGCCCAACATACGGGGATTTGATAGTTCAGTTGGAAAGAGCGTCACACCGGTAACGGGAAAGTCACGAGTTCAAATTCCGTTCAAAATCTTGATATAAGTTTTGCGCTTTTCACTGTGAAGATCATTTCTTTATTTCATTTTATTGTGGCAATGGACGAATTGCATTGTGTGCTCACCTCCACAGATCTCGCCTCCAGATCTGGTAAATTCATACCCAGATTTCATTCGTGCTTTAACTGTCCTCTCTTCCAGCTGACGGTGGGAGACCCGGGTACGAGATGGTAAAGTAAAATTCATTCTTGTCACCAGAGCCATCGTTTCGTTTGGTCAGCGGATGAAACGACTGAAACTACACTTGACGCAATTTAAAAAAACGCAAAGCTCTGGAGACGAGACAAATGTGGTGGGAGTTTACATGTCTGTTTGTTTCATCCACTAGGAACTATCTCTGCTTTTCAGTGGTATGTATCAAGAAGCAGTGGAACAAATGCAGTCAATTGTGGACTTGAGCAGTCCCATCCATGTAAGACCATCTACAATGCTACTGCGCGTGTGCGTGACGGAGACGTCGTCAACATAGACGGCTCAGGTACGTCACATGACCCATATCCTTGCGAGTCAGTCGACCCAGGATTGCAGATAGCAGCTGTCGAGATTCGCGGTTACGGAACTCAAGCATTTGTCGCTTGTAAAAACAGCAGGTTGCGATTTTCTTGCGGCATCTGGAGCAACTCCTCCAGTGGTGTCTCTTTGATTGGAATTACTTTCGTTAATACCTCGGTGTACCTTGCGGATTGTTCCCTAAACGTGACCGGGGTCAGTTTTGTAAACAGCTACGATGACGCGTTGTCCCTGAGTTTTTCACGAGGTTCAACAGGAAAAATTGATTTTTCTGGATGTAATTTCTTCAACAACAACGGCAGCGGTCTCAAGATTCGCGGCGACTCAGTGAATTTGAACATCAGAAATTCCTCCTTTACGAAGAATAATCTGCGTATACACAATGCAGAAAGTGCGCTACTTGTAATCTCACCGCAAAGCTCGCGAGCTCAAATTAGAGTCAACTTCACTAACATCACTGTCTCACAAAACATATGTCCTGGAAAAGCGTGCTTCAAAATTGGATCTGGAAACGATGGACTGTTAACAATGGAAATAGAGGAAGGCAAATTTGAGAATAACAACGCAGGAGAAAGTGTAGTCGACATCAGTGGCACATCAGTCTTAGAGTTTACGGCGATTCAGTTTAGAAAAAATACCGGAAGAGCTGTAAACATTCGGGATGGAAACTCAGTTGAACTAAAACTCATGAACGGGAACTTTGTCGGCAATGAAATAGAAGTCTACAAGATGGGCGATGGAGGAGCAGTCTGTGTCAGCGGATTCATACAGAAGGCTCTCGTCTTCATGTCGAGGTCAAATTTCAGCTCGAACAAAGGTGAAAACGGCGGCGCATGCGCTCTCATTAACCTAACGTCGCTGACATTGGATATTGAGAGGTGCCAATTTGTTAAAAACGAAGGTTGGAGCTCTGGTGGGGCGTTAGTTGTTGGTAAAAATTATAACTGGCAACGCAATGCCACAATAAATATCTACAATTCAAAATTCAGTGGAAATACACTTCATTTTCTATTATACAACAAGCATAGCTCGTCAAACGGTGGCGGTCCTTACAATCAAGATGCCGAAGGGGGAGGCGCATTGGCATTTTATGTAACACACATGCGGAATCTTACATCAACAAACAACTCATTCACTGACAATACCGCTGAACAAAAGAATGCTGGAGCTATACGAGTTAACATAATAACCCTTCATGAAGAAGCTGTGTTTCTCAACTGTGAATTTGTTGGGAATTCTGGCGCCATCACTTCAGGGACGTTCTATCTAAGTGTTACCCATCCTTTGCCGACATCTCAACCACAAGTGACAATACAGAACTCCACGTTCATTCAAAACAAAGGGTATGGCACTTACACTTATGATATTTTTCTGTATCAAAGCGACTTGCTGATCTCATTTTGCAATATTCAGCAAAACTCAGGAGGTGGAATATTTCTTGCAGCGGTCGAGGCCAACACTTGTGTTGCACGCGTGGAGAATTCTGTCATAAGTGACAACGATAACTTCGCGCTGTGCTTTAGGAACCAAATCGGTAGCGACGTGATTTCTGAATTCACCAACGTTTCGATACTGAGAAATAACTGCAATGGAAAGAGTTCCATTTTCTACGTTTCTATGTACCATACTAGGAATTCCCTACGTTTTCAAGCTAGCACATTCGAGGACAATTTCTGCAAATCAGGTGTTGTGAAGATTTCTGTCACCCCATTCCGAGAATTGGGCGTGGTCGATACGGGCACCGAAGTCACTGTCAACAATACCGTGTTTCGAGGAAACTCTGGCGTCATGCAAAGCGCGCTAACTGTGCTGGATGCACAGGTCGTCAACATTGAAAACAGCACTTTTATAAACAATTTTGGAAGCACGGACGGATCTCACGTTCGAGTCCAGTTACGCTCGAGCAAATTACAAATCCACAAAACCAACTTCTACCAGTCGGATACTGAGTTGCAAGTCCTTAACACAAGCAAAGAGCAGCCGTATAACGGATTTCTAACGGTGACAAGTTATGGCGACATAAGAGTGCGCGAGAGTTCGTTCATTTCTGATCCGTTAAGCTACGACGGCAGGGCCCTTATCCTTGTCAAGGGTGCGGGAGAGGTTTCTATGGACGATTCCGTGAAAATCCAATCCCCTTTCGGAAGCAAGCTGATCCTCCATAATTTCACGCACTGGGAAAGTGAACAGGCGACCCAACCGACCTTGATCACGTCCTTCTCCATTATTACTCAGCCTTGCCCCATAGGAACCTACAGTATAAGGAGGGGCACTAGTAAAGGCTTCAAAATGGAGCACCTCGTGAAGTGCCTCCAGTGTCCCGATGGGGGTAACTGCACCTCTGCTTTAGCGGCAAGACCAAACTACTGGGGTTATCCCATTGGTGATGAAGTACACTTCAAGTTTTGTCCCCATGGTTACTGCTGTCCAGCCAATCAACAGTGCCCTTACAACAATGCAAGCTATCAGTATTCTGGTTGCCAAGGTAACCGTACTGGGATTCTCTGTGGAAGGTGTAAAAAAAATTTCAGTGAATCTTTGTTCAACACCAATTGTGTTTCTGCCGAGAAATGCACTCATCGCTGGTATTTGGTCGTTATTTCTTTTTGCACAACATTATTTGCACTGTACCTTATTAGAAAACCTCCAGTTTTTCAAAAAATGATGACACATTTAACATGGTTTATTCCAAGCCACAGGCGAAGAGATCATCAACAGTTAAGCAGATTAAAAAGTGAACACCAAACAGTTGCTATCTCTTCATTTTCTTCTCACGGATTCTTAAAAATCCTCTTTTATTTTTATCAAGTTGCTGGACTGTTGACTATTTCATCTTATGGAGTGAGCAACTTGTTGAGAGATAGCATTGTATTGCCGGTAACAAGTCTTCTTGACTTCAGGTTGTATCCATACAGTAACTGGAGCATCTGCCCCTTTCCTGGTCTCACGCCGCTCATCAAAACACTGTTTCAAATTGTTGTCGTCGTATTTATGCTTTTGTCAATCCTGTTCATCTACTTCCTGCACAGCGGTCTTAACAAACTGCGCAAGCGTGTCCCAGTCCTACCCCCAAGTGGTCCATACCTCGGAGCGATCCTGGAGACCGTGTTGCTGGGATACTCAGCATTGACAGGCACGGCAATGAGGCTGCTGGACTGTGTAAAAATACAACACGTGTCTCGGTGGTGTTACAATGCGGAAATCACGTGCCTGCAGTGGTGGCAGAAGGTCTGTATTGCGGTAATAATTCTGTACTTGTTTCCGTTTATTTTCATGTTGTATGTTGGCACCTTGCGGCTGCATCAGCGACAAATTTCAGCAAAGAAGTTTTTACTGGCTTGTGTTTTGCCTCTTCCATATCTGCTTCATGCCTTTGTTGTTTACATAAAGAAAGCTCTAACAAGACCAGACAAATTCCTAGAGATGACATCAAAGCCGTCTTCTGCTGATCTCGAAGAAGGCAGCAATAATTCGTCCTCGTGCACCATCCAAGAGTCAATCCTTGAAGTTCTCAGCGCGCCATTTTGTCATCAGAAACAAGATGAGCAATCACCTGGCAAGATCTACTGGGAGAGCATTCTGATTGGCCGCCGATTTATCTTAATCCTAATTGGCTGGTTCGTGGCTCACGCCTTCCTTCGCTCTGTGTGCCTAGCAATCCTGTGCCTCATTTTTCTTTTACATCACCTATCCCAGAAGCCCTTTGTCAAGTTCCGCGCCAACCTGGCCGAAACAGTTTCCTTGACAACGTTGGTAGTCATAGCAATACTGAATGTTGGGGTGGCCTCGTATTACACCGCAGGGAATGAGGCCAGCGGAGTTGAGCGACAGTATGTCCACGGCTTTCTTTTAACTGAAGCAGTTTTACTAGGTTTCATTCCGTTTGTGTTTGTGATCTTCGTGTTGTTGTCATTGGCCTCACAGCTTGTTCGGCTTCTGATTATTTTAATCCATGTGGTTCGGTGGCTTATTGACAAGTGGAAAACTTCTAAACAAGAGCGGGGTGAACCTTTGCTTTCCCCCGAGTCCTAAATCTACTACAAAAACATCTGAATACAAGACAAAGGAGTAAAATTTCTTTAGCTGGACTCGTGTAAACATAAACAAATAGCCCTTTCACCCTCACCCACAGAACAGAACGTTTGGGTCGTGCAATTTAGTCCTAAATCATTATCTGTGGTACTGTTTATTATGCCATACAAGGTGGTTCTAACTTTTGAGTTTGTGGATGAAATCCTAAAGTATGACCATTCAAATGAAAGCTACTGAGCAGTACTTTCCTGTGGTACTGTTTATTATGCTGTACAAGGTGGTTCTAACTTTTGAGTCTGTGGATGAAATCCTAAAGTGTGACCATTCAAATGAAAGCTACTGGGCAGTACTTTCCTGTGGTGCTGTTTATAACACTGAAAAGATAGTTCTAACCTTTGAGTCTGCGCGTAAATTTTTAAGCATGACCATTCTAATGAAAGCTTTTGAGCAGTGCTTCTCTGTGTTTTACACAAAATGGAATATAGCCTTTCCTTTTACTCCTTTTGTTAATGAAAGAATTAAAAACAATATTATTCCGTAAGGATTAACGAAAAGTCAACACATAGAATCAAAGACGTTAGTGTAAGTCAAGTTTTAGGAAGGTTTGAATCGTTCCCAGGCTCACTGCGTTGGAAAAGCGCGGGAAAAACGAACTGCTCTCTTATGTGTCTTCTTCGTGCACTGCATTCGACCCAGGACCTTCGCATTTGCAGACTGAAAACGAAGCAGGACAAGAAACTACTGGGACTCAATAGTGTCACGTGACACCTCACATAACAATTCAAATCGCGTGTTTCATTAACTGTATTTCGATTTCCTCCGTATTAACAAAAATTAATGTAAAAATAAATATTAAAAATACATTTAAATATACATATTTACAGTATTGTGAACAAGAAATATAAATAACTTTATGTTAATGTGGATTCTGCTGTCGGTATCTACATGCTACGAACTTTCAAGGTCAGTCTCCATTCTAAGTTCGTAGCATATCTCTTCAAAAGTGGCCAAGTAACGGATCGTCCTAAAAACGTCCGCTACTCGAGTCAGCAAATTCTGTCGTGTCTTAAGCAGGTTTTTTGCGAGCTAAAAACAATTAAGAAAAGAAAATTGGTGAGCGATACAAAGTAAAGGATAAACTTTCACCAAATATTTACAATCATAGACAAAACTGTTGAGGCAGTTCTGAGTGATTTTTAAATTTGACTGTGATAATTCTTACTTCGACTTCTTAGTCCTCCCTCTCTCTTCCCTGTTCAATGTTGTTTTGGCTATGGAAAGAAGCCAGGCAAATTTTCAGCCCTTGCAAAACAACCATGAGAGACGAGAGCGGAAAAAGGAGGGGGGGGGGGGGGAGATTGAGGGAGGTGAAAAGCAGTTTACTATCGGTGGTTTCATTGAGTGAGTTGTGGAAAAATGCATTGGCGTTTGTCTCAACTGGTTTTGTCGAAGATTGTAGATGCGTAGTTTAGAATTGTAGATGTGCAGTTTAGAATTGTAAAGACAGAAACAGCCATCGGGTACTTACTTTTCTTATACGCGTTCCAAATTCGAACAGTCTTGTCCCACGAGGCAGAAACATACTACAGCAAGACCAACAAACAAAAATAACACGTTAGGGCTGATCCATATACGGCACAACGTTAGCCGCATGCGACTTTTGTTTCCCGCGCTGCAAACTTTATGAAAAATCGTTGGTGGTTACGACGCATCATACGGTGTCCAGACGTCATCGTAAGGGGCCCCGGAGTGAATAAGTGGGAGTGGGAGGGGGAGGGGAGGGGAGGGTAGGGGCCGAACTATGCCCTGCGTTTTTTCTAAGCATCTCACATACGACAAAGATGCACCATCTAAGTCCGCCATTTTCAACATAATCGACAATCGCACTTTAGTAACGAAGATGTCCCGAACGTCACAGTGGATATTGGAAGTCGATTGTTTCCCTCTTTGCGTCTTTTGATTTTATCGCCAAGGACGTTAATAGAAGAGCTTTTCTATTCGTTGTGAGAAGCAGAAGCGTGCCATTAAAATAAACAACCAACTTCCGGTTGATGTTCGTGACATCACTTCCGGTTAATGTTCGTGACGTTTTCGTAGTTTAATACGTCACTACACGGACACTGTAACAGTTGAGCCCACAATGAAACAGTTTCAACAAAAACTGTCAAAAACGAGATTAGATTCGTTCGCCTCGTTTCCACTTCAAATGCCCCTGGATTCTTAAGAGTAGCAGGCTCAGCTCAAACAAGAGTTTTCCGCTACCAATTAAAGGTAAACAAAACAAAATAGAAAATAAAAACTTATACAACACCTGGCTTCTTTCGGGAATATGAACAATGCAGCGCACTGAATCAGTGTGTCCAAGATTCTTTTGCACAATTTTACGGGTTTCTGGGTCATAAACTCTAGAAAACGAAGCAAATATTGAGCAACATCCAATTTCTCCTTACGATACATGTTTGCTACATTTGTAGGCAGCTTATGAGAAAATGGAAAACCAGCAGCTGACCACAAATTACCTTTTTAATATTACATTTGTAAAGGCGTTAAAAGGGAGCTCTTTAGCTGATGAAGGAAACTGTGGGAAGGGAAGGGAAGGGAAGGGACGGGACGGGACGGGACGGGACGGGAAGGGAAGGGAAGGGAAGGGAAACAGAGAGACAAAGGGCTATGAATCGAAAGGTCAGATTTTGAATCTGTAGACAATTTAACTTATCGACTCAGTTGATAAAAGTCGATTTTCGTGTCTAGCTGACCTCTAATCTCGCGTTGCGGCATCCAACTGGACAATTAACTCCACAGGGCGTCTATTTATCCAAGTTTATAACTGGGAACCAACAAACTTTTCAAAACATCTAACAAAATTCTTTGGTCAGATTGGGGTTGGGGTGACCCTGTGATAACCTAGCACTAGCATCCCATCTAGTGTTAGAAATCATACTCATTAGAATGTGCCGAAAGTAACTTGGCAATTGCTTTGGTTTTGAACTGCCTTGGTTTGTGATTGGTTAAAAATGTCGCGCTACTTTCTCCTACAAAACAGAAGTAAAACCAAAACCAATCGTGACTTACTCGCACGCGTTTTCCCGCGCTTGGCGCCGGATACATCTATTGCCTTCGAGTTCTGATTGGTTCTGAAAATTGTCTGTGTCTGTTTTGATTGGCCAGACGAGTGAGTGATTAGTCTCGAGAGACTCACCTTATAATCTCCTGCACTCCTGCCACAATACAGCCATTCACCTGGTCAATACACAGCGCCGATACTGCGCCTTGGGCACTGAGAACCAGATCACAAGCCATCCCGTCTGCTCTCTGCCGTGAGAGAATTGGAAGCAAGTAAATGAACTGCTAACCTTACAACATGTATCGCCTTTATTCAAATATTAAAGAGCAAAGGGAATGCGGCACGAGAAGAAGAAAATACGAGCGCTGTACGTGTTAAAAAGTATCCTCGTTAAAGTGTCGCCAGCTTTGACAGAGAGGGACTGGGTGTTATACTAGCACTGCATACCCATATACGAATAGTGCCGTCCTCTGAGCCCGTGATCCACTTGGTCAGCACTGCATTCCAGCGCACCTTCAAAGACAAGACAGGAGATAACATGAGTCGATGACTTTTATCCTTAAACCATTCGCCTTTTTGGCAAACCGGTGATCACTAGTTTCAACTTAATTAGAGGCTCAAACGAAATCACTAACACATCACTGCTTACTATCACGTACTAAACATTCACTAAATATATTTCTTTCTGTTATGCTTATCACACCAGAGAAAAGTGCTGCTCAATAGGTTTCACAGACTTAAGTTAGAGCCACCTTGTACGCAAAATAAACAGCACCACAGGAAAGTACTGCTCAAAAGCTTTCATTTGAACGGTCACACTTTAGGATTTCATCGACAGACTCAAAAGTTAGAACCACCTTGTACAGCATAATAAACACTACTACAGGAAAGTACTGCTCAAAAGCTTTCATTTGAACGGTCACACTTTAGGATTTCATCCACTGACTCAAAAGTTAGAACCATCTTGAACAGCATAATAAACAGTACCACAGGAAAGTACTGCTCAGTAGCTTTCATTTGAATGGTCACACTTTAGGATTTCATCCACAGACTCAAAAGTTAGAACCACCTTGTACAGCATAATAAACAGTACCACAGGAAAGTACTGCTCAGTAGCTTTTATTTGAATGGTCACACTTTAGGATTTCATCCACAGACTCAAAAGTTAGAACCACTTTGTACAGCATAATAAACACCGTAAACAGCACCACAGGAAAATTCTGCTCGGTAGCTTTCATCTATTACTTTCACACTTGCAAAGGTTGGGTGAAGTTCAAAACCGGTATTACCGGCTGATCCGGGAACTGAGAGTCTCACCTGTGTAACCTCAGCTTCATGCCCCTGTAAGACCGCTGTCAAGGTCATTTCTGCGCCTCGATCTGAAAACTGCCTGATGTAAACCAGCTTGTCAGAGGAAGCGTAGGCAAACTCATTTCTGTCAAAAATGAAAAGAGTTGCAGTCACTTTGTTATCAGAGTGCAAACCACGAAGTCAACGGTCACGCCAATTGTGACTTTATACTCGCACGCGTTTTCCCACGCTTGGCGCCGGGTACATGTATTTAGGAAAAGAGTTGCAGTCACTTTGTTATCAGGGTCCAAACCATAAAGTCAACAGTCATGCCAATTGTGACTTTATACTCGCACGCGTTTTCCCGCGCTTAGCGCCGGGTGCATGTATTTAGGAGCTCTGATTGGTTCATTGATCGACACGACTGCTGTGATTGGCCAGTGTGATTACTTTGGCTTTGTTTTTACGACACTCAAGTGACAAACACTTTATAGCCAATGCAAGCACAGAACATTTCCTTTTCTGTCTCCTCCAACGCTGTCTCTACGAATTTAGCTCCTGGGCAGCAGATACTTAAGTAAAGACACGACATATTTGCCATATAAACAAATTACTATAAAATATCATTTTGTCCTGAAGTTCTTGTTAGCAAGCTAAAAAGCTAAGGATTTTTTCTGCTGTGACAGCAAAAGAACACATGCGGATTTTCTACCATAAACACTCTATTACGCCCCCGGGGGCTTTTTTATTTTCAGGCCTTGAAGGGATGGGGGGGGGGGGGGAGTAATAGAGAGGAAGGGGCTTATTAAAACTCTCTCTCCCTCTCAACATGATAAGAAAGTACTGAAACTGTCCCATATGAAATTGGAAGTCGTAAATGTGTCTTCCTTGATTTTATCGGCGGAGGAGAGGTGGGGGAGTGCTTAGTAGCGAGGGGAAGGGAGAATAATTAAAAACGTTGAAGCTCAAAAGGGGGGTTATGAGAGAGGGGGAGGTTAATAGGGGGAGGTTAATAGAGGGGAGGTTAATAGGGGAGGAGGTTAATAGGGGGGAGGTTAATAGGGGGTAGGTTAATAGGGGGGAGGTTAATAGGGGGAGGTTAATAGGGGGAGGTTAATAGGGGGAAGGTTAATAGGGGGAGGTTAATACGGGGGGTTAATAGGGGGAGATTAATAGGGGGAAGATTAATAGGGGGAAGGTTAATAGGGGGAGGTTAATAGGGGGGAGGTTAATAGGGGAGGAGGTTAATAGGGGAGGAGGTTAATAGGTGGGGGGGGGGTTAATAGAGGGGGGCTTAATAGAGCGTTTACGGTACTCACCGTTCCGTAATCAGCAGAATTTTTACAGGGTGGAGTGATTAGCCCCAAGTCAAATTGCCAAACCGCAGGGAAACCCTATTCCCCACACAAGGAAACGAAACAAATGACGATGATGATGACTCACCGTTCAGGACTGTACACCAAGTCCATAATAATCCCATCTGAAGCAAGTTCATTGCTTTCAAGGACGCTACGATCAGTGTTTCTGAACATGTCGTGAAAACTACATACAAAACAGAAAAAACACAGCGTTTAACCAATGGCTTACCATCCTATGTTTGTGTGGTGTCCTGTGCCTTTAAACGGGTACATTGGTTATGCGATTAATGCGATAGCTATGGCTTTTTAAACACATTAAAATGAGATAAAAACGCTCAAAAATACAAATACGATGTCGAACTTTGTTGTGTCGTGTTTGTTTTATTGATTTAATCACGCTCGCGAGCGCGGTTTTACAAACTTGAAGTTTGACTGAAACAAGTTTCCTTTCTCTATTTAATCACACAGTCAAACTATTCAATGATTTCGGAAATTATGCTGGGTTAATAAGAGGTTTGTTGATAAGGAAATTATAAATACAAATATTAAAGATTCAAAGTCTTACCAAGATTTCTCTAAATCCCACAAAAAGATTCTTCTGTCCCAGCCTGCACTCAACTGCAAACAAATCACATCACTTGAAGTCTGCAAACATATTACTTTGGCGATAATAAAACTGTGAACAGCTTGATTGAACTATAAAAATTGAACTACAGTCGACTCTCTCTCTCTCAAGCGACTGCCCTTGGTGCAGGAAAAAGTGGTCGCTTAAGGGAGGTGGTCGCTTAAGAGAAAAATCAATTTGAAATAGTATTTAACAACGTGGTTGCTTACGGGAAGTGGTCGCAAATAAGAGTGGTCATTAAGAGACAGTTGTCTGTACAGGAAAAAACAGACGACGAAATTTTGGCAAAAAAAAAACATTGAAGTGGTTTTGTGATTACACGTTTTTACCATTCTTGCAGTTAAATGTCTCATCTATTTGCTAGCTTAGAGCAGTTTTCACTTGAATGTCGTAAAACGAAAGGAACTTCGTGATGGCTTTGGTTTTTCAATGCTACACTGTACGCTTTGTGATTGGCTAAAAAAGCTCGCGCCACTTTCTCGACCAATCAGAAGTAAAACCAAAACCAATCGTGACTTGCTCGCACGCGTTTTCCCGCGCTTGGCGTCGGCTACATGTATTTTCTTTGATCAGTTCAGATTGGTTCATTGGATTGTTTGTGTCTACTGTGATTGGTCAGAGTAATTACTTTGGTTTTGGTTTTGCAACACTCAGTTGAAAACCGCTCTAAAAGGAGATACTAGCTGTTGATCAGTCATCTCACCAAGTAAGTTGTATTATAGCCAGCTTCTCTTCCAACCACAGCAAGTCCTGTTACACAGCTACTGTGTTCAGTAAACACGTGTTTACAGATGAATCCTGCCACTCGATTAGTGACTGAATCATGTTCCTTTGAACCCTGCAGTGTATGGAAACTGAATTAAAAACCAATAAACAATATTCTGGATCGTAAAAAGTTTGGCTGCCTGGCCTTTATCACCCCTATGGTTATTACAGGCAGCCGGTACTCAATTCTTTTAATATTTCAGACATAAAACTACCTTTTTTTACTTTGGAGTACAAATAATTTATTATAAAGTACAAAATGTAAGTTGTTGTTGTTGTACCTCAGTGTCCCTCTTGATGGGTTTAAAGGCCTTTTCACCAAGAAGAATTGCATATTTGTAGATCAGGTTTTCATCGGCCGGCCTCATATTTTCCAGGACCTTAACAGCATCTTCATCAAAACCCCAGACATCTAAGTAAACATCAAAATCAGACGACATTAGATAAGACGACGGTCCGCCCGCTAGGTCGACCACTGGAGATGCGGCCCCAAAGGATGCTAGCAAGATGTAGGCTTATTACAAACTGGAGTCATACCTTACGAGATGTAGTTTTAGTTTTGAGTTTGTCGAGGCAATCGTAAAGTGTTTATTATGCTGTACAAGGTGGTTCTAACTTTTGAGTCTGCTGATGAAATCCTAAAGTGTGACCATTCAAATGAAAGCTATTGAGCAGTACTTTCCTGTGGTGCTGTTAATTAATATAATGTACAAGGTAGTTCTTACTTTTGAGTCTATGGATGAATTCCTCAAGTGTGACCATTCAAATGAAAACTACTAAGCAGTGCTTTCCTCTAGCGTTATTTATTATGCTGGTTCTAAGGTTTAACCTACAGTGTGACCATACATGTAGTTCAAAATTGATAACTGTCATATTTTCACCTAGTTCTCTTTGGAGTTAAAGTGTTAAACAAGACAGACTTCTGTCAGGCTAGGTTTGCCTTTGTGACGGTCACTTACATATATTGTTGTCTTCTGAGGCGACCACTAATAAATCAAGATTCTCCACAAAGATTGACCTCAACAGAGAAATGTTACTAGTGTGTTCGGAAGCAGACGACATCTAAAGAAAAAAAAAAAGGAGAACGAAACAAAAGTTACTTCTTCAGTTGGCTTACATGTACATTCATTTTCCTGCAATGTACCGGTTTCAAGATTTTTTGTTTACAGCACTGATTAATCCATTACATTGTTTTGATAGAGCGGTTTTCAATTGTCAGTGTCAAAAGTAATTTTGCAATTGCTTTGGTTTGCATTGCTACGCTTCCTCGACCAATCAGAAGTAAAACCAAAACCAATCGTGACTTGCTTACATGCGTTTTTCCGCGCTTGGCGCCGGCGACATGTATTTGCTTCGCGTTCTTATTGGTTCATTGGATTGCCTGCGCCAAGATGATATTTACCTTTGAGTAAATTAAAATCGTTAAATCAAACCAAGAGTTAATTGTTATGTGTTTTTGAATCCCAGAACAAACTCCTACAGTGTCACCATTCCAATGAAAGCTATTGAGCAGTACTTTCCTCTGGTACTGTTTATTATGCTGTACAAGGTGGTTCTAACTTTTGAGTTTGTGGTTGAAATCCTAAAGTGTGACCATTCAAATGTAAGCTACTGAGCAGTACTTTCCTGTGATACTGTTCATTACACTGTTCAAGGTGGTTCTAACTTTTGAGTCTGTGGGTAAGTCCTGCAGTGTGACCATTCAAATGAAAGCTACTGAGCAGTACTTTCCAGTAGTATTGTTTATTAAGATGTACAGTGTACAAGGTGGTTCTAACTTTTGAGTCTGTGGGTGAAATCCTGTAGTGTAACCAATCCAACGAAAGCTACTGAGCACTTCTTTCCTGTAGTACTGTTTGTTAAGATTGACAGTGACAACGTGGTTCTAATGTTTGAGTCTTTGGGTGAAATCCTGCAATGTAACCAATCCAATGAAAGCTACTGAGCAGTAGTTTCTTGTTCAACTGTTTCTTATGTTCATATACAGGGTAGATCTGACATTTCAATCTGTAGAGTTACCGTTTAAAGGACAACTATGGAACAATTCTTCTATTTGTTGCCTTCAATGTTCAGCTATACAGCTGACTTATATATGAGATAATAAGAAGTTTACCTGGTTGACAGTATTTAGGAGTGATGGCCTGGATCGGCTCTCACCGCCAAGCCCCCTGTTTCGGCCACGCCAGTCAAACTTGGCAGCAATCTGCGCAGCCAGCCGTGATTTGGCCTCACTTTGTAAAAACAATTCTTTTCTGTAGGTATGTACAAAACATGGAGCCAATAAGTATTATCTTTAATTCCTCCAGGTACATTCTCGGAGGAGCTTGGGGAAAGCATGCACACTTTTTTGGTGTGTCCGTCTCTCATCCACAGTGCTCCTCTTTCTTTCAATCTCTCTCCCGTCCCCTCCCAAGCCTCAAGCCCAGAGTTGGTTGCAGAGGAATCTTTTTTCCCTACCTGTACATGAAGTTGTTTGATTGTAATCGTTCCCATTTTGATACATGGCCATTGCTTCCACCACCAAAGATCAACAGGGGAATTTTCCGAGCTAAAACAACAAAGGGAACAGTGCATGACATAGAACAGTCAAACGCAGTCACCCTTGGGAAATTGCTAACTGACTGTTTAGGTTAACCATTTAATAACAGGTTTGACTGGTGCCTAGAAAAGAAATCAAGGAAAGAATACTCTGACGTGAAGAAAGACCTGTCACAAGACAAACTGATGCAAAGCACTTTATATCTTCTCTTGTAATTATAATAAAAGAAATTACAGAATTTGTTTACCATCAGGCCATAGACAAATGAATGCAATGCATATTCGCATGGTTTCTCTTAACAAAGTAATCATTAAATGCGGGTGAAGACAATAAAAATAACTCGTTAAGACCTACGAATACATGTAGGTGACTGCGACTGCTTAACAGAGGTGACTGCGGTAATTACGGGAGACTTTTCCGACGTTTTCAACTGACCGCTCAATAGACTATGGCTACATGTATTTGCTTCGAGTCCTGATTGGTCCATTTGATTGTTTGCAGCTGCTTTGACTGGCCACAGTGGTTACTTTGGCTTAATTTGGCATTATGGCATTCAAGTAAAAACGGTAGTTTCTTGGTGTTGCGGATGGTGTGATCACCAAATGACGCAAAACAAAGATTCAAAAGACACTGAACAATACCCACACCACAACACAAAAGCTAACCAACAGTAGCTTCCGCAACACCAAGAAACATCCGTAAAAACTGACTAATAACTGACAAATCTTACTGTAAGTAAGGGACTCCATGGCACACTTGTTTTTCAGTGTTGTTAAGCAGCCAGACGAGTTGTATTTCCACAGGATCAAATGCCGCCTGCTGTTTGTACCTGGCACAGAAGAAGAAATCTAAGCAGGAAATCTAAACACATAAAGGACTGGTAGACGTTTATTGGATGGTCAGTGAAGTTTGCATTTTTGCTATTTTTTTCTACCTATGCGCGTAAAATTCTGCAATTATTTTAGCTGTACTGAGTATTCAAATACCCTCCTTCGAGGTTAAGTTTCATTGAGAGGATGACAGCAGTTGAAATTATTCACTCAAAAAAATCCCTTCAAATAAAATTTGGCTTAGAAAGTTTAGTAAGAATTTTCAGAAGTGACTAGATAGATAGACTCCTAACGACAGGACCACAAAATGAGACAGACAGTAATCCTTTAAGCCTTTAAACCCTAATATCAAAATTTAAATTCTCATTTCTATTCCTATACATTTCCTATAGAAGAAATAGGGAGAAATTGTTTAGATATCAAGAGAACTCGTCTTATGTTATCATGTCCTTAATTCTCATGACCTTTTTGATTTATAAGGCATTAATATTACAAGGAGAAATTTGATGCTGATCACCAAAGAAATGTTTACTAAAGAGACAAAATATTGGCTAACTCAAAGTCCACCAAAATGGCATTATTTTGATTTGGCCTTCTGTCACAAATGATATTTGCTGAACTGTCATCCACTTTCATCCTTGCAATCCTTCACTTTATCTCTAAACTACTGGTTCTGTTTTGCTCTATAGCATCTTTTTATCCAAATGTAGCTGTATATGTAGTGGCGTTTGGAAATATAACATGGAAATTAGTTGAGTAAAATTTTGTTGTTTCAGCAAGACACTAGCTGTCCATTTAACAGCCACTGAATCTGAAGTGAAGGTAATATGAAGGTGAGTGATAACTGAATCTGAAGTGAAGATAACATGAAGGTGAGTGATAACTGAATCTGAAGTGAAGGTAATATGAAGGCGAGTGATAACTGAATCTGAAGTGAAGATAACATGAAGGTGAGTGATAACTGAATCTGAAGTGAAGATAACATGAAGGTGAGTGATAACTGAATCTGAAGTGAAGATAACATGAAGGTGAGTGATAACTGAATCTGAAGTGAAGGTAACATGAAGGTGAGTGATAACTGAATCTGAAGTGAAGGTAACATGAAGGTGAGTGATAACTGAATCTGAAATGAAGGTAACATGAAGGTGAGTGATAACTGAATCTGAAGTGAAGGTAACATGAATCTGAAGTGAAGATAACATGAAGGTGAGTGATAACTGAATCTGAAGTGAAGATAACATGAAGGTGAGTGATAACTGAATCTGAAGTGAAGGTAACATGAAGGTAAGTGATAACTGAATCTGAAGTGAAGATAACATGAAGGTGAGTGATAACTGAATCTGAAGTGAAGGTAACATGAAGGTGAGTGATAACTGAATCTGAAGTGAAGATAACATGAAGGTGAGTGATAACTGAATCTGAAGTGAAGGTAACATGAAGGTGAGTGATAACTGAATCTGAAGTGAAGGTAACATGAAGGTGAGTGATAACTGAATCTGAAGTGAAGGTTATATGAAGGTGAGTGATAACTGAATCTGAAGTGAAGGTAACATGAAGGTGAGTGATAACTGAATCTGAAGTGAAGATAACATGAAGGTGAGTGATAACTGAATCTGAAGTGAAGGTAACATGAAGGTGAGTGATAACTGAATCTGAAGTGAAGGTAATATGAAGGTGAGTGATAACTGAATCTGAAGTGAAGGTAACATGAAGGTGAGTGATAACTGAATCTGAAGTGAAGGTAACATGAAGGTGAGTGATAACTGAATCTGAAGTGAAGATAACATGAAGGTGAGTGATAACTGAATCTGAAGTGAAGGTAACATGAAGGTGAGTGATAACTGAATCTGAAGTGAAGGTAACATGAAGGTGAGTGATAACTGAATCTGAAGTGAAGGTAACATGAAGGTGAGTGATAACTGAATCTGAAGTGAAGGTAACATGAAGGTGAGTGATAACTGTTGGTGACAAACAAAAACATGTAACAAAATGAAAAACTTAAAATAGAAACTTACCTATGACATGTCCGAGGTCAGAAATGTAGTGAAACATTACCAGTGGAAACCTAAAAAATAATTAATCAATAAATTTATTTCAAAAATAAATTAATTAACCCAAATTTGAGAAAGATACCAAATTTATTTAATTTTGTAATATGCCAATGAAAAAAAGTAATAATAATAATAGTAATAATAATATAATAATATTATTAATTTATATAGCGCTATATTCAGCTGGTTTTCCACAGCACTTTCATTCATTATATGCTAACTAAAGGTAAAAACTAAAATCTAAAAATACCAAGATAAATTTACAATTCTTAAAAATATTTGTTAATACATGTTAAGGACCAATGAAAAGCACTGCTCCGTAGATTTTATTTGAATGGTAATGTCACACTAAGAATTTCATCCACAGACGCAAACGTTAGAACCACCTTGTACAACATAATAAACAGTACCACAGCAAAGTACTGCACAGTACCTTTCATTTGAATGGTCACACTGTAGGATTTCATCCACAGACACAAAAGCAAGAACCACCTTGTACAACATAATAAACAGCACCACAGAAAAGTACTGCTCAGTAGCTTTCATTTGAATGGTCACACTTTAGGATTTCATCCACAGACACAAAAGCAAGAACCATCTTGTACAACATAATAAACAGCACCACAGGAAAGTACTCCTCAGTAACTTTCATTTGAATGGTCACACTGTAGGTTTCATCTCAAGACAATGAAAGTTGGAAGTACAAAACACAACTCAAAGAATTGACTCGAGAAAAACAAAGAAATTGAAAACATGATGAACTGTAACTTATAACATTATGTCTAATTTACCAGATCACTCATTATCAGAAGACAGTAATTTTTAAATAATTAGTTTTTAATACTCACCCATTGTTTTCTTCATCTTGAAATGTTCCTATAAAATCTGTCACCTATAAACATACAATCATCGTACATTAATTAGTAACAACACCCAATAATAATGCACTGAGAAAATTCAAAAGAAATCAAAGAAACTAAATGAGTTATCATTATGAACATGAACCACAGTACATTTGTAATAAAAATGTAATAAACTTCGTTGAAATACAAGGATTTCTCTCAGCACGGAAAAATCATATCTAGACATACGCAAAGAGGTAATTAAATCAACTTCATCTTAACTGCATAGAGTGTCAATGTCCTCATGTTAGTTAGCTACATACAGTATATGTACCATGTTTACCCTTATAAAATGTCACACAAGCTATTGGGTGTTGGTCTACAATCAAAATGTTCTGCAATAGGTATAGGATTTAATGGAGCCAAAAACAATATTGTGGAATTGCACGCATTTTAGGCGTCCTACTGATGAACAGTTACGATATTCAGATACGTTCAGAAGCCACATTTATTTGAAGTCTGTCCTCTTTAAATCAAAACATTTTCAGATCTTCCTTGGAAGCATTCAGATGTCTCTGGCAATAATCAGAAAATGTTTGGGAAATGAATGGAAAAGTTTGTACATCCTTAGACAGTTTTTGGAGAATTTTTTAAAATCATCTTTGGAAAATTGCTAAAACTTCGTAATTAGTGTTGTTTATATGAAACAAAATAAAACATGGCTGGTTGGAAATATGAAATTCCTCTTCTCGTGTTCAACTTCATATCTCAATTGCTTGCATGCAGTCAACTCTCACTTAATGGACACCTCTATAAGATGAACACCTATATTAAAGACATACACCCAGTGTTGGTCCCTGCCATTTTTCAGTCATTTTACTATAACTAAACTCTCTATAAGACAGAAACCTCTCATCCATGTATTATTATGTTCTATACAAAACACTCACATTCTCTCCAGACTTTGGATCATACATGGCAGCCTCAGCTGTCCCAGCAGCTACCCAGATTGTCCTGATGGGTCTCACATAACACACTCCAGTTACTGATGTACTGTAAGTAACCAATATATATTATAATAAATTAATTTATATTTTTTTCAGTGTTGGCAAAATTAGAGTTCACTTTTACTAGTTTTAAAGGGTTAATACCTAATTTATAGCTATGACGCTTTCTAAAAGATGTTTTTTGGTGTGAAACCCGGGGGGTGGGGGTACTCATACTGTATATATAAGCTGTATGGGTATGTTCTGCTGTGAAGGATATGGTTTTCAAGCAGTTTAGTCTGGGATAGGGTATGGAAATTATCAGAGAGTTTTAGTCTGGAATAGGGTTATTATTTGCCAGGAAACTGATCAGTGGTATGAAGAAATAAGTCTAGAATATGAATTGAAACTCGGAAGAGACTGATGGTTTCCCATTAAAAATGCTAATAGTGTAATAGCAAGTCTGGGAAAGAGTAAGAATTTTCAGTGTCCAGTCTGGTATAGGGTTGCAAAAGCAGCTGAACATGGGTTAAGGGTTTCAAAGTCCCAGGGGTACACCCCCTTAAAAAAAGTTAATAAACAGAGTACCCCCCTCTCCCCCAGGAGTGAACCCAAGTTACCTGAATCCATCAAATTTGTGCATGACTTGTCCATCTTGAGACCACACCTTCACAACTTTATCAAAAGCACCAGTTAAAACCCTATGAAATAAAATTCTCAGTATAGTTTAGGATCATCTACTGTTAGGTAAATAACTCATTCAGCATAATAATACTAATACTACTAATAATAATAATAATAGACCCGGCCCCCATGGAGAACACATAATTATATAGAGAACACATAATAATAATAATAATAATTTTTTTTAATAAAAAAAATAATTTATTAATAATATTTATACTTTATTAATAATATTAATACTTTATTAATAAATAATAATAATAATAATAATAATAATAATAATAATAATAGAGGTTATTCAGTGTGAAGTTTTGTAATATGGTTGAGTATTTTTACGAGTCAGTTTTTATTTTTTCAAGCCTTTAGGCAACGAGTAAAAATGCCCAGCCATATTTTACAACTTTTCGCTGAATAAATTGTTTATTATATGACTCAGACTACAGTAATCGTCTCCAACAACTAAGTTTTTTAAACTGTTTTTCCTAGCGTGCAGTCAGAAAAGTGTTATAACATGTCATATTTACACTTGTTTTGATGCGTATTTGCACTCTAGAATGCTATGCCGAATAATAAACTGCATTATTTACCCACCATGTGTTGTTATCTGAGTCCCGTGCAAGACACATGCAGATTATTCCAGCATCATGAGCTTTATTTACCCTGAGAAGCAAACAACAAATACCATGTATAAAATACGATTTACAAACACAGTACCCTGAGAGACACAACAAGAGATAGGCTGGCCAGGACAAACAACACTCTTTTTTTTAAATGTGGAACGAAAAACAAAAACATGCTGAATAAAGAATGAGACCTGTGGGTTTGGAGAAAGGGTTTTTTCCTTTACAGATTTTGTCACAAGATTACAATAATGCAACATCTATACTACCTTTATAATTCAACACATTGATACACTACCCAAATATGGTCAAAAAGTCATTGATATATGCTATGTCTACATGACGTATATCCAACGATGGAGGTGAATTTCGCATTTTGACAAGAGAATGCAAAAATGACGGACCGGCCTCGATATTTTTTCTTCAAACTGTGCTTTGTTATCAATGTGTTGAATTATAAAACTATTATAGCGCTCAAGCTTGCATGATATCGCCTAATTTTAGCTAAGTATTAGGTGATATCACGCGTGCTTTTGCACTGTAATAGTTTAATATTTGTAAACAAGTGAGCCTATAAGCTATAATTAACAACTACTCACCGAAGTGGAGGTGGGTAGTGGTGGATATTTACCTTGCCGCTTCGTGGCTCGGTAAATATCCACCACTACCCACCTACACTGAGTTGAATAGTTGTTTTAGTATATACTGAAACAGTGAGATAATAAATTATAATGAAAATGATGCTTTTTAACTCATTTATTTCTGTCAACGATTACAATTTTTGCACGCAAATTGCCGAGACATGAATAGCACTTGCTATTCCGAGTTTCAGTAGCCAATCAGAGCGTGCCAACAATGCTATCCATTGTCTCAGTAAAGGTAGATGACTGCTGCTCAGGTAACCATGGTAATAACTATATTTGATTCAAGTATTAAAATCTCTCTTACACTAAATACACTTACTATGGACTACTGCACACTTTTAGTTTAACAACAATATCAACACTGCAATATTAGTAAATTATTTAATGACAAAGAACTTACTTTGTTACCACAGATAAGCTCTTGTTTCCTTTGTATGAAAATGTTGAATCATACACAATAAACCTCTGATCGTATCTAGAATGATATAAAAAAACTTAATATTTTGTTTTATTCAATGCATATTGAGTAAATGTGAAATTTACTAATTGATAATAATTTATATTAATTGAAAGGGTCCGAGCATAACCATTCTGTCAAATTTTATGCCTTGTTTAGGATAGTTTAGTTTAGGATGGACAGTTTTGGGTGTATACTTTTTGTATAGTTGGAATTTACATGGTATACAAATAGTATACATGTACATCAGTTACGATGCTCAAAGGTTCCATTTGCAACAAGTATACAAAAAGTATACTCAAAACTAAATAGCAGGTTCAAGTGTAGAGTTGGTGTTTACTCATGGTATACAAAAAGTATACTGATAACACATTTGATTTTGTAAGGGCAGGTCCTTCTCAATACTGACTATTAAACAATTCAGTCAATCTCTTACCCTCCACTGTAAACTCTTGACTCATAACAAACAACACACTTTACAATATCAGAGTGCTCTTTGCTAACATAAGCTGAAAAAAGGGGAAAAACAAACAAACAGAAAAAGTCATATACATACTATCATCCTTTAATACATGCAAGTTACTACACATACTGTACATGTGAATAGCAGTCAACTGTTGGTTTCGAGTGGAAAATATGATTTTCAGAACAGTTTAACTTTTAGCAACTCTTACAATGTAGCAACTCCTAGTTCCCCTGGTCACTGGTCTCTATTTATAATGAATGTTGTTAGAGATGGTAAATTTCACCATTTAAGGTTGTTTAATTTGTGCAAAAATCTTCTACAATATGAGATTTTTGTAATACATGTACATTTTTATCTATATACTATAGATCATTTAATGCCTACCTTTTGTGTCTATCACATGCCCAATTTCTCTGCCTGAAATACATGTAAAAAAATAATTGCATCAAATTATATTACATTCTCGATTGTGATCGGTCATCTACATGCCTATTTCTTACATAAGTGGCACATGGTCACATGGGTGTCCAGTAACAGCTATCCAAATAAAACCTTTTGTAATTGGACAGCTGAAACTGGATACCTCTATTGTGTGTGCATCAATCAGATGCTTACATGGGTACTGGTTTCACATAGATTTTTTAATCTTAGATTTTCTTATTGATATGATTAATAATATTATTAGTAATGCATACCTGCCAACTCTCCCGGTTTTCCCGGGAGTCTCCAAGTTTTTAATCAAATCTCCCGGGAAATAGCTTCCGGCCTACTTAAATGGCCGTGTTCAAACTACTCAAATTGATCAACAAATATCATCTAAAAGAAATGTGCTAACTGGGGTCCCACAAGGGTCTGTTCTAGGCCCCCTACTTTTCTTGATTTATATCAATGACATTTATAACTCTTCTAAGAAGCTTTCTTTTTATTTATTTGCTGATGATACAAACCTGCTGTATGCTGATAAGGATTTGAAGTCACTAGAAAGTGTAACCAACACTGAATTGCAGAAAGTCTGTGACTGGTTGAATGCTAATAAGCTAACCATTAATGCAAAAAAGTCCAATTTTGTTATCTTTAGGCCATCACAAAAGAAGCTTAGCTATCAGATCAATATAAGGATATATAATAATGCCTCAAACAGTGAAACGTGTCTTGAATGTAAAGATTATGTAAAGTTCCTGGGCGTGCTCATCGATAAAAACTTAACTTGGAAATATCATATTGACTACATTGCCTCTAAAATTAGCAGGGTCGTTGGAATTATTGCACGATTAAGGCACTTTGTCCCTCTAAATACTTTAATCCAAATTTACCGTTCTCTGATTTTCACATACACATATTACGGTATTCTTGCCTGGGGCCAAGCTGCACAGATCTATCTGAGGAAGGTCTTTATCTTACAAAAACGAGCTCTTCGGCTGATGTTCTTTGCTGGTAATAGATCTCATACTATTCCTTTGTTTGTCTCTGCTAATGTTTTACCCCTCAATATGCTTTATTTTGAAACAGTTTGTTCCCTTATGCATGACGTATCTACTAATTCTGCGCCTCAGAATATCTGTGATCTTTTTACCTGTTCATCTGACGTTCATACATATAACACTAGATTTTCTAATGCTGGGAATTTATATGTTAAGAAATCAAGACTGAGTATTTATCTTAATTCGTTTTCCATTTTCGGAGCTAAGTTGTGGAATTGCCTGAAGCCTAACCTGCGTAAGCTTAGGAAAAAACCTTTCAAAAATAAAATTCACCAATTTTTACTTACGGTACTTGGTAATGAGGATGATTATGTTGAGGTCTCTACGTTAATGTTAAAAATTACCAATTATCATTAATCAGACTCCAGCTATTATTATAACTTCTTTATCTTCTATGTATTATGATTATAGGTTCTTGCACTACTCATGTAAATGCTAGCTATCTGTGAATGTGTGTGTATACCTATTTATTTATTTATTTATTTATTTATTTAATTTATTTATTTTACTTATTTATTTATTATTTACCTGATTTTACTAATAATTTTTGTTTGCTAAATTTGATTGTAAATTATACAACCTGCCTTGATTAGCTTTGCTATATGCAGGTTGTATAATTATTTCTTTAATTTGTTAAATTTAAACTATTGAAATAAAAATGATGAAAATGATGATGATGAAATGGCCTTTTTTAATTTTTTTTCATTAATTTCATTATTTTCGAGATGTCAAAAAGGAAAATAAAACAAGAAGTGGATTTAGTGCTCTTACAGTATTTGAGCTGTTCTCAATCGACTTGGTCGGGGCAACATTTGGAAGGCCTTCGGGTGATTTGTGGGGAGTATTGAGTCACTGTCAAAAATGATATTTTTACAAATGCAACGATTTCTAGACGTCTCCAGATTTCTGCACATTGGGGGTTGGCAGGTATGGTAATGGCACTTTGTGTCGTACAATTGATAATAAATTGTGCTTGTAATTTCAAATCGTCCTCTCCTGCCACACACTCTAATTCTCCATAATGGTGATTTGAGCAGGTTTTGAAGAACTGTTTTCTCACCTGGATCTCTCATGTTAAACACTTGAACAGTTGAAGCAACAGCTGCAATTATTTGGTTTCTTCTTGTATTCCAGGACATGCAATACACAGGAGAGCCAATCTAAATTAATGTGACAAGTACAAATAATTACAAAGGTCAACCAATTACATGTACAAACAACAATCATGCAATACACAGGAAAACAAATTGAAGGGGTGAGTAGCCTGCTTGGCAGGCGTAAACGGGGAGGGAGAGGGGGGTGCGCGGAAAAAAAAGGAAGGTGGAATAAAGCCCTAAGTGAATTCTGATCAACTGCTAGCTTCTCCTTCCAGTTTGTCTTGTATATGCTCATATAACAAAAGGAGAATTTGGCTATAGATCACAAGTCACTTAGGGCCTTATCCCAAACTGGAATATTAAGGCCTTCAGTGACTCTTGATCTGAAACCAAATTCTCCCTTTGTTACATGAGCATACACAAGACAAACTGGAAGGAGAATCTAGCAGTTGATCACAAGTCACTTAGGGCTTTATTCCACTCACCCCTTCAATTTAACATGTGACAAGCAGGATACAATACACAGGACAACCAATCTAAAACATGACAAACAACATACATTTTTTAATACAGTACACAGGTCAACTAATCTAAAAAATGACAAGCAGCTTTCAATACAAAGGACAACCATCTGAAACATAAAAAAGATATATTAAATATACAAAACTTTACCCAGACTTTTCTCAGAATCACAATAATTAATTAAGGTTAGAATTTGTAATTAATTTTTGGGAGAAAAAGGGTAAACATACTGCAGTCCTTTCATACACGGCTCCTCCAGATCCCCAGGCAATAATAATGCCATCATTTGCTGCCGAAAAGAGAAGCTTAGCATCTCCCCTGTTAAGAAAAAAAGAAAAGAAACAAATTTTATTTCTGCAAAAAAAAAAAAAATGAAAGTTCAAGTACAAATATTTTTATGCTATTTACCAAGGAAAGGTTTGATACTGAAGATTTCCTGAAAGTAACATTAACTGCCTGGAGACCTTGCTAGCAATTAATGGAAAGTAATGGCTGCCCAAAAGTACCGGTAATGTACTTACTGATGTAAGTCAGAGAAAATTTGTAAGAGAAGCTAATTAAAACCCATGGACTACGTACTGAATGTGCAATACTTGCTACATGTTACCAGGCTTCATTTTTACTCACCACAGGTGACCGAGCTAGTCACCGAAGATGTCGAATCCTTAAACGTACAGTATACTTTAATTATTTTTCAGAGTTTGTGTTCACTAATGTGCATACATATATAGTTTTGTGTTTCTTCTGACAGTTTATCAATCGTATGTAAAATCAAAATCAAATTCGAATATTTTTAAAAAAATAAGACTAACCAAAACAAGAAGCTTGTAACCCATCCATCGTGCTCTCGAACTGAACGCAGCATTTTTCCTGGTTCACCCGTGGAATAATCCCATACTTTAATGACTCCATCTGTAAAACAGCAATAACACTATTGTAACAGTGCTTTGTAAAAATTTTCTTCTTCTTCTTCCATTAAACTTGCCTCCTTCACTTCTGAAGATTTTCGCAAGCGTTAAAAATGTACATTCACAATAATAACAGTAAAACTTACATGTAATTAACAACATGTTATATATATTAGAAGGAATAACAAAGTTTTTCAACCACTTTCACCTTTTTGTTTTAAAGTTTTTGCCCCAGTGTCAATCATTTCCCTCAATTCTACTTCTGTGTGGTATGAGCTACAGGGCTTGACCTTGGTGGTGGTGAAATCACCAAATACCACTGGATTCTCAGTTTTGGCTAGTGAAATTTCCTTAGTTATTAGCCATGTTGACTACCAAAGTTATGGAGGCAAAAGAAAAATTTAGTACTGGCATAATTGACGCACAATGTTATGCAGAAAGAAAAAAACACAAAGCAAAATGCATACAGCTCCACAACGAAGCCATACTCAGCCAGACACTGGATCTGAGTGTTCCCATCTCACACTTTGATTGCAAGTGAACACCATCTTGTTGTTCACATGCTTCAACGATCTTCAATGGATATTAGAGGCTTTCTTTTGCCTCAAATTTCATTCTTCTTTCAGTGTGATTTTGATACTAGATGTTCAAAACTAGGGTAATTAATAACTTGAACTGAAATTTTTATGGCTAGTAGGAAGAACTCTTTGGCAAGTGCGAACTACCATTTTACTCACCATAAGCCTACTGATAACAAAAGTTAAGGTCGAGCCCTGAGCTAGCGTGATTCTCAGACAGTCTAAGGTCACTAACACTCACTCCTTTCTGATGTCCTTTGTTTGAGGGCATTATTATTCTTGATGTCATCCGACTGTTGAATATTTCAGTCAGAGACAGTTGCTGGTCGATTTTTTCTCTTCATCAGGATTTTCAAGAATTATTGGACTGAAAATGTACTTTGATTTGTGGTAATATTCAACAGTCATATAACATCAAGGACAAGCCTTCAAACCCTGGGAGGGGGTACTCCCTGAAAATTAGGGTGGGGTGTGCAGCAGGCTTCCTATAACCCTTACCCTATTTCAGACCAAAATATGCAATTTCTCCTACCCTATTTCAGACCTGACCCAAAATTTGATACCCTATTTCAGACCAGGAAGTGCTTCCGTTTGTAAAAACATTTGAGAAGGGCTTCTAATTCCCAATGTTAATCAAACCACATTTCTCAACGGATGAAAAAAGTAGCTTCTTCTAAAAATCATACCCAATTCCAGACCAGATTGTGCAAACCATACCCTATTTCAGACCAAAATGGTCAAAATCTATACCCTATTTCAGACCAAAACGGCTTAAAAACCATACCCTACAGGGCCGCACATACCTATATAGCTTATATAAAGGTGTACCTGTAACGAGTCAACAAGAGCCAAGGTTCTTGACAAACATGAACAGACTTTATTGCATGAATCAACATGGCTGACTCACACGAGGAAAGACAATCTAGCTTACAAAGAATCATGGGTATGTCACGTCACGTTACAACATGACTATGTCACATCAGAGGATGTCGGGTAACACGCCCTCTTCTTACAAAAATCTCTTCTTGCAAAAATCATATATTAGGTAATCAATAAACGGATAGTTCATCCAATAAAAGTATATCGCATAAAATATAAAATATAAAATATATTGTCAATGTTACAAAGATTAGAGAAGTGAACATGAACTGAAAATGTCAATAGTTCCATTGGAGAAATGAACATAAACCAATAATGTCAATAGTTCCATTTGCGAGCACTGTCACTGCTGTTGGAAGTCCATGTAGACTATACTTGTTTACAACAACGGGAACTCAGCATCTATGATAAGAAAGCAATCGGAAGTGAGTGTGACATCATTCAATTAGTCCGAATATCTAGCAGGGCGACGGACCACCCGGCCCCTACGAGTTACAGTGTGAGGTTTAGGCAAGCTGGGTGATGGAGTGACCAAGGGTGACTGTGATACCGTGGGTGGTGAGGCGACAGGGCTGGATGCAGGAGGAGACATTATTGGATGACTTTCATCAGCTGTAGTTGGTGCTATAGCAGTTGCAGGGGCCTGTGCTGGAGTGGAGAGGGAACTTGTTGGGGCCAAAGGTGTTACAGGAACCGCTGATGGAGTTAATGATGAACTTGCTATAGTCCCTTGAGAAGTCTGGGATGATGTTGGCAAAGCTGTTAGAGAGTTCGGTGATAATTTGTCAGGAAGATTTGGTGCAGCCCAGTTGTGAGAAGGAGTTTCCTGTGTGAGTTGGAGGGGAGCCCGCTGGACTTGAACGCGGTTTCGTCGAATTCGACTGTCGCCGGTGTCGATATAGTATGACCGAGGACCAGCAGAACCAATAACTTTGCCTTGGATCCAGGCCTTGCTAGATGAGGTAGGTGGTGGCTTTGCATACACATAACAGCCCGGAGGAAGATCCGGAAGGGGTGCGCTTGCTTGTTTGTCATATGCCTTCTTTTGCTTCAATTTACGTTGGATGTGGTCAGTTACCACTGTGTCACGCGGGGGCGTGAAGGGTTCCAATGCTGCTGCAGGTTGAGGGATGTCACTGCGGAGTGTGCGACCAAACAAGCGCTGGGCCGGAGAGAAGGTGTTTCCAGCAGGTGCAGTGTTGCGAACAGACAAAAGGGCTAAATCCACGTCATTAGCTGTGAGGAGGATGTGTTTGGCTGATTTAACAGCGGCTTCTGCTCGGCCGTTAGACTGAGACCAGTATGGTGACGATGTGATGTGGTTGAATTGATACTTCTTGGCAAATGTCTTAAATAGGTCTGAGGAGAACTGAGCGCCATTGTCTGTTATGAGGGTGTGTGGAATGCCATGCCTGCTGAAATGCTGCTTGGTGGCCTGGATGACAGCTGATGACTGGATGGTTGGGAGTCGATCAATTTCGTAGAAATCGCTGTAATGGTCAACAGTGATCAAATAAGCATTACCTTTGAGTTCAAATAGGTCTTGAGAGACAAGTTGCCAGGGTAAAGTGGGTGCTGGGTAGGACTGGAGTGGCTCTCGAGGGTGTTGATGTGCATGTCGAGCACAAGTCGCACAAGATTGGCACATGTCAGTGATCTGACTGTTAAGGCCAGGCCAGAACACACAATTGCGAGCATGGCGGAGGGTAAACTCAGAGCCCCGATGGGCGGCATGGAGTTTGCGTAAGAGGCTGTCTCGAAGCGAGGTTGGAATGATGACCCGATCCTGCTTGAAAAGTAAGCCGTCATGGGCAGTGAGCTCATGACGTACGGACCAATATGGCCGTGCTAAATCAGAAACAGCTGACTTGTCATTAGGCCAACCCGTGAGAACTAGGGAGTGGAGAGCAATCTGTTCAGGATCTGAGGAAGCCGCAGCTCTAATGTCCCGGAGGGTAGCATCTTGGAAGCTGGAAAGGTCAGGTGTGGTTGACTCAAGCTCCACTCGGTAGACAAGCTCATCATGGACTTGCTTGTGGGACGTGGTGGGCAAAGGCGCTCGAGAAAGGGTGTCTGCGATGTGAAGGGTGGAGCCCTTTCGGTATTCAACACTGAAACTGTATCGCTGAAGGGCAAGGATCATGCTCTGGAGACGACGTGGAGCAGAGGCTAGAGGGCGCTTGAAGATAGTTTCTAGGGGTTGATGATCACTGTGAACCGTGATGTCAGACTTGCCAAAGAGGAGCTGGTCGAATTTGTGAAAGGCATGAACAATGGCAAGAGTTTCTTTTTCAATTTGAGCATAGCGCTGTTCAGTTGGAGAGAGAGAGCTGGAACTGTAGGCAACTGGTTGCCATTGGATGTTGTTCGAACCATTGGGGTCAGTGGCTGGTTGAAGCAGTGCCGCACCAAGGCCATATTCTGAGGCATCTACTTGAAGTACTACAGGGGAATTTATGTCAAAGTAGCGCAGACAAGGTGTCTTGGACACTAGTTCCTTAGCTTTTGCAAAGGCATTGCTGTGCTGCTCAGCCCAGAGAAATTCTTGTTTAATGTGAGTGAGGTCACGTAGAGGGCGGACAACTTCACTTAGATTTGGGCAGAACTTGGCTAGATAGGTGATGGTTCCCAAGAAACGGCGAGTGGCGGCTTTGTCTTGAGGTTGAGGCATTTCCAGGACAGCAGTTACTATCTCTGTGCTGGGTTTAAGTCCCTCGGGAGTGAGCACGTGGCCCATGAATGGCGCGGTGGATGTTTTGAACTGGATTTTTTCTAGGTTGAGCTTGAGGTTATGCTCGGAGAGGCGAGTCAGCAAGTTAAGGACAGTGCGGTCATGATCTTTGGTGGCGTCATCCAAAGATTCACCCCGGCCGATGACAATGATATCGTCGGCGATGTTGACAACGCCTTCCATTCCGCTCAGGATATCATGGAGACGACGTTGAAATTCCTCAGGAGCTGAACTAATGCCAAATGGAAGGCGTGTCCAGCGATAACGGCCCCACGGGGTATGCATGGTGGTCAACAGAGAGGATTCAAGTGTCAGTTCAATGGTTTGAAACGCATCTTTGATGTCAAAGACAGAAAAGATCTTTGCTTGATGGAAACGATGGATGTTTTCTTCAAGGGTAGGTATGGGGTAAACTGGTCGAATGATGGCCTTATTGACTGTTTGAGAGGGGTCCAAGCAAATTCTAACTTTGGCAGGTCTGTTGGCCGTTGCGGGACGCTCACGTACAACCATGTTAGATATCCATGTGGTGGGTTGGTTCACTCGAACCAGTTGGCCAGTGTGGATTAGCTTGTCTAGTGCCTCCTTGATGATAGGTAGTTTGGGTGCCGCGTAGCGATGGGGAGGTGCTTGGACGGGATTCACATCAGGATTTAGGGTTATGGAAAAGGGTTCACTCAGTTTGCCTAAGCCCTCAAACAATTCTGGATAAGCCTGTTTGATATAATTTAGTGACAACTCACCAAGAGGAGGTGGTGCTGCTTGAGTGTCTTCGAGCTGATTGGCTGTGCCCACATCATATTGAATGATGCCCATCCGGGTGCTGTCAGCCAGACCCAAAAGGGGAGGGTAGTAGCGCTGTGCCGTGATGACTTGGACTACAATCTCGAATGCTTTTCCTCGGCGCGTGCACTGTAGTGTGGCTTGTCCTGTGGTTGGGATGACGGTCTTCGAGTAGTCCAGTAGGCGAACAGGGGACGGTTTCACTTGGACTGGAGAGAGATTGTTCAGGTCAGTGACGTGTATGGTGTTACAGGAGCAGCCCGAGTCAACCTGAAATCTCAGTCGTTTGAAAGATGATGGTTTGGCGGCAGGAGGGCTGAGGTCAAGGTCAACAAAGATGCCTTTAGGTGAGGATGAAACTTGGTATACATCATGAGTGATGAGGTAAGTGGGTTGAGACTCATTGGTGAAGTTCTGTTCCACATCAGATACCACATTTGCAGAGGACGCCCTGCAGACCTGTTGCCAGTGTCCACGTTTGCCACAGCCATGACAGGTGTCATTGGATGCGGGGCAGTGTCGACGTGAAGGATGTGCTGCACGGCCGCACCAAATGCAAGTAGAGCGGGCACTTTCAGTGGGAGGACCGGCCGTACGCCTGGGCGGGCGAGGAGGTAATGTTGGCTTGGTCCCAGTGGGCGTCACTTTGTGAGCTCCCTCTTCGAGGTGTTGCTGGGTGATGGCTGAGTCCGTTTGGATGCTGGCCTCAAAGTCACGCGCTCTAGAGATGACTTGGGGAAATGTGAGCGAAGTTAAATCTTCATGAGAAATAATATCGCTGCGGAAACGTCGGAATGCATCATTTAAACCAATAATAAAGATGTCCCTTTGCAATCGGTCATCTGCTGCGGAAGGGAAGTTGCACTTCTGATATTCCAAGCGCACAAGAGTGTGCCACGCTTGGACAGACATCCCTGGAGCTTGTTTCAGGACACGGAGAAAATTGTGTGTGCTTTGGATTATCGGTTCGCCGCCAAGATAGTGTTGGGAGAGCTTAGCGAGCCATTGAGCGGGGTTTTGCTTGTCCTCTTCAGGTATTTGCGCGTTAATAGTGGTCGTAAGCACGTCCCATTCTGCCTGAGGAAATGCACGCCGAAGAGCGGCCATGGCTTTCGGGCGTTTGGCTGAAATCCAATAGTCGTTTTATTTTATTTATTTTATTCTATTTAGTATTTTTTATTTCTGTTTGGGAGTTCTAATATAGGGCTAACCTCTCAACTCCCTTTTCAAGATGTCTTTTAATATTATGTTTGTTTACATCTTGAATAAAGTTAGTATGTTATGTTATGTTATGTTATGTCGTTGCTATCGAGGGGTTTGGCGGGATTGATGTAATCTTCCATGACACAGAAGTCCCTGAAGTTAGCGACGAAAAACTTAAATGCACCGCGGCGATCCGCTGAGCTGGCATCGAAGGTAGGTCGATCCTTGCCCATTTTGTAAGAGAGGTCCAAGAGTTGAGATCAAGGACTAGGGAGATCCACAAGGAGAATAGTCGACAACAGCACTCGAGCCACGCTGTGTGGGTTAGTTTGCGATCGTAAAAGACCTTGATGACGCCGCTGAGTCGAAGTTAAAGCGGGTCGATGAGAAGCCGGTAAGAGCAATGATTGGAGCCGTGAATTACAAGACTTCTGACACCATGTAACGAGTCAACAAGAGCCAAGGTTCTTGACAAACATGAACAGACTTTATTGCATGAATCAACATGGCTGACTCACACGAGGAAAGACAATCTAGCTTACAAAGAATCATGGGTATGTCACGTCACGTTACAACATGACTATGTCACATCAGAGGATGTCGGGTAACATACCCACCACCCCCCCCCCCCCCCCCCCCCCCCGTCCCTGGGCTTCAAACTTTAAAGCATATCAGATAGCGAGAGGAGAAAGAGTGAGTGCCATTGAATCAAGCTGAAGACATATTTAAGAAAACATATCGAGCCAACACAATGATGGAGTTAAGGGAAAACTGTACACTCAATACAAATTTGAACATGTAAACATGGCTGTGATTGGCTATTGCGAACAATACAGCTTTCAGAAAACATCCCTTGGGAGCCCTAGTGTGACACTTGATTCGTGACAAAATGTACTTTTCCCTCCGGTGGAGGGTCATGTTGTCAGCACGTGACTTGGTTCTAATGGACCAATCAGAGTTGAGTAAAAACCAGATACTTGTTGTTGAGTAACGACTGTTGGCGCGAGGTCGGTCGCAAGCATATCTGGAAAGCTGAACAGGCGAATTTAAAGCAAAATATCTCGTTCTTTATAAGGTCTTTCGACCGCCGAAGCACACATATGTGGAGTGAAATTTATTGGGCCCTATGGAACTGTTGGTTTTATTGCGATTCGGGACTTTTCCTTTTGAGGAGAGAGCGATTTGTGTAGTGACCTCTGGCCAGCGATCCATGCAGTGGTCTGCCTTTCCTTCTTTTTAGAAGGGGAGACAACGACTTCGAATAACTTCACTAAATGACGTCAGAATGGCTTCAAATTCGGTACAAGACACAAGTAAGCGATACATTTGAGGTAGGTTAACTTCATTTCAAAGTAGATAGTTATTTGCCTAATTTTAGAGAATCTGTTATTTTCCCATACATTTCTCTATATACACAAGCTGTCGCATACACCACGTATGTAGAGCCAGCCACCCAAAGGGCTCTCAAAAACACATCTAACCTGTGAGCAGGCTCTACTATTTGGGTTTCACGTGCGAGTGCCATGCGTGTGACGAAGCTGCAAGGAAAGTAGAGCCTGCATGCAAGGCCCCAATTCACGAATTCGGCCCCCAATGGAAAAAAGCTTTTTTGGCTGTCATCACTTTGTCATTATACAGATTTTAATTGCTTACATAATTGGCTTAAGTATAGTTGAAACCACAAGGGAAAACCCTCAATAAAAGTTCAATCATTTTTTGCCATTAGGTTACCTTCAAGATCTTCAATTAAAAAAAAAAAGATCGATCGGTAAATGAAAGAAAAGTGAATCAATTCGGCAATTAATTTAAGGTGTCCCGCGAGTATTGAAAATTTTGAAAAAAATGTGACAATTTTACCGCAAAAAAGGGCATTGTCACAGACCGACTTCCGGTCATGTACAAGGAGGAGTAATTGCAAAACAGTCACCGAATATGGTTTGCTGATAAGTCGTTTTAAGACAAGCTCAATAAATTTCAGTGCTTTTAAAAATAATAGAAAAGCCATCGTCCACTACAAGAAGCAATACACATCAGTCTGTATGAAGGTGGAAACCGCCTGATTCTCGCTTGACAAGCTGTTGCCCTGGGAATGATCACAACACTTTTTTGTTTTCTTTTAAAAGCTATGGCACCTGTCATATAATTTTCACCAATCAGATTGCTGCGTTCGTCGGCGAACGCGGGGAATTAAAAGATCAATAGCCCGCGTGCCGGTTCGCTTTTCCTCGCCCAATTCTACTCGCCAGCTTCGCCAGCTCACCCTGGCAGCTTCGCCGCCAAGATACTCATGCAATACTCCAAACAAGTGAGCCTGCTCGCAGGCTAAAACACATCAAAAAGACGAATTTTGATCTTGGGAAGCCTGTGTTAAGCTTGGACTGTCTGAGAATCCAAATAATGAAGAAAACCTATGCAATTGAAAAGTTACACAAGTTCTTCAGAGCCCTTCTTCTCTCATATTGAGATAAAGAAGGGCTCTACTTGCAGCCTGCAAGCAGAGCCTTATAGCAGGGAGTATCCATTCTAAACTATATGTAGAAAGATTACTTATACATGTACAGTGAAACCTGTATTGAGCAGACACCCTCAGGACCCTCGCTAGTGTCTGCTTAATAGAGGTGTCCGCTGAATACAGGTTTGTTTTACAGTAAATATGGAAAGAAAATTTAGGGACCCAAGCAGATGGTGTTAGCTCATAATAATATTGACCTTGTTTATACTTTTAAATTAATCAATCATTTCAGAAAAAAAATCAACACGCTTATCTGAGCTGGCATCAGTGGAAATAACAGTTATTAGTTTAGTTACTCGTTACCTAAGCAAATCGCTTTCAAATTTGCACTAAAGTACGTTAATAAGCTTACAAAACTCTTACGTACCTTCAAACCCCACGAGAATCTCATGTTTCATGGGGTTATATGAGAGCGCTGTTATCGCTTTATTGTGCGTGTCTTTGATAACTGCAAGCCTTTCCATCGCCATCTTGAACGGCAGCTGGGACTTTAGCCACTAATTAAGTTGTTAAGTTGTCATTGCAGAGATATTAGGCATGTAAAAACAAGCAAAATAGCAAATGAACAGCCGAGTGGTAAGAACATGTCCTCCATGTTGCCAAGGGAACATGAAAAGGATTGGGTCGAGTTGGGATATAAACTCGTTCCCAGGAATTAATCCAAGATGGCAGTGAAGCAGTCACTTCCCGTTCAAGCTGCAACTTTTTTGCAGTCATATTTTTTATTTCAATAAAAATTATTCTCTATGTTGATTTTTATATATTTGCTTGCCAACGGTGAAGCATTTGTGTCTTCCAAAGCATAACAAAGTTAAAAATACTATATGATTATTACACCACGTATCTAGTTCACATGTTTGATTGTCGCTGGACGAAACCACGCGGGCTTCGGAAAATTGGCAACTTCCGGCTTGCCAGGGATTGCAGTTGAGATTGCAGTAGATCGAGCTTGCAGTAGAGCTTTACATTTTGAGAAGTAAGCTTATCTTTATTAGTTATGATTACTGAGGTCAAATATTCAGCTGTTTTTCTAATTTAATACCAAAGTTTACGGTTACCTCAACTAAATGAAAGATCTCTTCCACATTCAAAACGATGTTTGTTTTTCTCTTCTTTGAGGAAAAAAATATGTGTTTGTTTTGGTGACAAGTCATGTCAACCATGGCCAGTGCAGATAACTTTAATTTTATAGAATGAACGTTTTGTTGTCATGTACATTGTCATTGTGTGTGGTTTGCATCATCCTCAGAGACTCAGAAGCGAGATCAAGTTAAAATCAAGAACTTCCGTTGTGCCAATTCAATTTTGCACAGTTTAAACTTTGTCTTGCCCCAACATGTATACTGCCAGGTCTGCCCCTAAGTCTCTAAGAATTAGCCTCCTATGCAGACATTCTGTTGGTTCTTCATTCAACCTTTCTAGACTTTCCTCCTCAAAATTGAGGAGGGAAGATTGCATGACAAGTCAAAAGAGTGCCTGCATTGGAGGCTACCGATGATGGGTTTACATTTATATGCAAGTTGTCAACCAACTTAGTGCAGTGTTAAATAACTATGAAAATTATGGTAATTTTTAGAACTTCAGGCAATGGCTTCTGTGCAGCAGAAAGAAGGTCAGCTTTCAAACCAAGAGTTCCAGAATGTCCATTCATTTTCCAAGTTGTCATACAAATTACTTGCAGGGTATACCACATTGCAACATCCTGCCCTAAAGGGAAATTATCCTTGTCAAATGAAACAACAGGAAAGCTGCCCATTGGATAAATCTAATGTTGAATCACAGCTGCCAGCTATGGTGAACAGAGAGAGTATACATGAAGAAAAATGCTGTGCAACATCAGCTACCACCAAGAACCGAGTTTGTTCCCCATTAAGAAATTATCTTCAAGAAGTTGCTGAGAAAGAGGCTTCTTATCCTATTACTGAAGAGGGAGAATCAATTAGGAACATGATGGAAACTGCGGCAGAGAATTTCTGTGAATACCTGAGAGAAAAGTTTCTCCTTTTCCATGACTGCCGATTACTTAAGACAGGTAGTACATATGAGGAGGTTAAAATTGGACAACCAGATGAATTTGATTTTATGATTGAAGTTCCATCTCTTGCTACAAGTGATGCAGTTGTATTTCATCAAGGCTTGGGTAGCAATTCTTCTGGACGAATAGCCTATCATGTAAATGACAAGGCACTATTTTCTGAGATTTTTGAATTTGAAGCATCCCATTTTACCATTAAGGGCCCTGTGGAACAGGAAGCCTTTATGATGGCAATATTTGCAAAACTCCTCCATGCAATTGAGACTAAGTTTATGGAGTTTCTTCCAGCTGGCTGGGAATTCATGAAAATCAGTGGCAGTTCTACCACAAATGCTCAAATGTTTGGTATGTCTGGCATTAATGCTCCAGCAAGAATGGCCTTGACACCCTGTTTTGTATGGCATGGAAAAACATTTCCAAGCCTGAAAGTAACGGTAGATTTTGCATTTGCTATTCCTATTGTAAAACCTGCTTCTCTCAGCTCACCAGCATCCCTTGGAAAAGATGTAAGAGGTAGTGATGAATTATGTGGGCAAAAATCATTGCCAGTAGCAGAGCTTGAAAAATGTGACATATCCAGCCAGTGCTGTAATGAAACCAGTGAAGCTACATTTTGTACCCATGATGTTGACGAATTTAAAGACCTAAGTCCAAGTACAGATAATGGAAAATGTGCTTCCATGGCACTTGATCAGCCAGAAATCCATTCTGTTCATTATGCAAAAACCAAAGACCTCGCTGAGTGCATTTCCACAAGGACATCGGTTCCAGACGTTTTTCATCTTCTTTTAGCTGATTTCATATGGTGCAGAGCATCATTCTCTATCCAGGAACAAAAGATCATGGAGGAATTCACTGCTTCAGATGGCCAGAAAATATGCATGAGACTGGTGAAATATTTGCGGAATGCCTTCATTGCACAGGAGTATGACGACAAGATCCTTGATTTAAAACCCAGCATCTCTACTTATTGGTTGAAGACAATCCTGTATTATATGTTTAAAAAACACAGAAATGTTAAAGCGGCGTGGCAGGCTGATCAGTTGCACCACCGAGTTTTGGAAGTGTTTGAAACATTACTAGAGTGTCTAGAACAATCCAGCCTGTATAATTTCTTTGTGCCAAATTATAATTTGCTTTGGATGAAGCAGCCTGGTGATCTTCAAGTAGCAGTAGATGGAGTGACATCACTTCTTCAACTGTTATATTCTTTTGACATGGGAGAAATTACCCTGGATGATTTGAGGACACGTGAATGTAAGCAAAAAATAAAAAATGAAAAGATCCTATACAAAAATCGGAAAGGTGCCATGATGGAGATGTTGACAACACATGCCATTTATAATGCAGATGCAGACTCTGATGACGATGAACTGCAAGATATACAACGCTTCGCAAACCACTACCTTGACGGTGTTGCAGGGCATACAGTAGTTATTACAGGAAAAGGACAAGACATCCTTTTCCTTGAAGATGGCGAGAGTGTTGATATTGGTATTGAGGACACATTGGCTTTTTTGAATGAGGGTCGTCAGGGATTTGAGACGCTAATAGCAGAAGAGAACAATCAACAAGAAGCATGATTTTTCTAGAATAGGTAATCTGCAATAGTCATTGACTTCAGTGAATTGAAAGATTTAGACAGTTTAGGCCTGATACACCATGTGGTGCAAAAAGTTAGCATTTACACATGTATGTACATTTACCTCGATAAGCCAGTACCCCTCAACTTGAGGATTATTGGCCAGGGTCAGCAAAACAAAATAAATGGCATTGCTGTTATGTTGTTTTTTTGAGTTGTATGCAAATATGACTAATCCTGAAAAGCAGAGTGAAATTTCTTAATTAATTTCTGACTATATGAAAGTGTGCTGTAACCTCAATTTTCTGTGAAATGTTAACTTGAAGACTTAGTACGTACAGTAGCTGTATCATTAATTTGAAGTTGACAACAAGAAAAAAATAAGTAAGAATTGTAAATGTAATCAAAATATCATTTAGTTTAATATTGTAAATTATTTCCAAAACAAAATATTATTTTGAAAATGGACTGAAAAAATAACAACATGGATTTTTTTTTAATTTATGACTATTCAACTTCACAACAACTATCCACGAATTTTGCTGAAAAAGAGCATTGTAATAAATTCTCCTACATGGTAATTAGTGAAACTACCACTTCTGGTGAAGAGAATTTAAAAACAATGTGTAAACAAGATTATTTGTATTAAAAGTTTATGAACTGAGATATTGGTTCGTTCGCTATTAAAGATGCAAATTTATTGACAAAATTTTTAGTCCACAGTTTTTTAAGTCTATTCACAGACCTTCTAGTTTCTCTTTCTTCTGAGGGAGAGGGAAATAAGAGCCGCGGAGCGCTAAAAAAAGGGCTGCTGGCGCACTGGATAGCCAGGCTCACCGCTAGAATACTCACTGCCTTGTTTTTCACCAAGAGCCTGCCGAAAGGCAGGGCAACGAAAAATTAGTCTGTAGACTCATTCAGTTGTTCTCCTCCACGGAAATCTTTTTTCTTTTTTTTTTTTTTTTTTTATAAATAAATAAATTTATTTATTTGTATCAGAGTCATGACTCAAATTTTACAATAATTGAAAACTTAAGGTATAAAATGTAAATAAATATGTAAGAGAACTGATTGTTATCACTAGAAAGATCAGAGTTCGAGCCTGTCTAGTAATTAATTACGGGATCCACTCCGCGACGTCCCGCGATCGCGCCCGACCCCGGGAATATTGGCCCAGCCAGGTCGACCTCGTGCGCGAGCCCCCGCGGAATGTTAATTACAAGTTATAGTTTACTAGAGTTACACATTTAGGTGAAGGGAGTTCTGAGACACAGTGCACAGGACCCCCTTACAGGCCCAAGACTTGAGAAAGGTCGGCCTGGGATTATGTTCAAAAGCCGCGCGAACCCGGAAGCGTATCCGGCTCTTGATTTTATTAATAATTGAAACCGTTGAAGGCTGCTTGGATTGGAAAGTGGCTAGGTTAAGGGCGAAAGATGTATGCGTGTTGAAGGAAAACCAGAGATGTTGATTCAGAGAGACCGGCCATTTCTTGTCGGCCGCCACGCAACAAAACTTGTGGGACAGATAACTCATCTTGCAACAAAGCATCCATAGCAAGTATTTTGAAGGACGCATGCACAATGGAGTTGCGTTGTGTTTCTTTATCGAGCCGGTCCACAGAACGCTTTACCAGTGGTGTTCCGAGTTGGAATGGAAAGTCATCGACTTATGATAAGTTATATAACTTACAAGGAGAGTGGCAGGCTTTCTAGTTTGATACTAAACGGCGGCGAAAGCAGCGGCACGATAAAAAGGCGAACAACAATTTATACTCAACACGACGTTAAGTGTGAAAGCGCTAGATAGAAATGTTTTAGCTCTGCATCTGGAACTCTTTACAATTTTAACATTAGGATGTCAAGCTCAGTCGCTACTTTTAAATCAAACATTTTAGGTTAGACAGTTTTTTAAAGGGAATCTCGGCTAGAAAACATATTTCTTCTAGATCATTAGTTCGTGATCATTGTTAAACTGGTTTATGGGTTTTGAAGGTGATTACAAACCTTTAACTCTTGAATACTGGGGCATGTTGTTTCTGCATTTTTTGCTTTCAAATTTCCCGCGCGCCGCCATGTTTGTTTTCGCAAAGTTTGATGGGAAATTATGAAGTCATTGCGTTGCCGTGAGCTTTCAATACGACGGTTTAAGTCAACATCACGTAAATTTAAGGTCATTCCTCAGTATTGCACTGCGCATCCTGTACTGCGCATAACACACGTAATAGTCCTTTCATGGCAGCCAGTTGATAACAACACTCTTTTTAGTGAACGGTTTTTAAAACACGCAGCTGGAAATTTAATTTTCTTACGAGTATTTTTCAAAAAGAGAATTACCATAATTTATAAGCAATGAGCGTGCGCGGTTGAGCAAAATGAGCGCGCGTACATTTCGGAGGATGGAATGTTTTTTATCAAAGGCCCGCAAGTTCGTTAGAAAATACGACTGTCTTTTTCTCTCTAACGAGCATGGTGACCTATATTTTTTATTGCATCATTTTGATGTTAAATTAATGCTTTTTAAGTTAACAAAGTTAAAAAAAAATTCCTCGACAGGAAAAAAAGATATCGCTAAAAACGTTCTCAAATCAGTTCCTCGTGGGAGCAAATTGTTGACCTTGAAAACATGGACGCGAGGAACGTTTTGAGTCCGTGTCATTTGAAGTTGTGTGACTTTTTCATAAATTTTGTTTTAAAGTGTTCCCATATGGTGGAGACTTTAACCTATCAAGTTTTTTTGAAGAATTGTAAACTTTGCTTTCACGGGTTACCGGGAAAAGAAACATGAACCGATCAAATAACGACGTGCGTGATCGGTATTGCTATAGGCATAAATGGGGCAACATTGGTCCATCATATCTCTTTACCGAGCATGGTGACCTATCTTTTTTATTGAATTTTTCGAAACAACTTATGGTAGGGAGCTGTTAGGGAAAATTTAAAAAAAATCGTTCGACAACTTTTATTTCTGAGGAATCACCTTAATATATATCTACCTGGATTTTTGAAAACGATGTCGCTCCAAGTAAGCGTTTGTGAGCGTTCTTGGCCTTGTTTTTAATATAAAGGTATAAAATATAATAGATTGTTGCTAGTCATTTTTTTTGCTCGCTATTGCTCCCTTTTCCTCTTCTCTCTCTTCTCTGTCATTTTCGGGCTGATCGGGCTCATAAAAACCCTTGTTTGGGCTAGTTGCAGTGAAATTGCGTAAATTTTCATTGAACACGTTTTGAAAAATCCAGGTATATATGCTTTTAATGCATTTTTGACTGAATATTGTACGGTTCTACCGCGAAATCTTCCTCTGTAAACTCCATATTGACATCTTCGACAACGCAATGACGTCATAAATTACCATAAAGGAAACATGGCGGCCCGCGGGAAATTTAAACTGAAAAAAGAACACTTCACATTCAGTAACCAGTTACGGAGATACCGACTTAAAACCCCAGCCTGAGTTAAATATAAGCATTACGAATACTTCGGATCTAAAACTGTTTTTCAGCCGAGGTTCCCTTTAATGTAACTGGTTTTATCTTTACAAACGATGAAATGTAACTAGTTCTTGTTTGGTTAGAGAGTTACCTTTTTATATAACTGTTTTTATCTTTAGGAATTTAGTATTTTTAGAATTTTTCTAGTTATTCTTTTTATCTAGTATATATCTATTATTTAACTCAGGACCTTCCTGAAAACCACTTCGGTGAGAGGAGCCTCCTGTTAAAATATTGTTATTATCATTATTATTATTATTATTATTATTATTATTATTATTATTATTATACAATGATTAGTTTCATTTTTAAAATTTAAAAAAATTATAATTATTATTATTATTATTATTATTACAACAAAATTTTGTTTCATGTCGTAAATAAAAAGATGCAAATTATTTGCTTTACACCTCTTGGTGCCAGAGGTTTTCAGTCTCGCGCGCTTTGTTTATCCAGAGCGTTTGACCAAACGTCGGTAATACCAAAGTAAAATGATGAAGTACGCCGAGAATACTTTCAGATAAGTGAAGGGAAACATAAATTTAACATGGGTTCTAAGCAGATCTTTAGGTCATAAAATTTGATCAACAAAAGTTTGCTCTACTCTCCACAGCCTCTATTGTCAAAAGTTGAAACGATTGGTTGAAGCGTTGCCTAATTTATAAAGTCTCTTTATTTTACGTGAAATCATCTCGAATCGATTGAAATTGTTTATGCCTACGTGATGCTCCTGAGAGCCATAAGAGTGTGTGATAAAGAGAACCGCGTAGAAGTTTCTTGAAGCCATATTTGCCAGTTCACTGGTTTATTGAACAATATAGCAAGATGGCGGGTCGAATTCGTGATAGCAATTAACTCAGAGTGAGGGTTATGGCTTCCTTCTTTACTATACAAATGCGCACCCAAATGTATCAAGTGCAGGAAGTAACAGGCGCCTTTGTGGACTTGATCCAAGAAGCCAAGTTGCTCGTTTCGCTATTCAACCCGCGCTCGTGTCAGGGACACGCGCGCAGGAGTCTAAAAGCAAGACGGAGACTGGTTCGTGAGACAAAGATGGAAAACCGAACTTTAAATACTATCAGCTGTTAGCGTCCCTTGAAAATTCCGCCTTTATTTGGCAACGCCGACAGAAAAAAATCTCTTCCATTGTTTCAACTGAATAAAATCCCAAAATCCCCAATTTTGAACACGAGGGCAAATAAAGCCATGACGTTTTATTACGACTTTCAGCAGGAAAACGCAAGTTAGCATGATATAGTTGTACTTGCAGATAGACTTTGGGGACGCGTAAACTAAAATTTCCAATTCGAAGCTGCACATTGTTTCAGTTTATCATGTTTATATTTTAAGAAAACCACTTCCTAATTTTTTTTACTGATGTCAGTTTTTAACATAAGTTTTCCATCAGAGCAAAGCTTTTCAAATCCACCAGGATGGCATTTTATTGGAAATTAACATTAACTTGTCAAGTCTTTTGTTATTCTTTACACGAAGACTGCCGAGTCATTTTGAAGTTCCAATAGCGTTACTAAAGAAGCGCGCTATAATATTCCTTTGTCTCGACTATAAATTTAAAATTGAATAGGCGCCACGTTTGTTTTTCTCAAAACTCTGCACGTGCTGACTCACGTAAGCAGCTGAAATTGAAGAGCGCGTGCAAACTGTGTTCAGCCACCTTAAAGCAAAACATGGCATAGCACCTTACTATATCTGCAAACTTATCAGTTTTAAATCATTGACTAGCTATTCACTTCGGTCAGATCATAGGATTATGTTAGAAGTTCCACGTGGAAAAATGCTTTCCACTCTTGGAGACAGGGCATTTCATCAGCTTTCAGCATTCCCAGCGAAATCACCCACCTTGGATCATTGTCAGTTTTTAAACGGGATCTTAAAAGACACACCTTTTTACGCGTGCTTTTTATTTGTGATGTTTGTAAATTTCGTACTATTGTTATTATTATTATTATTGTATTTATCCACGGCTCAAACTTCAAGTTTTTAAAACCGCTCTCGCAAGCTTTAAACCAACAAAACAAACACATTACAACAAAGATCATCATCGTATTCATATTTCTGAGCGTTTTAGTTCATTATCTCCTGTAAGTTAATGTTTAACTTACAGGAGTTTATGTGGGCTAACATGCATTCTTTATGCATTTTTGTTAGCAAAGAATGCGTTAGATACTATTAATATACTTTTTAGTGAATTTGTGGGGACATTCCTGATGCATTTTTGTTAGCACATTACTGTTCTATCTGTCATCAGTCCTACGTCACTACGGAGTTAGATAGATTTGTGTTAGATATTATCAATAGGAAAACAAGAGTCGAGTTGCATATTTTTTTAATACAGTGGTTTATTGACTTGACCTTCACAGTGAAGAAATATGCGTGTTAAAATTTCATATAAAATCTGCCACGCTGTTTGCCTATTTCGAAAAATGTCTCGGAATATATTTTTTCAGTTAGGTAACATTCCTACTGTTTGTTATCTCTTTTTCGTAGCGATGATTTTTAAGGCGTACGATTATGAATTCTATGTTTTTTGGGGAACATGTTGCAGAATACTTTCATTGTATCGAGCGTCAAAAAGTGTAACGTAATGTAATCTTATCTCACCTAGTGTAGACTGTGCTCAGATATTTGGCACGCTAGAAGCGCGCTTGGCTAATATCCTTTACGATGTCCAGTCTGGTTTGTCAAACTGGTTGCTTCAAGACATTTCAGTGGTATTATCATATTATAGCACTGCCTTTTAAGAAAGGGAAAACCGGAGAGTTTGAGGTAAGCTGACATTGCTGATTGAGAATGGTTGTATGCTGTACGTTTCACGCAATGAAGTTTTGTTGAAATAATGTGTTTGTTAATTTCCATGTTATATCGCCAAATGTCACCAAATATACAACTAAATTGGATTAAAAGATTCTCAAGGAGAAAAACAGAAGCAGTAGTTTGGAGAAAAAGTGCGGAATTAGAAGAATGGATCAAGTTGATTACGGTTAAGCAATTTTGATTACATGACATGCGGTCAAGAAATATTCAAAGTTTCGATTCTGGTGGAATTTTGTCGCTATTTTGTCTTTTTAATTCATATTTTTCTGCGTTCATCACTTTTGGTTATTTTTTTCTTCCTATTTTCGGATGATAAAGCAAGCTAAAGCAAGCTCCTGGCCATAATCATGAAAACACGATATTTCTGTCGGGACAGTGTCCCTTTAGTTAAAAATGTCCTCGGTTAATTTACCCCATTTGCAAGTTATATAAGAGACTGACTAAATTAAACAACAATAGGTTTTAACGAACCAGTGCTTTCAATTTCCTTGTAGGTTGAAAAACAAATATAGAACTTTTTCTATAAGTGTGCTTGTAAAAGCGATCAGAAACAATTTCACGAACGCTTTTGTAAGATGTGAATAAAAGAATTTTATTTTATCAAGGGGACTGTTTTTATTAAGCGACATTATTTTATTTTTAGTGAGTCATCGTACAGTGTACTAAACAAACCTGTTTTTTTTTAGCCATATCATTAGAAATGATTAAGCAGAGTTTTGCAATACTGTCATCAGATTGATTTTCCAGGTCAAACAAACCAATGTCAAACAGTTAGGTTTCAGTGAGGTTCGGGGTTTTAGTTCATTTTTGTTTTTACCTTATTAGGCCCCATTTTGGTTCATTTTGGTCAGAAAGATTCGTGCCCAATTTAGTCTCTGCTTAAAGAGATAATTGTGGTACGGATAGTCCTTAGATTTTTCCTATCAATGGCTTTAATATATCTGGTATTCGAATCTATAGCTGTGAAATGGCTTATTTGCGCGTCATAAGCTCTAAAAAGAGGCAGGCCAAACACGATTCCCACTAGTCGCAAGAAGTATTTAAAAGCCTTTAAAATAGCTTTCCCAAGTAGGTTTACGAGGTATTTGTCCCTTGCTATAGATCACTGTTAGGAGGTTACAAGTCGCAATTATCCGCTTTGCTCTATAATATTGACCCATTGATCTTTGGATAATTTCTCTAATGACAGGATCAATCCCGGAGGATTTCATGCCATAGCCATGACTATAATTATTTTATTTCTTTATGTATTCTCTACACTGTCCTGACATATATTAGGGCTTCTTTGGCTCAGACTCGTGTTGCAAAATAAATGGCAATCGGCTAAAGATTATGTTACCGCTGTGGAAATATTAGGATCAGTAAAGAGGCTGTGATAAGTGTCCACAGCCTGCGGCATGCAAGACTTGTGAGAAAGTGTTTCTTGATCACGGATAAGTGTCTATTAAAGATCCAAGAATGAAAATGCAATCATTTTCAGGAGTAATAAACTCCTGTCATGTTCCTATATTGGAATCACGACTTCTTGCGGGTAGTTTTAGCTCTTTAGTTTATTCTTTTGTTGAGTAGTGACCTGGAGCTAGACAGAACTTCCGTTGTCTTATCAAGGCATTGCGATCACTGCATCCAATAGTATATCCTCTGTACGCGAAGAACAGCTTCACTTGTAGAGTTGTACCAATGTATTTTGAATTCATTGAGACATACACGAGACTACGCTACGTATCTTTTGTACAACAAGCGTGTAATTCTCGTGAAGTAATGTTGTGCTCCATGCGTACCATAAAAATGGAGTAATTCCATAGTAATGGAGTAAATGGAGTAATGGAGTAATGGAATAAATAAAAAAAAAAGCCAACCCGGTTATAGGCCCATCGGTAACAAAACATTACTCCGGTTATACCCATTAATTCCTTATTCCTCAGTCTTAATTCCTTAACAGAAATTCTTTACAAAAGTTTACGCCTAAATGAAATTAACTCAAAGAACGCTTCTTTATGGCAATATTTTTGCTTGCCAGCCAAAAAAACCCTACGAAGTTACATAAGCCCAGGGCTTATAAGCAGCATTTTACGGTATAGTCTCTGTAAAAAAAAATCACAACGAAGTATAAAAAGAGACAGGCCAAACACGACTCCCACTAGTCGCAAAATGTATTAAATAGCCTTTAGGATAGCTTTCCCGAGTATACCTGCAAGATATTTGTCCCGTTAGATTACATTAGGCATATATTAGGGTTTCTTTGGCTCAGAGTCGTGTTGCAAGATAAATACGTTTATGTTATCGCTATGAAAATTTTAGGATCAGGAAATTTCTTTGTTCGTGATGCAGCGTTTAAGTCTGCGACGTGCAAGGCTTGTGAAAGAATGTTTCTTCGTCACTCTGAGATGTATAAGTGTGTAAGAATGAAAATGTCAAAGACGACCACGACAGCTCTAGCAACTATGTTTAGTTCATTTCTGTTCTTGGTATAACTGTTTGTTAACAGTGACACTGATTCAAACAAAAGTTAATATGAGGGGATGAATACTGAGTAAGTTTACAGGAACTAGATTTCCACCTGAAACAGATTTTGACGATAAGATTGATGATGATCCCAATAATGAAAACAGAGAACAAAGTTGTAAAGAATTTTATTTGAAAGGAGGAATGAAACTTTTTCGCAGAATAAAAGCTAAATCATTCATTTAGTTATGTTTAATAAAATGGATGCTGAAGATTAATTGCAGAGAGCTCCCTTGATGCTTATCCCATGTAAAAATAAGATTTCAGCAAGTAAAACATGTTATATTCGAAAGGAAAGAAAGGAGAACTCTTAAGAAAAAGCCATGGGAGATCCTGAAAATAAGGAACGTGATCAGTTAGATACTGTAGCTCTGTCTGCTCAACATAACGATGAGCAGGATATAAGTGAAGAAACACTGCAATACAGTGAACTGTTTGGTTGTTTTAACCCATGTTTAGATAACAATCACCAAGGGAACAATCTTTCAAGTAATGCTGGAATTTTTTCTACAGCAAATGATAATGAAAAGCTGGTAATTAATCGTATGGATGATAACAGTTATAAAGAACTTGTTCATTCTTTGAACAGAGAACAAATGGAGTTTTTTTACCATATGTTACTCTCTGTTAAAAACGACGAGAAGCAATTGACACTTTTTAATTGACACTTTAACCTAAATGTCCAATTGCAACATCAAAAACAATATTCGGACATAATATGACAGCATTGCATGATGGGAAAAACTTACAGGAGATAGCCCAGAGGGCACTTTGATTTTAATTTGTTTAAAAAGCCCTAAATATCACACAATTAAGTTTATAACCGACACAGTCTACCACACAAACAGGGGGTGGTAAGCCTGTGGACAAACCCTTTCCCATGTATTGTAGCACGGCAATGTATAAAAGTCTAACAATACAAGTCGAGAGTTTTTTCCTTCCGCCAGTTACAGAAACCGGCGGAAGGAACAAACTCCTCAACTGAAATGGCCATTTCAGGTAAGAGTTTGGCCATTAAGTTAAGACTTTGTTTCCTTCCGTTACGGCCGGAAGGAAACAAAATCTAGTGAGATGATGAGAATGCATGAAATTAACCGACTTGTTGTAATTATTTAAACGCACTGTCTTCTTCGTTTTTATTCAGTATTCCTTTGGATACAACAAGGTAAGCATGCTTGATTCAGTGGCAAACCTAATGAAGACTGTTTCTAACATTTTATGGCCTTTTTCATAGGTTATCAGGACGCTCTGACTCAATTCTTTAGTGTTTGCTCAACATTCGATCAGGTATTTCATTTCTTTCATTCGATTCAAATGCACGTTTCAAAGTGTAACAACTATTAAATTTGTAAAGTTCAATATCATTTGATGCACGAACGCGGGGACGAAGATATCAGCAACTTAAATTTTTTCGTTGACAAATCTTCTTCCAATAAAGAAAACTAAAAAGTTTTGCCTTCTCTACACACTGCTGGACGATTACAAAAGCTAGCAGCTCTGCGAAGCCGTGCGTTTTTTTCTGCTGCGAATGTCTCGTATCAGATTGAATATTTTTTTGTTTTTTAAATATTATGTATTGATATACAATTTACTTAAAAATATCGAGAGCACAGAGTTTCTAGTATTGGCGACAGACTGGCAGGGTTAGAAATTAGCGCTCGCCAATGCGAGAATAGAAATCCTTTTAGGCAAGTACAAATTGTTCATCACTTGCCCGGTTTGGCGAGTACGATTTTCAAGCATAACTTGCTAGCTTTCGATTTAAACCTCCTGCTTACTGTTAGGAAAGCCTCATTTTATACCACGAATTTTTCCTGTTACGTGAATAGACAGGAATAGACGCATTAATTTAATGAAAACTAACACTAATCTGTTTTTAGAGAAAACGAAAATATTTGCTTTGTTTTGCTCAGAAACTGCTTCACTGCTCAGATTTTTCGGGCCCAGTTATCTTAACTAAACCTGACCTACAGAAGACTGTGGAGACGACAGTGGTTTTACGTCAGAATGAACGTTATGTTGAAAAAAATGTTTCACCAAGCAATATTCCGAGCATCTTCTGACCTTTTTGGGGGTAAGACGAGCATTTTACTGAAAAAATTGGAGCAAAGGAAAAGCATTATACTAAGGCAAGAAAGTGAAAGGCATAATGCACCAAAAGCCTATCGCTAGGTACTTAACTGCAATCCCCATGGACATGTTGTGTTATTTCTTTCTTTATTTTTCAGACATCATGAACATGCGTGTGGCTTTTGTTCTGCTCTTTGTCGTCTCCATGGCAATGGCAATGAAGTTGCGTCCGCTTTCTGACGAGTCGGAAACCGAGGTGAGGCTTTAGCGTATTAATGTCACTTCAATTTCGCCCGTTTTATGCAAAGCAATAGTGAGTAACCATGGTAACAACGGCACGTATCATGAGCCCAACTAACATTAAGTATTGATCCGCATAAGAAGGATAGTGCTCAACGGCAATGCACGATGGAATGTCAACTTTTTTCATTGTTTCAACAGTAGTGATCTCATTGGCCTAGACTCAAAAACCGCTAAAAAGTTAAGGTTCAAGGTGCATTAAGGAGGCTCGTAAGGGTTTCTTGCTTTCAATAGTGTCTAAATGACTAACTATTAAAAAATAACACAACCGGTGATATGGACAACTTTTGGATATCTATACGACACTATTATCAGGCAATACTTTAAGGGGCTTATGACGTCATAGCCATTACCACGGCAACAGTACATCTCTCTGAAAAGGGCCTCTGAAACTCAGTTTTCGCTAATTATTTTTAAAACTAACGCGGTGACCTATAAGTTTTTTCTCAATTTGGAAAGCACAACTTATTTTCTTTTGTTTTTGGCATTATAACAAAAATCTACCTAGTGGAAATCAAGTTATTTCCAAAAAGGTTGTTGTCAGATAAGAAAAAATTCCACTAGATAATTTTTTCTTAAACTTTTGTATAAGATAGGAAATACCAAATACTGCTTGCATACAGAAAATCAGGATAGGTCACCAAACAAACTTTCGAGATAAACAGGAATATTATATGCACAATTTATTTCCGGTTCGCGCGATTTTACGCGGTATTTTCATTTCCGGTGAGCAAGGCGTGCTACTTTTTGATAGGAAAATCAGCTGACGCGTGCGTCAATGCAAGACGAGTGTATGTCGTGCGCGCAAGCAGCTGAAACCCCTTTCTAGCCTCCTTAAGTCTAATTTTTTTAAGGTTTTACGTAATTTGAGACCCAATCGCACAACATGCAAGTTTTAAAAGATATTGTATTTGGGGAACTTCATCAAAGAAGCAAAATTATTAGCTATTGTCTTTTGCTATTCTGATTGGTTAAGCACGAGCATTTCCTAAAATTTATTTGACGCAAATGGATTTTCGTTATTTTTATACTGAAATATAATTATAAACCATCAGATCCTCCTCCATTCTTGAAACCAAAGATATTCTATGTGGGAAAGAGCCAAGGCCGCAGAACAATGAAGTTTACTATAGTTCTTATGTGGAGCATTACTTAATACTTCTCATACTTTTGACAGTTTTCTTAGCTGCCACGCCTGCCTTTCTTGCGTAGGCGTTTCCCATGGGGCTTCGCGTCCCATTCGCACCCTTTTCTTTTGGTTCATTTTATCTCTGTAAGTTTGTGTCCAATAAAGTTGATAAAAAAAATTATCGCAAGAAAAGACAGAGAAACCATTAATATTTGATTTGATCTCTAATAAAATATATTAAGTTAAGGTTCTGTCCTGACTGGACAAACTTTTTAGTGCAGGACCGAAAAATCACTTCCGCTGAATGTTTTTTTTTATATTTAGTTTGACGCTGTCCAGCCTAAAGATGACCCGGGTCTCCCATGCAAATATTGTAATGGGTACCTTTGCTGCCCACCGAATATTTGTGCACCCTGGCCGTGGTAAGTACATGAATCTGATTAAATTGATGAACTTATTGTGGTCACTGGCTGAAAGCCAGGAACCATTATGTCATTAGGTGTGTAAGTAAGACCGTAATTTGGAATTACACGAAGTTGTGCCGAGTTTACTCGATTGCTGTACGATGAGACAGTTCGGATAACTTCGGATTGGACGACGCGATTGTCAGCGCAGTTCCGTTTGTACGTACGCGCTTTGGATCCGTGGGAAAGAAAACGATGCTTTCTCGTTCTTTTTACTGCTTTACCAAGCACAGCTTTAATTCACCAAATATGGCCAAGTATTGTTTTCTAAGATAATTTTAGGTGTTTTCTTGGTTTGGAAAATTTTAGTGAAAAGACGAGCTGTGAAGTGTTTGTTGCAGACCATCATCGAGATTCAGGATTCACCACAGGCAGCCCAAGCTCACGTCACGAGAAAACAAAAGATTAATTATTCTTGGCTTTCACTTACGTCATATCAAAATTCAGAAGCATTAAAAAATAGATTTCGAATCCAAAATGTTTATGGAATTGTAAAGAGTTTAAAACTACACATCTTGGCCAAATTTTCAAGCGCAAAAGCATTTCGTTCAAGAGTTATAGGCGAACCAGTATTAGATATTTTTAGTAAGAAATGTTCTTTGTGTCCCTGAGAGGGGCACAAAGATGGCGGCCAAAAATTCAAAGTCTTAATTGCACCAAAAATCACATCCAAAAATATTGTATTTGCTATAAGCTCAATTAACTCGGCTTATAAGCACTTATAATGCAAACAATAACTTTCAGCTGATTCAATTTTGTTTATTTTCGCGGCTTATCTGAAATAGCGTGACGCATTGCGTGACACATTTAAAACCTTTGTAAATCGGAAGCAAAACATCGTTAAAACCTGAAACTTTTTGTGAACGATTATAACACTTGTATCCACATACCATGTTAGAAACAGCTTTGTAGGACGTTTTCTTTAGATTTTTTAATTTTTATGACGTCATGTGAAAGCCAAGAATTAGCGGTGCGTGAGTCGGGACGTGACCTTTCAATGAAAGCGGTATTGGGCTACATGACGGCCGTTGAGAATTTTTTGTATGGGACGTAAAATAACGTAGATTTGGAACAATAAATAGAGCAAAATTTAACCATTAGTTCAATAAAGCGAATGGAATAAACTCACCTCTTGCGTATTCGTTTGTCCTTTGGGGTTTTTCTCGCCGTTTTGGCTTTCTTTGCCGCCCCCGATCTGTTAAGTACAGTGACCCACAAGGGTCAGCTGCAAACAAATAAAAGTTGCTGCAAACAAATAAAAGTTGCTAAGGTTAGGGTTAGGGTTAGGGTTAGGGTTAGCAACTTTCATTTGTTTGCAGCAACTTTTATTTGTTTGAATCTGACCCTTGTGGGCCACGTGTGTTGTTAAGGGAATAACAGAGGCGGCAATTAGAAAGCCAAAACAGCGAGAAAAACCCCAAAGGACAAAAGGAGAAGGAGAATGCACTGCTCGCAGGGTATTCTCTCATCAACGCATTAATAGAAAAATTATTATTATTATATATTACCTTCTTAATTATGCATAACGTTTATTCTCTTTCTCCCTTTGTTTTGTCACAGGACCGGCGAATTGTATTGTTATTCCGCATAATTAAAAGCCACCAACGAGTACGTTATTCACATGCACTGGCGCATCATAGAGTGATTTTACTTCAACTGCGAAACAGAAACTATTAGTTAGTGTCTAACACTATCTATTACTATCTATTACACTAGCGCTAGACCTTGATAGAGTGATTACAGTTAACCCGTGAAACGCAATCTAACAATTAGTGTGTGGTAGTCCAAATTAAACAAAAGAAAACAATGGAATTATTGTCTAATAGCGCGTATATTCTACTAACTATTTCACGGGTTAGACCTAACTGTAATCGCTCTAATATTTGAGGATAATAGAAACTGATACGAAGTACTACGGCGTAAAATCCTACTATCTATTTCACAGGTGAAGTAAAACCACTCTAAACAACGTCCTAGTTTAAACAGCTTGAAATAATACTGATGTAATTGGGTTTTACAATAATAGTAACAATAATAATAATAATCACGAATTTATAGCACGCCATTTCTCAAAGGATCAATAGCGCTTTACAATAATGGAATTAAAAAGAAAAGTAAAAATTAAGCACATTAAAAATAAAACTGAACATTATCAAAGGCTTTTATTGTTGTAGCAACGTTGTGACGTCAGATGTTTAATAAAACTGCGGTTAAAATTGAAACGTTTTCATTATTTATTGAATCATTGTGTTTCCCTGATCTCTGTGCCCGGGACCAACACTCATTATTTTGCCAAAAAGTTTCTTCACCAGTTTGACATTACAGCCATTTATGCAGCATCGTTCCCAGGGTTTTGAGAAAGAGGTAGCCTGTGAACTATGTTGCCTTTTATAGGGACTTTAAAGGGATCGATAGTGTTCCGACTGAAATTATGGCCAGGAGCTTGCTGTAAGCTTGCCTTATTATCTTAAAATAGGAAGAAAAAATCGCCAAAAGTGATAAACGCAAAGAAATGTGAGCTAAAAAGACAAAATAACGACTAAAAAACTCAAAATTCCACCAGAATGGAAACTTTGATTTCTTGACCGCCTGTCACGAAATCAAAATTGATGAACTGTAATCCACTTCCATCCTTGTAATCCTGCACTTTTTCTCTAAACTACTGCTCCTGTTTTACTCCATAGGTTCTTTTTATCCAATTCAGTTGTATATTTAGTGGTATTTGGCGATAAAACATGGAAATTAAGTAAACACAATTTCGTTATTTAGTTGTGTATTTGGTGGCATTTGGCGATAAAACATGCAAATTAAGTAAACACAATTTCGTTATTTAGTTGTATATTTGGTAGCATTTGGCGATAAAACATGGAAACTAAGTAAACACAATTTCGTTATTAAGTTGTATATTTGGTGACATTTGGCGATATAACATGGAAATCAAGAAAGCACAATTTCGTTATTTTGGCGGGAAAATGTCGCTTTAAGCTGTGAGAGGCTAGATCACGAGTCACTTGAATTGGCTCTGTGAACTTATAATGATTGTACCGGGGATTGTATCAGTTACAAAGCTCAGTAAAGCTGGCCATATTAAAGGGAAAGTTATGGGAAAACAACAATACGTATCCATTTCTTATTCAGCGTTTATATTCGTTTATTTCAGCTTAAGCTTGCGAAAATGGATTTTCAAAATTTATGCAGCGGTTTAAATCATTGGGAAATTCTCTACTAAAAGGTGAGTCAAACTGGTAGAATGAAAAGCTGCGCTTACAAACCTCAACTCTCTTTTCGTTTCGCAAGAATAAGAAGGACATCGACAACACGCTGAAGAGCATTCATCTTTTTAGCTAGATTTAATAAAATTTGTGCTTATGAGCTTGGGTTTGGGTTACCTGTGGTCATAGCTGACAAAAATCCATGTGAGCCCATTCATTTTGCGTGCGAAAAAAATTGCCTTAAATGCCCGACTTTTCTCACTCCTGAAATGCGAAACTTGTTACATTCAAATAAAATCTTTTTTTAGATAGTTTAACAGTGTTGAAACGTAAAATATAAAATTAGATTAAAAAACAAACGTCTAACTTTTGATCATTCAAATGAAAGCTACTGAGCTGTGGTGCTGTTTATTATGCTGTCTAACTTTTGAGTCTGTGGATGAAACCCTAAAGTGTGACCATTCAAATAAAAGCTATTGAGCAGCACTTTCCTGTGGTACTGTTTATTATGCTGTACAAGGTGGTTCTAACTTTTGAGTCTGTGGGTGAAATCCTAAAGTGTGACCATTCAAATGAAAGCTATTGAGCAGTACTTTCTTGTGGTGCTGTTCATTATGCTGTACACGGTGTTTTAACTTCTGAGTCTGTGGATTACTGAGCACCACTTTCATCTGTGAAACTGTCAGAAGCTAACACAGTTGTAATGAATACTCTCCATGCCTGGCCGCTTCCTCTCGACCAGTGTTTTTTTTTTCGATGTTAATTTTTCCGGTTGACTGCACTTTTGCGTCAGTCTTTTTTTTTTCGAAACTCGACTCAATTTATGAACTTAAAACCACATTTTTTTAAATCCTGGACCATTATTATTTTTTTGAAGTAAAATTTTATTTAGTCGACCCCATTTTTTTAATCTCACTGTTTAGTTTTTCGAAGTAAGTCACTTCTTTTTGGGGAAGTTATTTTTGTCCGCAACGAAACGCCATCATAGGTAAGCCTGTGGTCAACTCCTTGCCCATGTACTGCGAAGGGAACAAACTCAACTTAAATAGCCATTTGAGGTAAGAGTTTGGTCATTAAGTTAAGACTGTTTCCTGTAAAACGGAAGGAAATAAACTCTCGTGAGATGATGAAAAGCATGAATTGAGAACTGAAAAAGAAAAATGCTAAATTTTAATTTGCAAAATATATACAAACAGAATAAGAAGAACTGCTCAGTAGCTTTCATTTGAATGGTCACACTTTAGGATTTCATCCACAGACTCAAAAGTTAGAGCGAACTTGCACAGCATAATAAACAGTACCACAGGAAAGTCACTGCTCAATAGCTTTCATTTGAATGGTCACACTTTAGAATTTCATCCACAGTCTCAAACGTTAGAGCGAACTTGCACAGCATAATAAACAGTACCACAGGAAAGTCACTGCTCAATAGCTTTCATTTGAATGGTCACACTTTAGAATTTCATCCACAGACTCAAAAGTTAGAGCGAACTTGCACAGCATAAAAAACAGCACCACAGGAAAGAACTGCTCATGCATGTAATAGCTTTCATTTGAATGGTCATACTGTGAAGATTCATCTATGGACTCCAAAATTAGAATACGTCAGCAGATCTAAATTGGACATGGGATCAAAAGCCATTCCAGTATCGGAGTAAGCTAAATGATAAAATCCACCATTTTTAAAACGTAGGAAACATGGCGAGAAATGTATTGATGAAATACGCTGCGAGCTGAACACTTGTACAGATACGTGTAGGGAAAAACAAATTTAATATGGGTTCTGAATGAAATCTTATGCATACGTGATGCTCCTTAGAGCCATAAGAGGGTGGGTTAAAGAGAACAGCGATGAAGTTTCTTGAAGCCATTTGCCAGTTCACGAGTTTTGTTGAGCACTATAGCAGGGAGGCGGGTCGACTTCGTGAGAGCAATTAACTCAGAGTGGGGGTCATGGCTGCTTTCTTTAATATACAAAGTGCGCACCCAAATGTATCAAGTGCAGGAATTTATGATAACGCGTACTACAAGGGGTTGCTAAATTAAGCAAGCGACCGCGCACAAGTTCAATATTGACAAAGAAAAGTTCTAAATTTAGTTTTGCAGTGTACTCATAAAACAACTGAACGCATACACACACGAAAGCATTGGCGCAACACAGGAAAAAGAAAAACATTTGCTTCTTTAGTTAGTCATTCTTGTGCTTATGCTTATGCTTGCGTTGAGTATGTTTTTTCGTAGCCTGTGTAACAGGCGCCTTTGTGGACTTGATCCAAGTAGCCAAGTTGCTCGTTTCGCTATTTAACCTGCGCGCGTGTTAGGGACACGCGCGCGGGCTCTAAAAGCAAGACGGAGACTGGTTCGAGAGAAAGATGGAGGCTGGGAAGAAAGAGACAAAAATGATGTTTGGCTGATGTGTTGAGGCCCGTTACACAGGCGAATTTTTGTGCAATTTTTGTCGCACTTTTCGGTGCAATTTTTGTCGCACGCAAGTTGCATCTTTGAATCGCGTGTGTAAACTAGTGGCAATTTCAGTGCGATTTGGGCGCGATTTGTCGCGTGATGTCGCAGAGGTTTCGAACCGATGTTCGAAATCTGATGCAACTTGACGGCGATTTTGGGGAAATCGCAGCAAATATCGCACCCGAATCGCACAGGAAATCGCCTCTAGTTTACACTTGCGACAAAAGTTTCATTGGAGAGCGCGACAAAAATCGCATCAAAAATCGCATGTGTTAACGGGCCTTTTGCGCTAATACTTACTTGCAAGTGATAAACAGGCTTTTTTGAGCATAATCAGTCAAATCAGTCGGTAACCACTATATTATTTTGAGCTGCTTTCTCATCAAATTGTGTCAAGTTAAATGAACAAATTTCACAAGTTAACGACTTTTTTAAAAAACCGAACTTTAAATGCTATCAGTTAGCGTCCCTTGAAAATCCCACCTTAATTTGGCAACGTCAACAAAAAAAAAACTCTTCCATTGTTTCAAGGTATTCATTGTAGAAATGCTTACTCCATTGTTTTAAACGAATAAAATCCCAAAATCCCCAATTTTAACCACGAGGGCAAATAAAGCCATGACGTTTTATTACGACTTTCAGCAGGAAAACGCAAGTTAGCAAATATCGTGAAAGTAGTGATGTTGTACTTGCAGATAGACTTTGGGGACGCGTAAACTAAAATTTCCAATTCGAAGCTGCACATTGTTTCAGTTTATCATGTTTATATTTTAAGAAAACCACTTCCTAATTTTTTTTACTGATGTCAGTTTTTAACATGAGCTTTCCATCAGAGCAACGCTTTTGAAATCCACCAGGATGGCATTTATTCTTTAAGCTGATGTTACACGGGACGATTCGTAACGACGAGTTTTAGCGCAACAAAATTAACGACAGGTATGTTACACGAAACAACTTGAGCAAAATTCGTGTTTTTGCGTTGCAAATTTCTTGAAGCTGAATCAAAAACTCGTAACGAAAAAATTGCGAAGAAAATCGTCCGTGCAGCCATGTTGCGCTAAAACTCGTCGTTGCGAATCGTTCCGTGTAGCATCACCTTTGCACGAAGACTGCCGAGTCATTTTGAAGTTCCAATAGCGTTATTGAAAAAACGCGCTATAATATTCTTTTGTCTCGACTATAAATTTAAAATTTGTCACCTCCAAGTTGATTTCCTTCGTTGTTAGATACGCTTTACAACAGCGTCTGCTATTCTAAAATCGAATCTGTTTGCCGAATACTAAACGTACAAGGGTTTTCATTCCCCTAGTAAAAGCTCAAAGCCTACAAGCCAAAAGCGAAATCACCCACCTTGGATCATTGTCAGTTTTTAAACGTGATCTTTAGACACAGCTTTTTAGACGTGCTTTCTGATGTTTGTAAATCATGCATTAATTTCATTGTTTCATCCTTGTGAAGCGCATTTGACCATTTCAGTTATGGAATTTGCGCTCTATAAATTTTAATTATTATTACAACAAACAACCCAAAGCGGCTTGAAATACCCCGAAGGACAATAGAATACACCAGAGGTGAGTTCAATAGAATCACTTTATTGAATTAATGCCTAAATTTCGCTTTATTAAGCGTTCGAAATCCCCATACAAAGTCTTAAATTTTTAAAACGGCCGCCGTGTTACCCAATACCGCTTTCATCGAAGGGTCACGTTCCGTCTCACACACCGCTAATAATTAACCCTTCGCTTTCTCGTGACGTGAGCTTGGGCTGCCTGTGTTGTCCCGCGATTCCGGTTGGGACGATTCCCCGGGGGGGGGGGGGGGGGTACTTCCTAGTAATGGGGATGTGCCGCTGGATGGGGTAGCATTTTCACGACTGGATTGACAATAATGGGGTTGCATTTTCAATAGAGTTACTAGAATGGGGTCGCAAATTGTCGGGATTTTTTGGGGTACGAAAATTCTGGAAAGTATTTTTTTGGGTAGTTTTAGCTTGTAAATATTTTCGGCTAACAAATGTACCAGACGTTTTGTAGGTGAAGAGTAAAATCTCCTACATTTAATAAATGTGTCAATTCATTTGAGGATGACCGAGATAAAAGGGTTCCGAACTCAAGGTAGATGGCTAAACAGAAAGTGACTAAGTTGGGATTGCGAAATTTACATTTACTCAAAAGTGTCTAAGATGGGGTCTATAATTGGCCACAAAATAGACTATAATGGGGTAGGGGCTCTGAGAGGCCAGCGGCACATACCCAGCAAAAGTTGAAAGTTGACTGGAATTTTCCTTACCATTTGAATTTAGAAAAAAATCAAATCGCTGAATCGAGTTAACGGTCTGGGTACCAGGACGCAGAAATGGAAAATTTAAATGGTAAGTGCAATCTCGTCGGTTGGTCAGTAAATTTGGAAAATCGCTTACCATTATGTAACGGTCATCCCAACCGGTTTTTTCCTACAAAATACAAATGGTAAGCACCCCTGTTGCGCCGTATATAAAGCGCCCAGGTCTCACTCGGTCAAATAAAACACAGGGAGCCTGTCACGATTAGTGTGCTGCTCCCCCAAGGGCTCGCAGCAAAAATTGAATGCATACAGAGAATTGAATTCACGGTCAAATTCGAATAATTCACGGTCAAATTCGAAAGTTTAAGCCTCAATCTGCGAAGTAATGAGCCAAAATTTGGCCAAATCATACTAACAAACTACTCTGTCGAACGCCGGGATTCCTTTGTCAAAGCTAAAAGGGTAAATGCGTTCAATTCGGTGAAAAACCCAGCCGTATCGATAATCTGGGTGTTTCGTTCTTGCAAGCCTCGCCTGGGTTTCCTTTCTCTATTTATTCATTCACTCAAACTTCAAGTTTTTAAAACCGGTCTCGCAAGCTTTAAATCAACAAAAACAAACACATTACAACAAAGTTCATCATCGTATTCATATTTCTGAGTGTTTTTAGTTCATTTTAATTTGTATATAATTTATAACCAACACAGCCTACCACACAAACAGGGGATATGGTAAGCCTGTGGACAAACCCTTGCCCAAGTTCTGTGGCATGGCAATGTATAAAAGTCTAATAATATAAGTCGAGAGTTTGTTCCTTCCGCCAGTAACCGGCCAGAAACCGGCGGAAGGAACAAACTCCTCAACTTAAATGGCCATTTCAGGTAAGAGTTTGGCCATTAAGTTAAGCACTTTGTTTCCTTCCGTTACGGCCGGAAGGAAACAAAATCTCGTGAGATGATGAGAATGCATGAAATTAACCGACTTGTTGTAATTATTTAAACGCACTGTCTTCTTCGTTTTTATTCAGTATTCCTTTGGATACAACAAGGTAAGCATGCTTGATTCAGAGGCAAACCTAATGCAGACTGACTTTTCCTAACATTTTATGGCCTTTTCATAGGTTATCAGGACGCTCTAACTCAATTCTTTGGTGTTGGCTCAACATTCGATCAGGTATTTGATTTCTTTCATTCGATTTAAATGCACGTTTCAAAGTGTAACAACTATTAAATTTGTAAAGTTCCAGGGGCGGATTCAGGATTTTGAAATGGGGGGTGAAATTTTAAATGCAATAGAACCGAAGCCTAGTTGAGGTTATTTATTTGAGAAATACTTTAGAAAAAAGAAAGAAACGGTCTCAGAAAAGGGGGGTGAAAATTCACCCATTTCACCCCCCCCCCCCCCCCTCTGGATCCGCCCCTGAGTTCAATACCACTTGATGCACGTGCGCTGGGACGAAGATATTAGCACCTTAAATTTCTACGTGGATAAAGCTTCTTAAAAGTTTTACCTTTTCTTTACACTGCTTTCGACTTAAACCTCCTGCTTACTGTTAGGAAAGCCAAATTTACCAGGAATTTTTCCTGTTACGTGAATAGACAGGAATAGTTGATGCATTAATTTAATCGGAAAACTAACACTGATCTGTTTTCAGAGTAAACGAAAATCTTTGCTTTGTTTTCCTCAGAAAAGCTTCACTGCTCAGATTTTTCTAGTAAAAGCTTTCGGGCCCAGTTCTCTTAACTAGACCTCACCTACAGAAGACTAGGAGACGACAGCGGTTTTACGTTAGAAGAAACGTTATGTAGAAAAAACGTTTCACAAAGCATTATTCCGAACATCCTCCTGACCTTTTTGCGGGTAAGACGAACATTTTACTGGAAAAATTGGAGCAAAGGAAAAGCATTATACTAAGGCAAGAAAGGCATAATGCACCAAAAGCCTATCGCTAGGTACTTAACTGCAATGCCCATAGACATGTTGTGTTATTTCTTTCTTTATTTTTCAGACATCATGAACATGCGTGTGGCTTTTGTTCTGCTCTTTGTCGTCTCCATGGCAATGGCAATGAAAATGCGTCCGCTTTCTGACGAGTCGGAAACCGAGGTGAGGCTTTAGCGTATTTATGTCACTTCAATTTGGCACTTTTTATGCCAATTTTTATGCCAATCAATAGTGAGTAACCATGGTAACAACAGCACGTATCATGGGTCAGTATGATCCCATCCGCCTAAACCACCTCGGACACTTATTGAGAATTATATAACGTAATGTCGACACTTAAAATTTTATTTTCAATAAATTTTTAAGTGTAAAAAAGAAAATCTAAACTCCCCACTCAGGACTGAACCTGTGACCTCGCTAGGCTTAGGCTTACATAGCCTACCGTACCAGAGTACCACCTAGCTTCTCGGGTTGTTTAGGCCTAAATTTAACTATATAAACTGCTAACCCCAACCTCAAATGAAAGCAAACCAGTTACTCCGTTATATAAGTCTCAATAAGGTGTCCGAGGTGGTTTAGGTGGATGGGATCTAATGCTAACCCGTATCATGAGCCCAACTTATACTTTTGATAGTTTTCTTAGGGCCGATTTACACGGTACAACTTTGTTGCATGCGACACGCTTACGGCATGCTTACGACATGACTTGAGTTGATTTACACAGAGTAATTCGTGCTGTAAGCATGTCGCATGCGACAAAGTTGTACCGTGTAAATCGGCCCTTAGCTGCCTTGCCTGGCTTTCTTGGGTAGGCGCTTCCCATGGGGCTTCGCGTCCCGTTCGCGCCTTTTTCTTTTGGTTTATTTTATCTCTGTAAGTTTGTGTCCAATAAAGTTGATAAAAAAAATTATCGCGAGGAAAGACAAAGAAACCCTTATATTTGATTTGATCTCTGCTAATTATAATATATTAAGTAAAGGTTCTGTCCTGACTGGACAAACTTTTTAGTGCAGGACCGAAATAACACTTCAGCTGAATGGTTTTTTTTTATATCTAGTTTGACCCTGTCCAGCCTAAAGATGACCCACGCGTCCAGCCTAAAGATGACCCGGGCCGTCGCTTATGCGTATCTTGCAATGGGGCAGAATGCTGCCTACCGAGTAGATGTGTGTAAGTACAGGAATCTGATTTAATGAATGCACTTATTGGTTAGGCTATTACATCATAATATTAAAGTTTACATAAATATCTCACAAGCTAGTGTTCATTTTGCAAAGTAACATACGATGTGTCTATCTGTGTTCTCCTGTTTTTCTGTTTGCCTACTTATCAAGTATTTACGTAGTTAATTGTTAATGAATAATCGAGCCATGACACTGGTGATGGTTCATCTGTACAAACGCATTATCTTTTTATTTGCACTTTCTTCTTACCTTACAGGCCATTTAAGGACGTTCGCGCGAAAATCTTCTAACATTGATTTTTTTATAAAACTTTTGCTACAGCTAGGTTATGAGTTACTCGTGTCAGAAATGCAAAAAAATGAGGGGGTCACCGACTTCGTTTCTGAGATAAGCTATCTGAATGGCGACCCTAATTTTGAAGAATTGGTTTTCCTTACGGGATGTGACCCCAATGTCTGTTAGTCTAAAAATATTGCAAATTAATCGCTAAAATGCAACTCTTTTCCCCAAATTTTATGCGAGTAGGTCTGTTCAGCAAATTGATTCAATTGGTGACGTTCCTTGAAGTAAATTTCATCTTTAAACGACAGCATTTGCAAACTCTAACAGCCGCAAGTTGGCAGGATTCGATGGCGCACGGGTTGAAAAATGGAAAAAATTTAAACTTCCTACATTGATTTTTTGTCCATTTTATCACAATCTGTCGAGATTTGGCAAAGAAAATTATCTATGGAAAAAAAGGGGGTCACCGACCATTCAAGCGAGTTAAATCTAAGCAAAGTTAACGCAACGGCTATCAGCCTTTTATGTGCTTAGATTTCTTCTCTTGCGCGCGCGCTCGTGCATGACGTAGCATGGCGTTGCGACATGAATTGCGTGCACGGTAAGGATGCGCATAAACGATTAGCGCGAACGTCCTTAAATCATATTTTTCCTTGCAATGTGATTTAATACTCTAAATATATGCGAATAATTGTTATTATTATCATCATAATTATTAAAATTATGTATAAAATTTTAGTCTTAATTATTAGAATTAATATTATCATTATTCATAACGATTATTCTCTTTCTCTCTTTGTTTTGTCACAGTGGTAAATGCTATCCACCTCCTTAGCCACCAACGAGTACATCACTCACACTGGCGCATCATAAACGTCCTAGTTTAAATACTGATATAATTGGGTTTTATAATAATAATTTAATAATCAAGAATATATATGAATTAAAAAGAAAAGTAAAAATTCAGCACATTAAAAATAAAAATAAACATTATCAAAGGCCTTTATTGTTGTAGCAACGTTGTGACGTCAGATGTTCAATAAAACTGCGGTTAGCATTAAAAAGTTTTCAGCATTTTATTGTATCCTTATAATTTCCCTGCCCTCCATGCGCAAGGTCAACACTCATTATTTTGTCAAAAAGTTTATTTACCAGTGTGATATTACATAGAGCCTTTTATGCAGCCTCGTTCCCGGCTGAAATATCCTGTTTTCATGATTATGGCCAGGAGCTTGCTTTAAGCTTTCCTTGTTATCTTAAGATAGGAAGAAAAACTCGGCTGAAGCGATGAACGCAAAGAAATGTGAGCTAAAAAGACAAAATAACGACTAAAAATCTCAAAATTCCACCAGAATGGAAACTTTGATTTCTTGACCGCCTGTCACGAAATTAAAATTGATGAACTGTAATCCACTTCCATCCTTGTAATCCTGCAGTTTATCTCCAAACTACTGCTTCTGTTTTGCTTTGTAGAATCTTTCTATCCAGTTAAGTTGTATATTTGGTCGCATTTAGCGATATAACATGGAAATTAACCTTCAACATTGATAACTTCTTTATTATGTATTCAAACGCCATCAAACTTTGTGACTTTTCCCAAAATTTATCTGGCAACAATTTCATATGACAATTTTTTGATCACGTGACTTGATGTTTTCATGGCAACAAGATTTTGACAGCCATGTTTTTTGAAATTTGCATATTTATACCTATGAATGAAGAAAAACAATGTTTATTGGTATAACTTTTATATTTTTACGTCATTTAGCGCTTATGTATTGGTTTTAATTAATTTTGAGTCAATTTGGACGATTTGTAAGTGGTTTTCAAAAATTTCAGAAATCCAAGATGGCGGATCCAAGATGGCGGCCGTATAACTAATTACCTAATAACTACGTCATATGACGTCATCGTTCCATTGTGCGGACCGCAATGGAGACAGTTTTGGACGTACTATGTACCCTCAAGGTTTCATTGTCATAGCCTTAATGTTCTTGAAGTTACGAGCCCCCCCCCCCCCCCCCACCCCACCCCAGGCTCAGAAACTCAAAAAAAGTCCAGGCTGAATAGGGTTAAGTAATTTTGGCGAGACACAATTTCGTTATTTTGGCGAGACAGTGTCCCTTTAAGCTGTGAGAGGCTTGATCACGAGTCACTTGAATTGGCTTTGTGAACTTATGATTGTATCAGTTACAAAGCTCAATAAAGCTGGCCATATTAAAGGGAAAGTTGTGGGAAAATAACAACACGTACACCCATTTCTTGTTCATCGTTTATATTGATTTCGTTTATTTCAGCTTAAGCTTGCGAAAATGGATTTTCAAAATTTATGTAGCGGTTTAGATCACTGGGAAATTCTCTACTAAAAGTCAAACTGCGCTTACAAACCTCAACTCTATTCGTTTCGCAAGAACAAGAAGGACATCGACAACACACTGAAGAGTATTAATTCTTAAATAAAACCTAATTTGTACTTATAAACTTGAACTTGGGTTACCTGTGGTCATAGCTGACAAAAATCCATGCGAGGCCATCCATATAGTGTGGGAAAAACAACTTGCCTTAAATGTCCGACTTTTCTCACTACTGAAATGCGAAACTTGTTACATTCAAATAAAATCTTTTTTTAGATAGTTTAACAGTGTTGAAACGTAAAATATAAAATTAGATTAAAAAACAAACGTCTGGTAAACTTTTGAGTCTGTGGACCGTGATCATTCAAATGACAGTTATTGAGCAGTACTTTCCTGTGATGCTGTTTACTACGCTGTACAAGGTGGTTCTAACTTTTGAGTCTGTGGATGAAATCCTACAGTGAGACCATCCAAATGAAAGGTATTGAGCAGTACTTTGGTCCTGTGGTACTGTTTATTATGCTGTACAAGGTAGTTCTAACTTTTGAGTCTAAGGATGAAATCGCAAAGTTTGATAATTCAAATGAAAACTATTGAGCAGTACTTTGGTCCTGTGGTACTGTTTATTATGCTGTACAAGGTAGTTCTAACTTTTGAGTCTAAGGATGAAATCGCAAAGTTTGATAATTCAAATGAAAACTATTGAGCAGTACTTTCCTGTGGTGTTGTTTATTATGCTGTTCAAGGTGGTTCTTACTGAGACTATGGACGCAACCCCGACGTATGACCATTCAAATGGAGCTAATGGGCACCACTTTCGTTTGGTGTCGTTTGGTTCTCAATTTTTTAAAAAATGAAGTCAGGTATTTTGTTTGTATGTTTTTGTTTCATCTTTGGCCATTTCGGGAGTGAAGCGGATTAATCCACAACAATCGTTCTAATTCCTCTCCTTGGTAAGCTGGAGAACCTTTCATTAAGGGTTGCAAATGTCTGAAAGAAATAAAATGTAAAACAAGGTAATAGTAAACGTTAAGTCATGCACGAGGTACAGGTGACCCTCTGGGCTGGAGCTTAAGGTGGCTCAACTGGGTTTTTGAGTGACGATACCTCTTAACTTTGAGAAACTTATTTACCACCACAAACGATCCAACGGAAAATCGATTGCCACAGCTATACTAGAGAAAGATTAAAGTTTCAGATGAGCTAAGTTTCATCAAAATCGGAGTTGCCATAGCAACGTTATGACGTCATCCCCTGTTTTACATAATACCGAATTACTTGTCATCAAGAGATGGTTTTGGAAAATGCTCTCTGGATCTTCGACTTGACCTACTTGTCCTAAGATCTGCAAAATTTTAATAATTTCTATGGAAGCGTTTTTGAGAAAATTTCAAGTGAAGTTTTAAGGTGTTTAAATATAACCAAAAACAAAACAATTTTGAAAATATTATTTAAAATTACAGTTGTAAGTCTACAAGGCTTGATGAAATAATATTTTGGTCTTAAATTAATTTTATACCATCCACATACCTTGAGTGAAAATCTCAAGGAAATTGCTCCGTTTGAATTTCAGAAATATTGTCTTGAATGTGAACTGGCCTGGAGTGTTATTTCGCTTTCATATAAAAAATTGACCCGGCCTACACTTATTAAAACTGTCACAAATTAAAAAGCGATCAATGAATTTTAAAGATTAATTAATGTTTAATACAATCTCCAAGTTTCAAATTCATTGAAACATTCTAAGGCTGTCAAATTTTAGTGCCAACTCAGGAAAATATTGAGCTGATTTTTGCGCTTGTGGCTTGTTGTTTCATTATGTATCTCCATTGTATCAAATCGCCGTGGAATTGTAACTCTTAGTACATCATGAATTCATGTAACACTTAAAACAAAGCAATGGAGTGTTATGAAAAATGACAGGCATAGGTTCTACGAGTATGGAGCTCTGCGAGCAGGCCTTTGTCCCACAAGAGCTCCGCTATGAAGTGACTAGGAGTATTACTACTCCCCCTGGATGGGATGCTAGTTCTATTGCGACTATTGCAATATAAGATTGAAGGTCTCGGTTCAAGTCACTTTATTCAGTCAAGAGATCGACACTACGCTCGCGCGTAATTGTCACGTCATAACAGTAATTACAATTATAGATTTACGACACTCTCCCGGGCCGACAATAATTACAGTGTTACATCCAGCGTTAAACAATAAGTACGGTTAATTAGTATTTCATTAAATTATTGTAATTGTTCTTTTATTTTCTGCATGGCCTGCTGAGCAGCACGTCGAGTGGGGCGGCTCTGTGTTTCAGATTTCTTTTCTTCTTCTTGCTTAGTATCATCGACGCTATCGCAGTCATCACGCACTTCAATGGGGTAGAGTTTCTCTATTGGTCTTGTCAGTTCTTTTCCAGAACTTATTTTTACCTTCGTGGATCTGATCAATCCATCTCTACCCGAAAGTAGTTCTGTGACGATCCCCATCTTCCACTGACTCCTTGGGGTGGTGTCGTGGATCAGTACAACATCTCCCTTAGCTATGATTTCATGGGATGATCTTTGATTCTTGCGAGAGTGTTCACGCAGACTGGTTAGGTATTCTTGTTGCCAGCGAGTCCAAAAGTGGCAGACTATTTTCTCGTTGTATCTAGCTCTCTTGCTTAAATCTTTGGCGGAAATCTCAGACGGAATGTAGTCGGGATCGTTTTCCTTGTCTTTGTCAGTTTCATTCTCTGGAAGAGAGAGAAGGCGACGAGCACATAGAAAGTGTGATGGGGTAAGAGGAGTGTTATCCCTTATATCAACATAAGGGTACGTCAAGGGACGACTGTTCAGGACCGCCTCTACTTCAGTCAGTAAAGTGTACATCTCGATCAGATTTAACGATGCATTTCCGATGGTCTTCTTAAGGCATCTCTTCGTCATTCCAATTAATCTCTCGTAGAATCCTCCCCACCAGGGTGCTCTCTCAGCGATAAATTTCCAGGTTATTCCGTTGTTTGCGAAATATTGCTGAGCAGAGGAAGTTTTAAGTATGTTATTGCTCAGTGTTTCTAACTCTTGGGCCCCTGCCTTAAATGTCTTTGCGTTGTCTGAGATTATGATTTGTGGGACCCCTCGTCTACTTATAAAGCGCCTAAATGCTCTAAGGAATGCCTCAGTTGTTTGGTCCTCCACCACTTCTAGATGTAAGGCTCTGACCGCCGCACATGTAAATAAGCATATATATACCTTGTGTGAGGTTGGTTGTCCTTGACTACGGACGTAAAGGGGCCCTGCATAATCGATTCCGGTGAACTGGAAAACTTGGCATTTCGTTATTCTTTCTATAGGTAAAGGTGGTGTAGGAATTGAACGGAATGGAGGTCCCTCATGCTTTCTGCATCTAGTGCATTTGGAGATTATTCTTTTTACAAGTTGTCTACCTTGGGGAATCCAGTATGTTTGTCTTAGTTGAGTAAGCGTTTCACGTACACCGTTGTGCATCACCTTTTCGTGCATGCTTCTGACAATGAGTGTGGTCAAGAAGCTTTCTTTTGGTAATAGAATTGGAAATTTTGTGTCTTGAGGAAGTTCGGTATATTGGAGTCTTCCGCGACAACGGATAAGGTTGGCGTTGTCAAGATATAGATATAACTGATATACTAGGCTTGGTTGCTTTGTTTTGGGCTTATTCTGCAAATACATCTTTTCTTCCGGGTAAAATTTATCTTGTGTTGTTGTCAATAACAGGTTTTTTGCTTCTGTCATTGTTTCTGCTGTGATATTGAGATCTACTGCTTTCTTATTCCACTTTCTTGTGCAGACAATGATGAGGGCTACTGCCCTAACTGCCCGATTAAAGGTGCTGTAACTCGCGAGATCAATAAGGTTCAATATGCTGGGAAGTTCTTGAGTTTTAGTTGAGATTTTCATCTGGGAGATTTCTTTTTCTTCATCAACAGGAGTTATTAAATACTTTGGGTCCGTTGGCCACTTTTCTTCAGGTTCTTTGAGCCATGGGGGTCCTTCAAACCATAGCTTTTGGTTGTTGTTGAATGCTTTAGTATCAAGGCCGCGAGTTAGTAAGTCTGCTGGGTTCATGGTTGTTGGGCAAAATCTCCATCTCTTCGGAGATATGATTTCTTTTATCCTGAGAATTCTTGTGTTAACGAATGGTTGTAGTTTCTTGTTTGTTGATAGCCACGACAATACGATTTGGGAATCGCTCCAGCACGTTACTTCACATTCGTGTTCGTTAAGTTGAAGTGTTTCTAATATGTATCTTGATAGTTTTCATTTTGTAGAGAGAGTATTACGACATCATACGTGGTCCTGATGCTTTGGGTTGTTCCGAATGTGGTTACGTCTAGAATTTCTCGACGGATAGTCTTAAGGCGCAATTTGTTTTTCATGTCTTGGCTGATGAAGGTTCTTTGGGATCCGGTATCGAATAGAATGCGGGCATTGTGAGTTTCCATCCCTTGTATTTTTACCGTTGCTGTTTGCATTAGGATATGATTGTTATGGGATGATGTGTGCGTTGCTCCCATGTGCGCTTTGCTCTGTTCTGCGCTGTTTATCGACGATTCATTTGTGTTTGATCGTACTATTTGGTTGTTACGCGGTTGCTGTGAGTTATTCCCGTTCTGAGAGCTTTCCTTTGGAGGTTCTTCGCAGATGGAGGTGTGATGTTTCTTCTTGCAGATCATGCATCGACCTCTCGAGAAACATTCGGTTTTGGTGTGGTTTGCGCCTAGACAGTTGAAACACCTTCGCTGTTGTTGCAGAATTTGGCGTCTTTCCTGTGTTGTGTTAATTCTGTCACATTTATCGGGGCGATGATTTCCCTCGCAATACGTGCATGGCCTTGGTTTAGGTGGTTTGAAGGTGGTTGTTTTTGTTTGTACCTTTGATAGAAATGCCCCTGTTGTTGGTACTAATGGCTCTACTTCGTGAGTTTCTTCTTCGTTACTGAATGACAGGTGGCCTTTCTCTTTTGTTTCAATTTCTTTGCGTAAGGCTGCTCTTAAGTTGTCGAGTGATTTGTCGGCTGTTGAATCTGCCCTAAAGATCGCGCATCGTAAATTCTCAGGTAGTTTCTTGAGAAGTATTGGAATAAGTAGGCAGCCGTATGAATCTGTCGTTACTCCTAGTGCTTCTAATCCGCGGATATTCGCTTCTGCTGTGTCGTAGAATGTTCTTAAACTTCTAAGATCGTCTGATGGAGGATATTGTTTAGAGAGCGCTTCCATGTACGCGTTAATGAGGTTTTGTTTTTGCCCGAAGCGTTCTTTTAGTAGTTCTATTGCCTTGCTGTAATTTTCTTTTGTCAGCGGAAATCCGGCGATAGCGCGCGCTGCTTCTCCTTTCACCATTCCGATTAGGTAATTCATTTTTTCAATGTCACTAAGTTCGCTATGTTCATCAATTGTTGCACTAAAGCTATCCCAGAATGTAAGCCATTCACGAGGGTCTCCGCTAAATGATTTTATGGTTATTTTTGGTAGATTGACGTGCGTTCGTGGGCTAGCTGGTTTTCCTAAAATGCTAGTGTGGAGCGAGCTTACCGGTAGGTTGTCTTGCTGCTTTTTGTTGAGGAGCTGAGAGATTTTGAATTGACAGTCCGAAATGGTGTCTTGAAATGATAACGCATCTTCTGTTTCTTTTTCGATTTCCTCTTCGTCCTGAAGGGTTATCACTATTTGGTTGTCCATGCGTTCGATTTCTGCAGATCGCCGTGTGAGTCTGTCCATAAGTGCTGACAATTCTGCTTCGTTCGGGCATTCTGACGACATTAGTTTTTCTGCTTTTTTGATATCCTGCGTACAGTGCCCTTTGTATGATCCCCGGATTAATCTCAAACGCTTTGTATCTTCAGACATCGGGTCTCGGCACCAATATTGCGACTATTGCAATATAAGATTGAAGGTCTCGGTTCAAGTCACTTTATTCAGTCAAGAGATCGACACTACGCTCGCGCGTAATTGTCACGTCATAACAGTAATTACAATTATAGATTTACGACAAGTTCATCACAGGGTGACCTGGTTTATATACTATGAAGTGACTAGGAGTATTACTACTCTCCCTGGATGGGATGCTAGTCCATCACAGGGTGACCCTGTTTATATACTATGAAGTGACTAGGAGTATTACTACTCCCTCTGGATGGGATGCTAGTCCATCATAGGGTGACCTGGTTTATATACTATGAAGTGACCAGGAGTATTACTACTCCCCCCTGGATGGGATGCTAGTCCATCATAGGGTGACCTGGTTTATATACTATGAAGTGACCAGGAGTATTACTACTCCCCCTGGATCGGATGCTAGTCCATCATAAGGTTACCTTCAGCATTTTGTCATCAGTAGCCATTTATACATCTGGGTGGATAGAGACAGTGTGGAGTAAAGTTTCTTGTCTAAGGACACAACACCAGGCCTTTAACCAATGACCGTCAGATCTGAAGGCCAAGTTCAATGGCCTTTGCCTTCTTACCTTGCCTGTTGCAGAAGTTTCCAGATGTGGTTTGTAACCAGCATTGAAAAGTGGCCTAATAGGCTTAAGTGGTTCAGGCTGCAAGAGAAACCAATACAGGAATAAATACAAGGCTGTGCTCTAAGAGTATAATCATGAGGAACCCAAGGGGAGTTCAACTATAAAATTTAGGGTGACCAGCAATTAAACTCAGTTTTTCTTGTTGCCCGAAGACACCAGTTTGTCGCCTGTGGCACCTGCACACTGCTAAAGCACAACCAGATTAATCCTTTGTCCCCTGTGGCACCCGCGCACTGCCAAGGCACAACCAGATTAATCCTTTGTCCCCTGTGGCACCCACGCACTGCTAAAGCACAACCAGATTAATCCTTTCATTTTACTGTGATGTCATTTACCAGTACCTGTTAAACCATCAAATAATAATAATAATAATAATAAACTTTATTTATCCTACAAAATGGATCAGCGGATGTACAAGTGCATGTATTTCACAGAAGTTTATATAATAAATTCTAGGACTCACCTGATCTAAATAATTGTTTGGTACTGAAATTCTCAGATCGCCTGTGTCCATTGCCCCTCCCTTCCATCTTCTCCTACTGTTCTGATTGCTGAGTTGGTTTGATACCTGGTTCCACTGTGGTGTCCTTGTCAACCTACATGTATAACATTATTGTTAGCAGGGCAGAGTTGTTCGAAGGACGATTAGCGCTAATCCAGGTTTAATTACTATGACAACTCAAATGTTCTGTTGACAGTTAATCCAGGATTAATGCTAATCAGGCTTTGAACAACTTGGCCCAGGTTAGCACAATTTCATTTATGTACCATAAATCCTTTATTAACCCCCCTTGGGGAGGGGGGACTGGGGGGGCTTCTTTATTTTACAGTAAGCATGCTTGAATGGAGGCTTAATGGAGAGGGGGGGGGGGGGGCTTATGATAAATTAACAGAACATGATGTCATGCAAGCTTCCTGCACTTACTCTAGATAAAAAAATGTCCTTGTAAAATTCATTAATAATTTATAAGGGTACTAACAAATAGAAACAAGCCATTCCAATCACATGATTACGCTGTATAGGCCGATACAATCTTGATACAACTCACAAGTGGTTGTATCTAATTTACATTCCAGATACAACTCACTAGTGTTTGTATTGAATTTACATTACATGTATGTGAATTTCACAAGTTGTTTATTACATTCGTGTCCATGTTGTATCGGAACTATACATTCACTCGCCTTTGGGTTATGATTGTATAGGCCGATACAACACTCCCGCTCATGTAGTAAACATTACATAAACGATACTATGATTGATCAATGAAGTGTTATACAATCATGATTACTATAACAAGGAGCCCGTTGGGCTTCGAAACTGGCTCGTTTGGTCTCATTTTCCACCCGGTTTTCATTTTAGAGTTTTATATTAGCAATCCACAATATACAATCTAGAGTCTATTAATATGCACAGTCCAGTCGACATTTACATTCCACAGTCCGCTTTACATTCCACACTGAGGCTACAATTTCAGGTCTATATCTTTTTCTCTGAACTTCGTATTTTTTTTTTCGCTTTAAAATCCTTGAAACCACCTACTACAAGGAATCAGGATTGTTTAAACACAGGCATTCTGGAGAATCGGTGATAGGATTTCGAATAAATAAACAATATGAACATGATAGATCAAATAATCATCAACAGCCGACCATAGCGTGACAGAAATACGAGATGTGTGGAATTTGAACGTGACTCCATGACGTAATGCTTGAGAATTGTTTACTCAGCAGTGACTTGCCGTGACGTGTTTGTTCAATGATTTATTCATCGATCTAAACTCAACTGTTTGACAATTCATTTCGTTAGAAAAGTTCAACCCGCTTTCCTTTTACCAGAAATAGAACACATCCTGAAATCACAGCGATTTAATGTTTAACAATTCCGCCGAAATTAGAACGGTAAATATTTGAATTGTAAATTGTCGTTTCGATGACATCACTGATTTCTGAAAACCGGAAGTAAACTAGGTACGGTGTTGGCCGCAGCAAAATAGATTCCCGGGGCAGGTGATCCGACAGGGGAAAAAAAAAGAGGGTATTTTAAGAACTGACTCGTCGAAGCGACGAGCCAGCTAATTACAATAATTTTTTTGAACAAGTACTGGTAATTATTTCCCCAAAGCTCACGGGTACTGTACAGTGTATGTGAATTCCCTCCCAGATTGGTACTGTAAACATGTGCCAGTAATACAGTCTGTGTTTTATTATTTTTATTGTAAGGGGGGGGGGGGGGTAATAAATTTCTTACAATTTTCAAATATTCGATACAAATCTAGTACTCGTAAAAAGGCATCTCGATGATTCCTTTATGGAGCTTCCGTAAATGTGTTGGTGGTAGATTATACGCCACCTCAGATCTTCGTGGTAAGCTTTCATGGCCTAATTACAATACATCAGTTAACATGTAAAAATCTCAACGAGCTATCGTGCTTGGTAACCTCTCGGGAGAATCATGACGGGTGAATCATAGCCGGCGAATCGTGTTCGAAAAAGCCGGGTCTGCACACAGCAGTGAAATCGGCTGTAATGATATCAAATCAACAGAGCTCTCCGAAGACTATAAAATACTCACCTGAATCTGGGGTTATTAATGGAGACTGTTAACTGGGGGGATGGATTTCTTCTCCTGCAAAAAAAAATATAAATAAAAAAAGCATGTTTCCATTAATTGCTAACAAAAATAAAAAGCTGTGGGTTATTGCTAATAATGTAATTGCATGAATTTTATTTCTGCTTAAAGTTAACCATTCATTGCAACTAAACATGAAGTATACATGTACACTACCTGTTTATTCTTTGAAGTTTTGGAGTCCCAAAATTTTGAGCCTTGTTTGGTTTGTTCCCCTTCAATGTCCCCTATATCATTCAATACAAAAAAAATACTTTTTATGAAAAAAATAATTATTATTTATAAGATAATTGTGCATCTACCTTTTTATTAGATTAGGTATATAAATCCTCTATTAAGACCCCTGGGGGCTTATTTAATTCAAGTCATTTGAGGGGAGGGCTTAATGGAGAAGTGGGTGGCAGTGGTGGGGGGGGGGGGGGGGAAAGTGTGCGCTTAATGGAAGAAAAACTGTTTGGTCAGATCTCAAGTCTGTGGAGGAAATCCTAAAGTGGGACCATTTAAATTAAAGCATTTGAGCAGTTTCTTTCATGTGGTACTGTTTATTACATTGCACAAGGTGGTTCTAACTTTTGAGTCTGTGGATGAAATCCTTTAAGTGTTACCATTCAAATGAAAGCTACTGAGCAGTAAGTTCCTGTGATACTGTTTATTATATTATACAATGTGGTGAAATATAACTTCCAGGACTCATGGTACAATGCATGTGTGTTCTGTTCATACCTGCACTCCTCTTCTCCTGTTTATGATATTCTGTCTGGCATCTTTCTGTTGTGTTTGCCTGTTCTGTCTGTTCAGTGGTCGTCTGTTGAGTTGGATCTGTTTAGCTTTGGAAAGGATCTTTTTACCCTGTGATTGAACACACAAAAAAGCATACAGCTGTCAGGATTATGGTACATTTATCCTTTTTCACTCTGACTTACAGTCACACCTTAAGGTATGTATGTGTAGTTCTAACTCTTGAATCTGTGGATGAAATCCTAAAGTGTGACCATTCAAATGAAAGCTACTGAGCAGTACTTTCCTGTGGTGCTGTTTATTATGCTGTGCAAGGTGGTTCTAGCTTTTGAGTCTGTGGATGAAATCCTAAGGTGTGACAATTCAAATGAAAGCTATCGCACAGTTCTTTCCTGTGGTGCTGTTTATTATGCTGTACAAGGTGGTTCTATCTTTTGAGTCTGTGGATGAAATCCTAAAGTGTGACCATTCAAATGAAAGCTACTGAGCAGTACTTTCCTGTGGTACTGTTTATTATGCTGTACAAGGTGGTTCTAACTTTTTCAGTCTGTGGATGAAATCCTAAAGTGTGACCATTCAAATGAAAGCTACTGAGCAGTACTTTCCTGTGGTACTGTTTATTATGCTGTACAAGGTGGTTCTAACTTTTGAGTCTGTGGATGAAATCCTAACGTGTGACCATTCAAATGAAAGCTACTGAGCAGTACTTTCCTGTGGTACTGTTTATTATGCTGTACAAGATGGTTCTAACTTTTGAATCTGTGGATGAAATTATAAATTGTGACCTTCTAACTAAAGTCTTCCACACAAATGAAAGCTACTGAACAGTACTTCCTTTATGGTGCTGCTATTTCACTAACATTTTACAAAACAGATTTTGAAGCTTTCATCACTTTTAATCTTGCCCAATATAAGGAGTCAAAGTGTTAAACCTGTTACCTTTTGCATTGAGCCCTGTTTGTTTTTAAGTCTATTTGCAGGAACCTTGGCACCTCCAGCCTTTCCCCTGTTAGTGATTCCTACAGTCTGTTTTCTTCTGTTATTCTGCACACCTCTCCTTTGCTGTACAAACTGATTTTGGTTGCCAGCTGATCCTCTTCTTCTCCCTAAAGCACCTCTTCCTTGCTGTGCTTGTCGCGCATTCTGTTTCCCGGCAACCCTTTTTCCTTGCTTCTGATTGGCTGCAGTTGCCTTCGTTTGTTTTCTCCCTTGTCGTTGCTGTGCTCCTTTTTTCTGTGGCTGCTGTGTCTTGGTTTTTTGAGCTTTCCTTTTTAGTTTCCTTTGATCTTTGATTATGTCATCTAATAGTAAAATACAAGTTAGTTAAAACTGAGATTTACATGTTCTGATAGTTTACATGTAAGTTATAGTAATTAGACTGAGTGGAGTACAATTCAGGGAGTAATAGGGTATTCCAAGTAATGCCAAATCAGCCAAGCGCATAGCATGTGGATGACTTGAAATGGCAAGCACGATTACTCCTGAACTGTTATGACACAAAGTCCAGAGTTACTTATTAATCGCATCAATAACAAAATTCAAAATTATAAAGTCTATGTGGGCTTTTCTCTCCTAAAACATGAATGATACTTTGTAATTCACCTGTATGTAAACAGCAAAAAGGAACCCATTTAAGTGAATCTGACTGACATGTGTGCAATGTAGGTGTCCAATTACAGCTATCTGATTACAAAAGTTGTAAGTGAACAGCTTTATTTGGACCATTTAAAAAGGGTCTTAGGAAATAAAATAAGACATTGAGACCTGTAAATGTTTGAATAAATCTCATCTTGTCCATAATATTCACTTTAAGATTTAAAAATACTATTTACAAAGCTAAAAGAAGAACCAAATGTTTTCAAATAATTAAGTCATCTTCAGGAGAAAAGACCATCCACCATCCCGGTGGGAACTGTCTTCGTACTTAAGAATGAACTTGTTTGTTTAAACTGGGGCTCCATTGTTGAATCATTAGGACTTCAATAATTCTGCATTTGTGAAAAAATGGGCTGTACAAAAGATTCGTCGACTAAAAGAATGGGACGGGTTCTCACGTAGGTGATGGTTCAGAGTCATTACAAGGGTTTAAATGTTCATCAATTCGCACCTCCACATTCCTCATGAACTCACCGATGTTATTATCACTGCAAGAACAGTCTTCTTCATAGACAACATGCTTGTGATATAATGAAGCAATGCCTTGGCAGGGTTCTCCCTAAATTTCAGCTCAGCAGGTAAGGGATATTTGCTAAGCGGTAAAGGGCAAACTGTGTGTCTTAAAAATTTTCCTGGGGCAAGCAGTTACAGGCGGTAATAAGTGTTGTTTCAAGCGGTAAATTTTACCGGTTACCGCCTGATAAGGAGAACCCTGCCTTGGGGTAAAATGATGTCCATAATAATTTATTTGCTTTACAAATTTTTGTCTCTTTGAGAAACGGTCGCATTCTTTTAGTTGGCGAATCCTTTGTACAGCCCAATCTTTTGACAAGTGCAGAATTATTGAAGGCTTGATGATTCAACAATGGCGTCCCAGTTTGAACAAACAAGTTCATTCTTACATAGGAAGTTTGTTTAACCTGAAGATGACTCAATTAGTAAAAATGTTCAGTTTTTCTTTTAACTTTTTTTAGCCTTGTAAAAACTATTTTTAAATCTAATCTTGTCTATAATATTTGCTTTTAAGACTTACATGTAAAATACTATTTACAAGGCAAAAAAGTTAAAAAATCTTTTAACTTTTTTAGCCTTGTAAACAGTATTTTAAATCTAATCTTATTACCAAATCTGAATTGCACACATGTGCTCAGCACAAAAACTTCAAGCTTGAGACATGCATCTACTCAGATATTAACAGCCATGCTCCGTCATGCGTGACCAGTATTTTTGAAAATTTGGATGGAGTTTTCAAGTTTACGATTCGGAATTCCCGTGAGAATGTTACAGCATTTTCAGAAACAAAGAGCAACAAAATATCATTTTATTTGAAATGTTACATATCCCAAACAACATTAGGTTAATTTTATGCGTGTAGCAAAGTTATTTTTCCGTTAACTAGTGACTTTCAAAGTGTTTTCCAGAGAAGTCTTCAAGGTTTCATTCAAATCTCGGACTTTACAAAGAAATATTCAAATTTTCATTTCAGTCTTGTGGATCCTGGTCAAGGGTGACGGAGCATGGCTGTAAGTCGCTACATGCACATGTACACCTTGAATTTTTAGCTAAACTACATAATACTGGGCCTCTTTTGTAGAAGCATTACTTTAGTACTAGTTCAGCAGCTTTGCATTCAACTTGACTAACAAGCTGCTGAGCTGGCGAGCCACTGAAATTACACTATTATGCTTCTCTTATTTCCTTGTTATATCGCCAAATAACACCAAATGCGCAGTCAACTTATTTGGATAAAAACATTCTATAAAGCAAAACAAAAGCAGTAGTTTGGAGATAAAGTGTAGTATTGCAAGGATGGAAGTGGATTGCAATAGGTCATTTGCACGATGACGTCATTTGACTACTACTACCAGAATCCTTCAGTTTTTTGTTTTGTAGTGCAAATTAGGGCTATTGTTATTTAAACAGCACTGGGATTACAAAATTTAAATAAGAAAGGAAAAACGAAATGAATTCTAGTTGTAGTAGTCAAATGACGTCATCGTGCAAATGGCCTATTCATCAAATTTGATTTTGTGACAGGCAGTCAAGAAATAAAAAATTTGCTATTCATTCTTGTGAAATTTGACCTTTTTAAACATCATTTTGTCTCTGTCACTGTTATTTCATTGCTTTCATCGTTGTTGGTGATGTCTCCTTTATATTTCAAGACAATAAAGCAAGCTTAAGGCAAACTCCTGGCCACACAATCATGAAAACAAGAGATATCGGCTGGGACAATGTCCTTTTAAATTGATTGCTGAGCCGCCAAGCCACTAAAAAACATACTCATTTTCCTTCTTCATTCTTTGAGCTAATGAGCATAGAACTAGACTTGAATTCTTTTACAGTAGTATCTACAGTAGACTAGACATGATTTTAAGTTGTTTTAATTCACTGTTGTGCCACTGAGCCACTTAAGCACTACTTCTTGAAAAGTGGCCCTGTATTATGTGGAACTTGCTCCTAATTATTTTTTCCATCTTGCAAGGGTGCAAATGAAACCACATTAAGTAAAATCAGTACTATGTAACTGAATGAAGAAATTTTATTTTTCCAAAGCTTTCCTTTGTGCCATAAAGCTCTTAGATAGTCAATCTTGAAAACAAAAGAAACTGTTAAGACTTGGAAAACGTAAACACGATAAATTAGTCATTTCTATTGAACCATTGACCCGTGCAAAGCTGTACCGTCCAGTCTTTTTCAAGATTCACATAAAATTTACAACTAAGAACCAAAATATTGCTCTTTCTCGCACAAGTATAAACTATAACCTTCACGTATAAATATATTTTAGTAAGGGAGATGGTTACAGAAGGAATTGCTACAGTAGTGAAGCGCTGCGTATTCAAAGACAAGTCGCAAAAGTAACAATTATAATCTAATATTTCTAGCAATATTTGAAGTTTTAAAAACCAAAGATGCTTGAACGTCCACCAAGTAGTTTTCTACATATATAAGAGCGCAAATAAAATACAAAATAAGCCTAAAGTAAAGGAAATTGCGAAGTTTTAAGTGTTCAATTACAACTATAAACTTATTATATATATGATTCGCAAAATTGTCAAAGCTCTGTTGCCAGTGCTAAACGTCAAATTAACCAACGCAATCCAAGCTATACTTCGAATTTCAAGTAAAAGAGAATAAACAACATATATCATAACTTACCAAGGGATCTGTCGATGTTTGTGGTAGACATTTTGCACCAATTTATCGACCTTTCCTATCAGCTTGTCTCAACGTCCTTCATCCAAGTTTTTCGACGCCAAGAAACCAGCTGAGGAACCTCGTGATAATCATTGTCCGTCGGAGACTAGGTCTTGGCGAGAAACAAAAATCATGAAAATTATAAGAGGCCGGCGGCCTGGATCTCTGGATCTCTCGGGAATGAGATGAAAATTAACCGCGATAAAACAGTATAAAATTCGATATTTTCATTCCTATTTGACGTTTATATTGTAATTAAAAATGAAGCATAAGCAGAAAGTATACATTCACGCGCATAAAGAGTAGGGAGTTTAAGCAACGACGACGGCAACGCCAAGGAAAACGTCACTTGAAACAAGGATTCGCCGGGAGGATTCGCGCTCTTTGAAACCGTTGCAGTTGTTCCAATTTGTTTAGTTTGTCGAATATGACTGGAATATCCAAGAGCTGAATTTGAAGGGATGGCTTTCCAGTTCAAATGGAGGGAGGAAAATTAACCGTCGTGTGTTCGCGTTCATCACAAAACTTATAATTTGATTATTTGACGTTGTTTTGCAGGGAACGGCAAAGAAATGTACCAAAATGTAAAACGCACGTGCAGAGGCATTGTTTTCGCTCATTAATTTGTGCCGTTCTCGTTGTCGTCGCCGTCATGGTTGATTAAGCTCCCTACTGTCTTGCCGAAATAACAAAATTTCGCTTACTTTAAAGTTATTGTCATGCATCTCGCCAAATGCCACCAAATATACAACTTAACTGGATAAAAATATTCTATGGAGCAAACCAAAAGCAGTATAAATTTGGTGATAAAGTGCACCTTTACAAGGGTGGAAGTGGATTACAGCTCATCAAATTTGATTTCGTAAATCGGGCGGTCAAGAAACCAAAATTCCCATTTTTGGGAAGTCTTGACTGTTTTAGCCATTACTTTGTCCGGTTGGGTTAATATTTCTTTGTTCTCAGCACTTTTGGTGACTTTTTTTTCTTGCTTTCTCAAGATAATACAGCAAGCTTAATTTCGCGAGCTTCTGGCCATAATCATCCCACCTTTGGCGCCTTTACATGGACCTCTACCGGTAGTTATTCTATCTAGCCCTGGCCCTGAGAAAGGCTAATTTTGTTAGCCGAAATATTGGCCGCTAAATAAATCAGCCCATTGCCGTAGAGCCAGCCTTGCATTCAGTTTGTCCTAGTAGTTATTCGTTATAAAACTTCAAAAGCAGTGGATCTTATTTTTTTTTTGCCGGCAATGACAGTCTGCCGAAAGACCAGGTACACAGTCATAATGTTTTCGCTTCTTGTGCAACTTTTCGCGCTAGACTAAAGTCTATACACAGGTTTCACGGTGAAACAAATCGATTTGTCACAGAAGAATATTGAACTAAAATTTATTCAGATGAAAAAAATAACTTAAAATAACGAACAGTTGTACTGCTGTAAGATTTAAATACAACAATAATAATTAATAATAATTTAGTTAATGAGCACTGTATTAGTCATACTATATGTGTCCCTCTCCTCTCCAGTGCTATCGAAGATGTATTTAATTTCCAATTACTTTGTATACCTTTTGATAATATAATTTATATGCTTGAATGTAAAACTAATAATTTATGATTTTGAGAAAAAAATGTGTGAAAAAATCGTACTCTTGTTGTCAGTGGCCCATTGATTGGAACATATGACTCATCGCTATCACAATTGATCACTCCGCGTAATGGGCTCCTGAACTGATTGTATTATCTTGCAAGAGTTGAAAAAAATGATTGAATAAAAGATTGTGTAAACTAGCGGCGATTTCCTGTGCGATTCGGGTGCGATATTTGCTGCGATTTTCCAAAATCGCTGCCAAGTTGCAAGTTGTTCGAAACCTCTGCGATATCGCGCGACAAATCGCGCCCAAATTGCACTGTCACACATGCGATTTGAAGATGCAAAAAAGTGCGACAAAAATTTCACAAAAAATTGCCTGTGTAAACGGGCCTTAACAGGAAAGATTAAATGTCTTATTATATTCTTACATCAACTGATATCATTATGATATAATCTTCTAAATACTCTATGCGTAAGAATTTAGTTTCAGAAGCGCAAAATTCAAATTGAAGCTGATGATTTCAGTCTTAAAGGTTGGTTAATCACCCTGTATAATATCATCGTAAATATCATATCATCGAATGAAATCCAGCTGTTGAGATGTACCAGTCCAGGGGTTGTACCCAGCTTTTTCGCAAGGAGAGGGAGGAGGGTCCATCTCGTCCGAAATCAGTCACTCGAGACAGTTCAGTTCACAGGCATTCAAAAGGTACGTGCATGTCACATGCATGTCACGTTCGGGGGGAAAAGTTCTTGAGTTGAAGTAAAGTGCCAACAACATAAAACAGCATCAAATTGCCGTTTCTAATTTTCACAGTGAAATAGTCTGCTTCTTTCTCTATTTTTTTTTTTTTTTTTTTGGGGGGGGGGGTAAAGATTCTGTTCAATTCTCATTAATCCGCAGAGAGATATGCGAGCAACAGGAGTCGCGGATTTTTTCTGGCAAAAATGTCAACGGCAGCATCAATTTCGATATCCTGAGCATGTTGAATATTCATGAGAGCAAGGGAAGCATTTTTTTAGGGACATTTGAAAAAACTTGATTCGAAAAATAGACCTGGAAGCCCTGGAACTCTCCTCTGGGAACGCCCCTGGGTACGCCCCTGGGTACACCCCTGGAACCATCCCCTGGGTACTCCCCTGAGTACGCCCCTGGGTACGCCCCTGCTGCAGTCTAGTACCTTCTAGTGTAGCCTGTGAACAGGTCTTTTGGTTGGGGATAGGGCAAAAAAAGGCCGTTAAAGGAAAAGAAAGATCGACAGCAAGAGAAGCGAGCCGAGGGAAAACTGGGGAGAGAGAAAGCTCCCCCTCCGCGCGCTTCGCTCCCGGTCTTTCTTTTCGCCCTATCCCCAACCAGAAGATCTGTTCACAGGTTACTTCATGTGGTACTGTTCGTTAACCGTAGAAGGTAACATTCTAAATTGTATTCAATCACATGAAAGTGCCATGGCACTGTTTGTATGCTGTATGAAGTTGTAAGACTGTAGAGGAAATTTGTAAGTTAATGAGTGACATTTTAAACGATCATCGTTACTTTCGCAGCATACTGAATTTTTGAGACGATTCACACCACTGTGACTTTGTCCACAACGACAAAGTACTCTACAACTTCACACGGTTCCTGCTCAGAAAAGCTTAAGTATCTTTGTACGTATTTCTCAAAGAACGAAGGTCTTCGTTTCCTCTCGCCAAGATTATCCGATGTCATTTTAATCTCTGTAGGGACGCGTGTTCTCATGGGTGAAAAGACTGGAACTAGTGATAATACGCATGTGCAAAGTGCAATGGCGGCGCCAGAGAAGAAAAAAGCCTCGTTGTAAGTACTGGTGACGTCACTAAGGAACCCTGTGGAAACAAAAAGTAACATGTGACGTAAGCAACGAACCGACGGTGGCTCTGAGCGCTACGACTGTTCAAGAACTTGTTTATGCATAGAATATATCAAGGAAAAGATATTGTGTGTTTTTTTTTTGGCAAAACCAAAGCAATCGCGAAACTTATTTCCACACTAGCCTCAATCGAAATCGGCTCTACAGTTAATCCAATCACAGTCAACACGTTAAAAAAAGAAAAAAAAAAACAGGGAAAAGAACGTGTACAAACAAACTTAATTTCCTTTGTGTCGACCATTTTTATGAGGACATGTTTTGTGTGGCTAAGGAATCCTCCCCACTTTGTTATAAAGTTGTGATTTTGTCCTTGAAAAGAAGGCACCAATCAGGGGCGTAGCCAGGACTTTTTCAGATGTCCGCACAATCAATTTTCAAACACTCCCCCTACCTCCTCCTCCCACCCTCAAGTCCCAAATCTTTCTTTTTTCCGACTTTTCCAGGTACGCAAGTGCGTACAGGTAGCTACGCCCCTGCCAATCGCCCACTGCAACAACAATAGCGTTCCGCTCAGATTCTAAAAATAGAATTGGGATTGAAATGCGTACAAACATTCAAGAACTATGCAGGTAGCTACGAAAAAAGCAGGTGCTACGAAGCACTGTTCTTGGGTACAACTCGACAATTATCCACAACATGTACAGGAATCGCAAAAACTGGTGTTTCCGAGGCAGCCATTTTGAAATATTTGTCCGCATTTCAATCCCACAATGCAATGCTGCCAAATATGACGTCACCTGGGCGGAACGCTATTTAACAACAATTTTTTAAAGAGGGTAGCACCAAGCTAACTCTAAGTTTATTATGGGGGCCCTCTGGAAATTCCTGGTCGAATTGGACAGCACAGAGATAGAGCAAGACAAGCTGGTGTCTTATGTGGAAAGCCATGCGCATTATGTGGAAAAGAAGGCAAGATGGTAATTTGATGCAAAAACTGAACGGGTTTCCTGTGTGAATTGCACTGGGTTTGCTGTGTGGAAACGTGGCGTCATACCTGCGATGAGTGGCCCTGTCATAATCGGAACGGAGAAAACCAAGTACAAAAATCCTAGGGCTGAAGGTAGCTTCTGGCTTCCAACAATATCTCCGGTGAGTACGGCGATTAAAGTCACAAATGCTCCATCAAAAATCCCAAACAAGAGCGTGTACACAATTAGCATGGCGTACGTTGTGGCCAGGGGACACAGAGTCGTCGTAACAGCCATCATTAACAGCGCCGCCTGGTAAAGGTACAAGCGATTGACCCTTCGGAAGTCCGAGATGTGACCGAAGAAGAGCCGACCAAACAGCGAACCAAGTGACAAGAAGCCGACGAGAAACGACGCCTTGGATTCCGGTATCTTTAAATAAGTTGCATATGTAGGCTGTTAATTAAGAGAACAAGAGATTTTTTAAAACAACTGTTCTGAAAAAAAATGTTTTAAGAAACAGAAAAAAACGTGTTCCGCCCGGTTATGAGATGCAGTTATAAAATAAAGAACGGTCAAGAAACAGGCAAAATAGCAGCTAGAAAAGCCAAAATTTCACAAGAATGGCATGTTTGATTTCTTGATCACCTCTTAATAAATCAAATTTTATGAACTGTAATCCACTTCAATCCTTGCAATCCTACACTTAACCTCCAAACCACTGCTTCTGTCTTACTCTATAGAATCTTTTTTATCGAACTAAGTTGTGTATTTGCTGGCATTTGGCGATATAACGCGGAAAGAAGCCAAGTGAAATTTTGCTATTTCGGCGGGACAATGTCCCTGTAAATCGTACTTAGTCAAATATATTTAGTAGCGTTTTAACCAAAAAGAGCACAATTCCGGTGACAATTTGGGCAGGATCACAAACTTACCAAATAAACAAAAGGAACAAAATAACCAAGGTTATGTATTCCAAGCGCCAACGCCCAAACGACGAATCCTTTGTTTTTCCACACAGATAAGTCTAAGAGCTTTTTCTTTTTCGTAACCTCTCTCTTCACTGGCGGTGCTCTATACGTCAACGCTGCAAAAACCAAAACACAAGCAGCGCCCGCAAGGAACCTCATTGTGTTACGCCAGCCAACTCTTTCTAGGAGCGCGTTTATGGTAGGTCCCATAACAAGAGCACCAACAGCGCTCCCAGCTGTTATTAATCCATTCGCCAGGGACCTTCGGCGCTCAAAGTACCTATCGATCATGATGAATGTTGGGACGTAGCTCATGCTAGAACCCAATCCCCATAGAATGCTATAGGTCAGGTAAATAGGAACGAGGCTGTTGACGAAGGACGTCGCGCACATAGCGGAAACGGAGATGATTCCACCGACAACAGCGACCACTCGGCAGCCGTAACGATCGCAAAGTGCACTCGTGAAAGGTCCGAAAAAGAAGTTCATGCCGAGACCCATGGAACCTATGTAACCTGCATTGAAACAATGAAAACTGAAATTATTCGAAGAAACCAACAAAAATAGTTCAGTAGTAAAGGAAAAGAAGATTAAGGCTTAAAATCTTTAATCTTTTTAAAGATTAAAATCTTTAAGTTTTCAGGTTTTGTGTTCACGTGTCTCCACCGGAAATGTCAAATGACATGAAAGCTGTTTTAGTACAACCCGCCTAGATTAGCTATGCTATAAGCGGGTTTGTAGATATTTAAATTTTATTTCTTTAAATTTAGATCATTTAATTAATGTAACAGTGTTGAAATCCAATAAACCAATGTCAATGTCAATGTCTAAGAGTTATTTCAACGAAGTTTAGACAGTGCTTCAACGAAATCGCGTCTAAACAATTTCAATCTGGCCAACCCTAATATTTAAATGTTATTTACTGAAAACAGTGTCCAAAAAGGCATATAGCACATTTATCTGCGCATATATCTTGCGTCGTTGGAGCATGCACAAGCATGCGCGCATTCCGAACAAGGAGAGTTTCTTTTGAGCTGGAGGATCATTTTGCTAAATAAATAAGTGATTGTTTTTTTTCCTAAACGAGCACGGTGACCTTTTTTTGTTTCATGTATTTGAAGAAAATACTACTCTCCATGATATATCCAAATTTGAAGTATTTTTCAATATCTGATTTTGAAATGTTCTCATGGAATCACTTTTTCAATCTCGTTTTTAGCGTTTCACTTAACGATTGCCTCTCGGTCAAGGCTTAGATTTTCAAAATTGCCGTCAAAACGTAGCAGAATACTTAATAGTACAGCCCTATAAAGAGAAAACAGGCATAGTAATCCCCTCTTTCTATTACACTTTTTTGATGTACTGGATGTAATCAATAACTGTGCAAAGTTAAATGAAAATCGTTCAATAACTCATTTTTCGATGGAATCGCTTTTAATTCTATAGATTGCATGTAAAGCCTATATGATACAGGGCTCAGCATTTGTTCATCAACAGATATCGCGACTGAGTCGATCAGCAAATGTTAAATGTGTATCATGCCGTGGTGAATGCGGCATGCGCACAGACGCCTCTTACTTCCTTCAGCTTCATGCGGAAAAGGGACTCCTTCTTCCCCGTGAAGCAAGGGCAAATAGGAGACGTATTCGCGCAGGCTATGTTGAATGTTAAAAAAGGCTATTAAACATGTTCAACATCGGTTGAACGAAAATAGGAACAGGCTCTACTCCGTTAAACACGTTGGACGGCAGGAAACAATGTTCAACATCAGTGTTGAGCAACAGATATTGAACAATATTGCAACTTCAGCCTGGTTGAATGAGCAGAAAACGCTGATTCATCATTTATAAATGATTGCACTTGGCAATTTCTCTCATTCGGCAAACTCAATATAGATCATTATAAAAAATTCGCGCAATATGGTCAAATTCAATAGCAAAGCAAATGGCAAATCCTTTAATATCCTTGTTGGGGGGGGGAGGGAAAAAAAAGGGGGGGGCACTTAAATATGTTTGAGTATAGGGGTGCCGCTGAGGGTTTGAAACCCTGCCCTATTTTGGACGACACCCTCCATTTTAGGACTCTGTTTAGGACAAAGTATATTTGGCAATTGCAATTAAGCAAAAGTCTCCGAGCTCGAATTGCTAAAAACTGTATAAACCATAGTAAGCGACGACAATCGCCGGAGCAACCATACACTGTTCAGGACAGATTCTGACGCTGTTTAGAACAAGCTCCCGTAAATTATATACCCTGTCCAGCGGCAAGTCTCCGTATGGGTCATATCAGGGAGTGCTCCCCCCCCCTCTCCCCACCCCCTACCCGGGGAAAGGCAGGATGTATTCTGTTCAACAAGTTGCAACTCGCTGCAACATTATTCAACATTATTCAACATTTGTTGAGCTACCAATTTTGAAGTGAAAGGACTGATATCAATTCTTACTCACCGGTTAAGGCTTTGCTCCATCCATATTCCCTTATAAACACAATCAAGAGAATCCCAAAGCTGTTATGAATGCCCAGAACGACAAACTGCACAAGAGCTGCGGAGAAACATACGACCCATCCCCAGCTACCATCCTTCCACGGCTCACTCTCTTGTTCAACCTTTAGAACAATTTCCTCTGTATTCGAATTCAGCTCTTTGTTCTGTTTATCGAGACTGGTCGACATTTTCTTGTTATTTATTTCCGCCGAGGTCGTCTCAAAATGCGAGAGCCATTAACACTTGTGTTCAGTGTCCTCAGGGAATTCAGAGCATCTGATTTTAAAATGATGTCGGGCAATAGAACTGCATGGATCATATTGCTATATCAAGAGGTGCTTTCTCCAATTCAGTAACACAAGTGACATCTGATATGCATTCGCATGCAACAAAAAAAAACGGGGTCAACCAAAGAGACGGACCTTTAAGTAATGGAGAGGGGGAGGGAGGGGGGCCGAAATAATTTCATGCAAAGAGGTACCCAAAGAAAAAAAATCTGCAGGAGGAAATCCGATTGCACTGTGATTATTGTGTGACTATTGTAACACTGACAAAATGTCAAACTACAATTTTTGGTGTGGCTATTAAAATCTCAAAATGTTCTAGGGAGGCCTTCACCCCATACCCTCCTGATTCTTAGGTTCGTTCAAGTTCTGTTACACCCGCACCGGCTTTACAAAACACTAATTGCGACTAGTGTATTTATAAAGTCATGTTAATTTTAGGAAGATGCATGCCCTTAAATTAATTCGTCTATTGTGTATCACAATTGCATGACCAAATATTGCTGCAACGTGTTATGACAAGTGTCATCTTGTTGAAGTACTAGTCTGGACTGAAATACAACTCGAGAACTTGGTAAAAAATCAACGGAATATGAAGTTTGTTTCAACATTTACCTAGATTTTATACATCGTTTTATACTCTTATACTGTCTGTGCGAAAATTCATTTCATATCTTCCTCTTAGTGTTCTATAAGCATTTCGTGTATGGCAATTTAATGTTTTAGTTTTGAGTCAATTTTGAACCAAAAAATTAATGTCAAAATTCCAATGACATATCTCGTTTTAAAAAAGGTTTCAAACATTGGAACTGATAAATATGATTGGTAAATTGCTACTTTTGAACATGTTAGAACGTTCGGGGAATAATGTACGTGACGTGAAGGCTTAATCTGCCTTCACAGGCAACGAGCGAAAATTCCCCTTTCTCTCCCCCCCCCCCCCCCCCCTCCCATCACTTTTCTTATGGTCCACTTGCTTTATGGACACAAAGCGGCAATATGAACTGAGGAGACAAAATAACTACTACTCACGTAAACTCCGCAGTGCGGTTTGTCTCCTCAGACTCAATGACATGTCTTCAGTTTAACTTCCAATACTGATAAAAGCATAAAACCTGTTTTCATATGTCGGGAAATTGATCCCAGTCGATCGGGGATTTTGCTGTTTTCCGACCGTCCCAGACTTTGCCGATGTGTCGAAAAATCGCCGATCGTCGCAGAAATCTGGGACGCGTCGGGAAAATAGAAACGCTCCCAATTTTCCCGATTAATCCCTGACCATCGCAGGTGATAAGTTGAAAACCAGGCTTTAAGGTGATGTTACACCGTACGATTCGCCAGGACGATTTTTAGCGCTACAAAATTAACGACAGGTATGTTACACGAAACAACTTGAGCAAAATTCGTGTTTTTGCGTTGCAAGTTTCTTGAAGCTGAATCAAAAACTCGCAACGAAAAAATTGTGAAGAAAATCGTCTGTGCACCCATATTGCTCTCTGAAAATCGTCGTTGCGAATCGTCCCGTGTAACGTCACTTTTACAGTTACTTTACTTTTCAGTACTTTTTGACGCACGTGCAAGACTGTTGTTTTGCCAATTTTAACGCACGTGCAAAACTGTTGTTTTACTAATTTTAACGCACGTGCAAAGTTTTTCTACGTACAAACTCGCGTGCAGAACTATTCAGTTTTGCTCATTTTCAGTGCACGTGCAAAACTGCTGCTCTGCTGCGAAGGTCACGAGTTTAAATCCCGTCTAAAAGCCTCGAAAAAAAATCACTTAATTACGGAGTTCCCTGCCAGAACCATTTCTTTATTCGATTTCATTTCCACAGTTCCCATATATGATTTATCATACATATATTCATTGTCTTGTCACCTGAACACTTTACAGTGTATTTGAACTCATAAGTGACTGCCTCCAACATAAGAGGTCTTGGTAGGTGATAAAAAATGCGTTTTATCAATCGAGTTGATATTAGGTAAATGGGCCGCGGTAAAGAGATTAAAAAGCTGACGTTTCGAGTGCTAGATAATCCGTCGTCAGAGAATTCGTTCTGCGATGGGCTGGCTCAAAACATCAGCTTTTGAAGATCTCTTCACGGTAGGTCCGTTTACACATGCGATTTTTGATGCGATTTTTGTCGCGCTCTCCAATGCAACTTTTGTCGCAAGTGTAAACTAGCGGCGATTTCTGTGCGATTCGGGTGCGACATTTGCTGTGACATTCCAAAAATCGCCGCCAAGTTGCACACATGCGATACGAAGATGCAACTTGCATGCGACAAAAATTGCACAAAAAATCGCCTGTGTAAACGGACCTTTTCGAATTTTCATGTTTCACACCGACGCAGCTTCACAGTTTCTTCAGAAATTAATCCCTTAATTTACTTGGTAGCTCATGGACAGAGGCATCGTCATGGATTTTAATCCCGTCTAAAGCCTCGAAATTCTTTTTCAGACTTAGGGCACGTTTTTTTTTCGGGGGGGGGGACATTCTGGTCATTCTGAAATCAGAATACGCTAACAAAACTATGTTGTTTATATTCTCACAAGCCAAATTTTTTCCAGGTGCATATAGTCAATGTAGTGACTTCTTTCCATATTTTACGAGAGGAATAGGTGCAATAATTAGAGGTATTCTGTCTTTGGAATATGGCCAGAATATGTCTCAAAAAAACGCGCCATTTATCGCATCACTGCGATTACCATTAAATGAAGAAAATTTCTTTATTTTATTTTATATTAAATATTTATTATTATTTTATTTCTTTAATTTTTATTTATTGGGCAAAGTGACTGATCATGAAAATAATGTCTTATTGTCCTATGCACTAATCAAATGACCAAATGTTGTCTCTAAAGTTTGTTCATTGATAATAATAAATCTCTTATGCATTTTTGAGTACATGAACATCTCGCCATCCCCAATGTCAAACCACAAACCATGGATCTGGAGGGTACTTTCATCAAGTTTATCACGGACAAATCCATATGACTTAAGGTTTTGCATTTGTTCAAGAACATGTATCTGCAATGTTACAAAAGATGATTGAAATATAAGGATTTGTTAATTGAAGGGCAAGATGGATAACCGCCTGATGTCGATATTTTGGCATTTTTCACTTAAACAAATTGTTTTTAAGCCAAGAAAAACACATTCTTGATATAGTATTTATGGCATTGGTTTGTGTACATTTAAGTGAAAGAGTTCCAATTTGGCCAAAAATACTGCATTCCCTACCTCCTACGATACCCCAACAACACATCACTAACTCTCAGTTCAATTGAAAGATTTAAGAGTCAGTGAGCTGCTGTGTACTGTGTGGCATTTGTTGACTGCAGATTGTAGGCCTTTCACTCATGACACTGACTGATGCTCTTTATACTGGAATTGACTTCTTTATTGTGACTGACTCTAAAGTCAGCTGTTAAATTTGTACGGACTGATGTATCTGCTAATTCGTGGGAATGGGCTTATGGTGCAGGCTGCACATGGAAAGGCAAATGAAACAACATAATCACTTGTAAAATTCATTAATAATTCATGAGGGTAATAACAAATAGAAATGAGCCATTTCAATCACATGGTTACCCTGTAATCCAGATACAACTCACTAGTGAGTTGTATCTGAAATGTAAATAGATACATCCACTAGTGAATTGTACCTTGAATGTGAATTTCACAAGTTGTTTACTACATTCGCGTCCGTGTTGTATCGGCACTATACATTCACTCGGCTGCGCCTCGTGATTGTATAGGCCGATACAACACTCCTGCTCATGTAGTAAACATTACTTAAAAGTATGAGAGTGAGCAAAAGAAGATAACATATATGATAATATACACAATATCACTGTTATCAAAAGATTTATGTCATTATAGAATGACAAATTTTAATTAACTGATTACCAGGGAATGAATGAAAAACAAACTTTTACAAATCAAACATAATGTTATTTAAAAGAAAATGCTGGATGAAAATATCAACAAAAACTATTATTAATGAAATATTGTAACAAAATGTAATGCAAATGCAAAAAAATAAACAGTAGTTACCTGGGAAAGCTTGTCAACAGCTGACAGATCTTTCTCTTCATCAAACATAAGTTCCATCTTGTCTTGTTCCCGTGAACTGCTGCCAAATGTAACTTTGTTCAGTTTTTCAGGATGAACTTCCAGCTGTTCCAACTTTGTTAAAGAAGGTTGTGCATATCGCTTCAGCCAGCTTGAAACCCAGGAGGTTTGCGTGACTGTATCTTCTGGAACTTGCGAGTCATGAAGGAATGACATTGCCTAGAATTTAAATACAATTCTCTGTCTAATAACAAAACCATATATACATAAGCCAACAACAGAAGCCCCCAGGAAAGTTGAAATCATTTTGCAAACATGTGTGCATGCAGTCAGAAATAGCATGGCATGAGTCAACACATGTTTATATATTATGCCTTTTGTTTTACTGGGTAAAGTGACATACAGCTGGATGAGTCAATAATGATAATCTGATTCAAATACAAAACATGCTTCATGAATTTCAACCCCACCCTTCCCTCCAATCTTCCTCCTGTTTGTTATCCATGCAAACTTTTGTACACCACATTTGATGCACTGCCATTGTATACATGTATTTTAATGCTATTATTTTTTAAAACAATTGCAGAAATCCCCAGGTCCCCAATTACTACCCTGTCATGGACTAGCATCTTATCCAGAGACAGAGTTGCAACATTCCTTGTTTCATTATATTTAAAGCCTGGTTTTCATGTCGGGAAAATCCCAGACAATTGGGGATTTTGCTGTTCCCGACTGCTGATATATCGGGGATGCCTACAATTGAGTGTTTTCATAAGTCTGCCAAATCTGGGAGGGTCAGGAAACAGCAAAATCCCCGATCGTCTGGGATTTTCTTGATAATTGAAAACCAGGCTTTAGAAAACAGAAGATAAGCACCAGCATCATGGATCATGCCTCATAAAAAGACTCTCCCATGTGATACTATCCTATTAATTACCTTGCAATTTGAGTGACCACAAACAGCAACATGTTCCACTCCACTCAATACTGCCAGTTCTAAAGCAGCTCTCTCTGACAATGTACTTTCTCCAAACAGCTGACTGTGCGGCATCATATTTCCTGGGTTTCTTACAATAAACATATCTCCAGGATCTGCCTGGGTGAATCTGGTGGGGCACAGACGACTGTCCATGCAAGTGATCATAAACACACGAGGCTACAAACAGGGTTTGAAATTAATTAGAGAAATCAACATCTATCTCTATCTCTTGGGAACACAACATTTTGCAGAGGAACTAGGACAGAGGTCCAACGGGCCCATCCTACACCTCCCCCACCCCCCCCCCCCATCTTCCAGCCCAGATTCATTCTGGGCCACCCACTTACAGCGGAGTCTGTATTCGCTATTGCATAAAGCTGTAGTATCTCATATTTTCTGCTTTGGGCTGAAAACTAAGACATAAAATAACGGTACAATACACTATATGCGGACACATTAAAGAGACCTCATAAACAATTATATGTTGTGGTTCAATTTTATCCTTGGTTCAAATTTTATTTTCCTTTGTTTTTGGCTATGGTAATGTATGATAATGAGTTTTAAACAAAGGAAAACAAAATTTGAACCAAGGATAAAATTGAACCACAACATATACAATGTGAAATCCCTTGTGAACCCGTACACAAGGGCAGAACGGTTAGATTACTCTACGATAATAAAAAAGAATAGATATTGAGCCTACCTGTGCTTTGTTAGCAAGTTTTTTAAGTGATGGCAACATGGAAGGTTGAACGAGGTTTCTGAATTTCACAACTCCTAGCAAAAGCTTATCCATCTCGAAACAACAAAACAGATTCCTGGCGTAAAATGACTCTTAATCTCAAAAGAATTTAATCTAGTTATCTGCAGATTAATACACTGGGTGTTGAGTTTATAAAAGAGGAATTACACAATCTCCAAACTCTTCTTTTCTTGTATAAAAAATGTTGAAATAAGGTGACGGGTGCCTACTGCCAAAAGTGAAAGGCGTTCGAAAAGTGGCAAACTCTTCTTTTCCCGGGAGGGGTAAGTTTCGTTTGTTTTGTCCGTTATTATTAGAAAGTTCTTTTTACAATGTATTTTCTTTTTAATATTAAATCAACTAAGTAAAGTCTTAGGTTTATTTCAGCTTTTTCCTTTTCCAATGCTCTATGGTTTTTTTTTATTAACTTAAAAGACAAATCTTTTTCGCTTGCAATATCTCTACCCACTCCTCCCTCCCACAAACCTAATACCTCTGGCCCAGTCTTCACTCTGTTGGATGTTATTTTACAAAATGGCGGGCATTTCGAGTGGACAGATTCTTCGTTTGAAAGAAGTGCTTCAGTTGGGGAGAGGTTTGGATGGTAAATCTGTCAGAACCTGGGGAAGGTGAGTTTTAGCTGGAGTTTGATTGTGGAACGGAGAGAGAGAGAGAGAGAGACGGGGGATTCTGAGCATCTTGTTTGGATCTCATATACCCCTCATGTCACTCCCTGTTCCTGCCTGTCCTTGATTTCTCCAAACTCTTTTTTTAATCACAAAATATTAAATGCACAATAGCGTTGAATCGGTCTCCTATTTTTTCCATATCCCGCCACCTTGGCAATAGATTTTCCTGCCCTCTCTTTCCCCGCCGCCCCTCCCGACTGTAGACTTCATGCCCCCTTTTCTCCTGGTTACTGCCTTCTCCCACCCCGGCCTCTGCAATGTTTTAGGTGGGGTGTGCCCCAGGGACCTTTGAAGTGTTTAATCACAACCTAGTCCCTCTCTTATGCTCCATCTACTAAACAGCATCAGCTGATCTGTAACTCGAGCTGCACTGTTTTTTCATTTTATATCATAACCATTGTCATCATTATACTAAAATCCAACCTGAAACCTCCTCTGATCTTGCCCCCTTTCCTTGTTCATTGTTCACCCCTAGAGGAGGGGCCAGGGTGGTCCACCTTCCCAGCCTGTATATTGCCAAAAAATAAGATCCACAGGGTCAACAATTTTTTTCAGTCTTTATCATTTTCACTTTGATGCCCCCCCACCCTGCTATTCCCTTCAGCCCCCCCCCCCTTACAATGGAACCTGGCTCTGCCTCTGTTTCTGTATAGTGTAATATGTGGATAGGGGCAGGAGGCTGAAAAACCGAGAAAAAGAGGAGGAAACTAGACGAAGTAAATAATAATAAGGTCATATAAAACACATACATCATGTCGATGCTTTTACAAATATAGTTAAAGGTCCAGTATCACCCATTCTGTTTTGCGGTTATTTACTTTTGTTTTCAAATGATGAGCTCACTCGTGATTTGCTCTTACGGGAATTTTCGACTGCATTAAATTCAATCGTCGAGGCATTGGGCGCGCAATGCATTTTGGGTGATACTGGGCCTTTAAATGTCCAGAAGTTCAGATCCCACCTAATTGTTGGTTACACTGTGTGTTCATACTTTTAGGGCAATGGCTCATGACATCACTAAGAGTCAGCTGAAAGTTTGCGAGGATGGCTGTGAAATGTTGATTGACACTTCGCTTGTGGAACCAATGGCTTTCAACAGAGGCTCCATGTATCAATTCATTGGAGAAATTTATGTTGATGAAAAACTGACTTTAAGAGCAAGAATAGCTACCTGTATTGATGGAATGGACATGGAACTTTTTAACCAGGCTTTAGATGTCCGACGAAAATACCTGAAGGAAGAAATATTCCCTCAAGTTCAGCTTGCATGATTCAGTAACTTTTTTATCATCCTTTCCATTGTGGCCAGCATTCCCTTGAATGCCTGTGTATTATAACTAGCATTAAACAAAAAAATTGGTTTCAAAATTATTCCACTTCTGTTCTAAATGCATACTAAAAATAACTGTCTTTGCAAGAAAAAGCTGAATAAAATTTTGCAGTATCAGTCTTTTTTATTTGTATTTATTATTTTATTTGTTTCAAAATCAATCCACTTTCTTCCAAACACAGACTAAAGTAAACTTGCTTTACAAGTAAACTTGAATAAAACTTTGAAGTATCAGTCCTTTTTATTTACATTTATTATTTCATTAGAAAATTTGTAATCATAACGCAATTTTTTAAATTTTTTTGGTCTGTAAGTGAGGTATCCATCTTGCATTCTCTAATGATGTAATTCATGCAAATTTGCAACAAAGTGCTGCGATCCACATTTCTCACCCTCCCCTCCCTCACAAGTTTAAAATTGTCCGTGTGTAACCAGGTGATTCGTACATAAGGGATGGCGCGCTTTGGAAGCGTAAACAAGAAACATGCAAAAGAAACACAGAAATTACCAAATCGTACTCGTAATTTCCAGCACTACTTAATCGTAGGAATCGCATCTTTTCTGTGCTATTTAAATTCGTTGTTTGGCGAGTTCGTGTATGATGATTATGAAGTTATAGAGACAAACACGGATATAAGGTAGGTGAACCGAATCGAGTCTGTAATATGAAGCTTCTTTTGTTTACAAAAATACGGTTACCGCAAGCAGCGACTTGAGCTTCTAAATTTCAGACCTGCTATGATGAAGCTAAAGGTATAAACGATTAAAATAAATAAGGTTTGGTTCGAAAACGAACGGAAAGCGTGCCAGAGGTGAAGCTTTTAAATTGGCTTTAGTTGCGCCTCAAACTTGTATTAATTTCACCAGCGACACTTATTACAACAACACGAGAGCGGGTTCAATTAAGTTAGAGGCCGGGAGGTTGAAATTTTGCCAAACAGCTCATGTGAGTTTTTAATCCACAGTTTTGCACAGTGAAGTAGTTTGGCCATAAATTTGTTTTTGGCACGTTCATTTGCTTCGATGCGGAAAATTACAGACGGTCAATTGACATATGCCTGACAGCTTGTTTCTTAACATAATCGTTTAAGACCCCGTTGATGCGGTCACTTTATTATTTCATGAAAAATTAGTCATACCAGTCCAACATGAAAAATTTGTTATTTGGCAAAGATGTACAGTTTTCTACCAGAAGAATCAGCACGATCCGGAATTAAACCGTAAAGGATGGACGTTTGTTTTGCGCTAAAAAAGACGTCAACGTTTTTGTGGTAAAAATAACAATAATAATACCGTATGCAAAATTTATGTTCAAACAAGATGCAAATTTTTTTAAGCCGAAAAGTATAATTAAGTAATACCGCGTTTATTGAATGTAGTCGTGAAGTTGCGACCGCATATAGTTTTTAGTGTACAAGTTTTTAACACGCTGGGAAATTTTAAGCTTAAATGTGTGAACTGAACCGTAATGTTTTGTCTAGATCAGAGTTTATGACAATAGTTTTCGAAAAAAATATTTATTCGGTCTCTCTCACCAACTCTTCAACTCATAGAAGTCAACTGAATCAAACGTTTTGATAAAAAATAGGTATTCTAAATCGGTGAAGACAATGCTCTACCTGGGTTTTGGTCTATTTACTTAACCTGTGCATCAGGCTATTTTAAAAAAGGATTAGGACTTTTTATAAAACACAAACTTGCTCTATTATTGTTGTAAGAGGTTAAAAATAGACGAAACTCAACATGCCACTAGGAATTATCCTTAAGGTCACATAATCCGCAGACAATTAAGCAATGACAACGTAAAAACAACAGAAAATATCAACCAAAAATTGTGCATATTTGCGAATTCAAAAGATTGGTTTTGCAGCCTGAAAATTAAACCCATTTAAAGAGAGATTTTTTGTAACTTTGCTACAAAGTAACATTATGCCAAAGTCAAAAAAAGTTATGTGAAATTTTGGAATTTGCTGTTATATTAAATTGGACGTTTTGACAGATGAAGAGGAACCTAGAGTTTTTAGTAACATGCAGTTGAAGTGTTTCTTCTGACATTCCATATCAACACTTTGGAAAACCAAGAAATTAATCTGGGACATGATATTATTTTCACAAAGGTTGCGATTTTAATCGGGAACATCCCTGGATGATTCTGTTCTTAATTTCAACGCCTTGAAAATTCTTCAAGGCGTGTTTTATTGTCATTCTGCCTTTCCACACTGCTTTTAAGTCGAAAGTTGACCGTTTAATAAAATCTAACTTTGTGTTAACTTAACCTAAGACTGTCTTGTAGCCATGCAATTTTAAGACTCATCGTCCGTAAATTTGTCCGTGCAAGTTTTGACCGGTAATAGAAAAGTAACAGCTGCAACGCTGTCGGAAAGAAAAAAGAAACGTCGAAAAAGAGTCGATTCTTGTGCATGCCAGGAGTAGAGCAGTTGCACTGCATGCGACGTTTGCACGTTTTGCACGTGTTAAATTGAATGATGAAATGAGCATTTCTCGCAGCTTGTTGCAGCAAACGTGAATTGGACGAATTTACAGGGTCATCTACGGTTGTTGAGTGTAGCAATACCTGCGTAAAAGCCTGAAACACAGGTGTAATCTATCAAATTACGTAACAGCGGCTGCATTATTATTTGCCTGTAGGGCAATTCCTTTTCGAAAAACTTTATTTTTCCAATTTGAACGCTAAAGTTAGATCTGGCACTCTTGATGAACATTTCATACCCTCTATATGAGTTTTATCGGAAGAAACGTTATCGAAAAACAGAAAAAACATAAACCATAAACGATTTCGTATATACGACACGATGGAATGCTGGCGAACAAGACAAATAAGGCTCAGTTTCTAACATTTCCTTTATCAATATTTAAGGTGTATTCCTTCCTAAAAGATTTAGGAGGATGCAAGGGAAAGAATGAAAACCCTTGTGTGCCTCGCGTTCCGCGCACCCCCAAAACGCCTGTCAAAGTTATGTAGGTTGCTTAATATCTATTGGAGTTCTCCCAGGCAACAATTAACCAAACTATTAGTGTTGTAATATTTGACTTGCTGAATTAAACCTTTTTTTTCCTTCTTTGCAGACCTTCATCTCCACTCTCCAACTTGTTCACAAATGATTTTTGGGGCTTACCATTAAAAAGCAACGAATCGCACAAGTCGTATCGTCCTATAACTGTCCTAACATTTCGCTGGAACTTCTTCGTAGGAGGACTTAATCCCATAGGATATCATATCGTCAACGTATTCCTTCACTCTACAGTCTCCCTGCTATTTTTTCATCTTTGTACAAGGATATTTAATGGCTGCCTTAGTACGCAAAACAGTTCGTTGTCTTTTCTATGTGCATTATTTTTCGCCCTTCATCCTATTCACACCGAAGCTGTATCAAATGTCGTTGGCCGCGCAGATGTTCTTTGCGGATTATTTTACCTTTTATCGCTGTTGTCATACATAAATTCTTTCTCTGATGCAATAACGTCCGAAGGAAATAAAAGACCAACGAGGTATTCAAAGTTTTGGCTCGCACCGTGTATATTTTGGTGCGTTTTGGCTCTGTTCAGCAAGGAGCAGGGAATTACTGTTTTTGGAGTTTGTGTTGTATATGATGTTTTATTCGTCTGCAAGTTTAATGGAGAGTATTTTTTGAAAGCAATGGCTTCAGCTGTGACGGTGTTAAGGTAAGACGTTAACCTATTCAACCTTAGAATAAAACTTTAAGTCATGTAATGTAGCTCTAACTTTTGAGTCTGACCATTCCAATGAAAGCTACTGAGCAATATTTTTGTGTGGTGCTGTTTATTATGCTATACAAAGTGGTTCTAACTTTTGGGTCTGTGGATAAAATAAACAAAAGTGTAACAGTCCTGCACGGGCGTTTAATTAGCAAAACTGAGCAGTTTGCACGTGCACTGGAAATTTAATTAGCAAAACCACACTGAGTTCTGCACGTGCGTCAAAAAGTGGCAAAATAACTGCAATGCGTTTACGTGAAATGTCTGATTATATTCCATCTCTTTTATCTCACCCTTTATTTCAGATCACGACCTAAGTGGATTGTCCGTTTGTTCGAAAGAGTTTCTGTCATCACCGTTGTAGCTGTACTTCTTCTTTATTTAAGAATTGTCGTCATTTCCGGAGGTTTTGTGCTGTCATTTACAGAATCTGATAATCCGATGTTGTTTCACCCTGACCCTTGGACTCGCTTTAGAACGTATTCATACTTATGCGCACTGAATGCCCGCCTTTTCCTTTGTCCGAACACGCTGTGTTATGATTGGTCCATGGACAGCATATCCCGGATTGAGACTTGGTGGGACATGCGCAATATGGAAACGCTTGCCTTTGCTCTGATCATAACTTGGTTGTGTTTTTACGGTAAGTAAATCAGAAAGAAATATTTTGTTGTCTAGTAACGGCGGTCAAATTCCGGACCCCCCCAGAGGAGAAGGGCCCACACGGCCACCTGCTCAAACTCATTGCCCTCCTGTTCAAAATCTTAATGAAACTCCTGAAAATAGACCTGCTCATATTGTTAGGGAAACCTAAGAAAATTCTACTGGTACTAGCATCCCATCTGTGCAGGGAGAAGTTGTAGCAATATACCCAATCGTTCCACTTTGCTCCAAAAACCTGCATGTCCATGTCCATGTGGACCAACTGTGTTCTATTGCAACTTTAAGCTACTTTACTTTACGCCGATCACAGTTGAGGAAGTTGCCACCTCTAACGTCTAGAAAATAAGTGCTCATTACACCGACTTTTAATGACTTTTTCACGTGCTGTAATTCTTATGATATTTACATGTTATTTTGCAGGTTTAAAGTCTTCAAACAAGTCCATTTCAACACCCGAGGTTTCTAAACAGAACATTCCCAAATCAGAAGAGTTAGATTCCAATGAAAATACCATTCACATTCACAAAAACTGCAAGATAAAAGAACCACAACAACACAGCGAAAAAGTGGTAAGTTCCCTTGGAGATGGTGTAAACCGATACTAGGGAGCTAAAGTCCCCTCCCCCCGCACCCCCCCCCCCCCCACCCCCTCCCCCGCCCAAGCACTATGTCAACACGAAGGAAAACGTCATTTGAAAAAGGATTTCGCGCCCTTTGCAGTTGTTAGTGTGACTGAATTTGTCTGAAGCTCAATTAGAAGGGATGGCTTTCAAGTTCAAAAAGAAAGAGGAAAATTAACCCTCCACAAAAACCATCATGTGATTATTTGACGTTGTTGTTTTGCAGGGAACAGCAAAAAATGTACCAAAATGCAAAACACACGTGCAAAGGCATTGTTTTTGCTCATTAAAATATAGCTGCAACCCTGGACAGAACTGGTACTCCAGACTGTGCTCAACATTTGTTTCCTTTCATTAAATTCTTTCAGGATGAGGTTGATGTTGTGCAAAGAAAGCGAGTTGTGCTGTTAGCGTTAAGTATGATGATTATACCCTTCCTGCCAGCTTCGAACCTTTTCTTTCCCGTTGGGTTTGTTGTCGCCGAGCGCATACTCTACATTCCAAGTATGGGATTCTGTATTCTTGTTCCACTTGGAATTTCAGTCTTGTTTCGAGAGACATCGAAGGAAGAGTCACCGGAACGTGAGGTAGGTTTAAGGAGACTGGGCACTACTTGGTTGTGCATTGCTACGCATTGTGATTAGCTAAAAAATCTCGCGCCACTTTTTCGACCAATCAGGGGTAAAAGCAAAACCAATCGTGACTCGCTTTGCATGCGTTTTCCCGCGCTTGGCGTCGGCTACATGTTTTTCCTACGAGTTCTGATTGGTTCATTGGATTGTCTGCGTCTGTTGTGATTGGTCAGAGTAATTACTTTGGTTTTGGTTTTACGACACTCAATTAAAGACCAGTCTATGAGCTCCAAAAATAATGGTTCAGTGACCATTTTGTCAACTTCATCCGTCCATACGATCCCACACGTTTCACTTTAAAAGTATCAGACGATTTTTGTTCGGGGACGCTTGTTTCTGACGTGTTTCTCTCTCTCGTTCAATTATCCGTGAGAGAAAAATAATTTAACATTAATCTTTTTTTGTAACTCGTCACGTGGGTTTTTAAAGCGAATCAAGTAGTTGACGAAGGACGTAAAGATAAGACTAAGCCGGACACCTTCGGACACCTTCGGACACCTTCGGACACCTTCGGGACCAGCCCTAGCTGTCCGTCCTAGAGAAGTGTCCGCCTTATAGAGAGTTTAGTTACAGACGAACAAGTGACATTCGGCCAGAATCAGGCAATAATTGATGTCTGTCTTAGAGAGGTGTCCGCCTTATATGCATGGGTGTCCGTACTGTACTCGCGTATTTTTTTCCACGACGTTTTCTCGATCCGTTGAGACGCAAATTCTCCTGTAATACAGTCGTAATTATAACAATTCAAAACTGTTTTTGCTTTCTTCTTTACAATTCAGGACATGCCGAACAACGATCCTGATACTGTAGCACAAGAACCTTTATCTATAAACTGGCGCTTGGGTGTCAACAGAGCAGGCAGAGTTACCGTGTACAGTCTCTTGTTATTATTTGTTTTTAAGACGGTTCATCGTAATTCTGAGTGGCTGACTAAAGAAAGATTGGCGATATCGGGACTTAAAGTGAATCCTACAAACGCTAAGATCCATGTCACATTAGGAAATGTTCTGGCGAAAAAGGTGCATGTAATTGAAATTTAGTCGAGTACTACTGAAGATCTTTCATTTTAATAGTCACACCAGAAACCCATAAGTGTTTTGAAACGTGCAACGGTCTCTTGTACGCTTCGATACAAGCTTCCGATTATACAATTTGCTAAGAAGTTGTTACAGCCATATTTGGAAAATCAAGATAAAAATATTAACCAATCGATTCGCTAGAACAACTTGCTTCCAATCTCAAGCGACCGAGGAGTTTCCAAATATGGTACTAAGCAAAAAGTGAATATTCGGAAGCTGTGAATGCGCGTTACACGTTTCAACCCACTTATGGGTTTCTGGTCACATTCATTAAGGGTTTTATCCACAGACGCAAAATTAAAAACCACACCTACTGCTCGCACTTATGTCCAGGATTGCAGATAATTAGATGTATGACAAAATTTGATATCCAACACGAAGTGTCCCATTAAGTCTAAGTGTTAACTATCTTTTTTGAAATGCAAGGTAAGCATTAGTGTTAGTGTTGTTTTTAGGTTAGGGTAAACGCACCTGTTTATCTTTACTTAAAGAGCAGAATTTAGGGGACACTTCGTGACGTTTATTGTCTGTATTTTTGAAAACAAGTGATGTTGAAGTTGAGTAGAAAAGCAAGAGGACACTTTGTGACGCTTATTAAATTTGTCATGCATATAATTATCTGCAATCCTGGACATAACCGTCTCACCGCAAGCTCTAACGGTCACGCGAAATCAGGTGACGCACGCAAGATCGATATCTATGCCCCCTCGTGACCCACCCTGGCAAACTAAACGTAGTTAAAATTTGTAAATTCGCGTATTGTGTCTTCTCACGCGCGTTTCTGTAAAACGTTTTAGACTGAAATAAAAAATGCTAATTTTCAGCGTTGTGAAGTTGTTTAACATGTGTTGTTCTCTCTGTAGGGCCTCTTGTCTTGCGAACGTTATTACCGAGAAGCATTGCGACTGAGACCACACTACGTCACAGCTTTGGAAAACCTTGGTCTTATTCTCCTTAACACAGGTACGTATACGGAGGTGATGCTACAGGTTATCCAAGTTCACGTCAAGGGAAGGCACTTTTGCGTCGTAGCGCATAACGGAGATTGATATTTGATATTTGAGATTTGAAATTTGAAATTTGAAATTTGAAATTTGAGACTTGAGACTTGAGACTTGAGACTTGAGACTTGAGACTTGAGACTTGAGACTTGAGACTTGAGACTTGAGACTTGAGACTTGAGACTTGAGACTTGAGACTTGAGACTTGAGACTTGAGACTTGAGATTTGAGACTTGAGATTTGAGATTTGAGATTTGAGACTTGAGACTTGAGATTTGAGATTTGAGATTTGAGACTTGAGACTTGAGACTTGAGACTTGAGACTTGAGACTTGAGATTTGAGACTTGAGATTTGAGACTTGAGACTTGAGACTTGAGACTTGAGACTTGAGACTTGAGACTTGAGACTTGAGACTTGAGACTTGAGACTTGAGATTTGAGATTTGAGATTTGAGACTTGAGATTTGAGACTTGAGACTTGAGACTTGAGATTTGAGACCTGAGATTTGAGATTTGAGATTTGAGACTTGAGACTTGAGATTTGAGATTTGAGACTTGAGACTTGAGACTTGAGATTTGAGATTTGAGACTTGAGACTTGAGACTTGAGACTTGAGATTTGAGACTCGAGACTTGAGATTTGAGATTTGAGATTTGAGACTTGAGACTTGAGACTTGAGACTTGAGACTTGAGACTTGAGATTTGAGATTTGAGATTTGAGACTTGAGACTTGAGACTTGAGACTTGAGATTTGAGACTTGAGACTTGAGATTTGAGATTTGAGACTTGAGACTTGAGACTTGAGACTTGAGATTTGAGACTTGAGATTTGAGACTTGAGACTTGAGACTTGAGACTTGAGACTTGAGACTTGAGACTTGAGATTTGAGATTTGAGATTTGAGACTTGAGACTTGAGATTTGAGACTTGAGACTTGAGATTTGAGACCTGAGATTTGAGATTTGAGATTTGAGATTTGAGACTTGAGACTTGAGATTTGAGACTTGAGACTTGAGACTTGAGACTTGAGACTTGAGACTTGAGACTTGAGACTTGAGATTTGAGATTTGAGACTTGAGATTTGAGACTTGAGATTTGAGATTTGAGATTTGAGATTTGAGATTTGAGATTTGAGATTTGAGATTTGAGACTTGAGACTTGAGACTTGAGACTTGAGACTTGAGACTTGAGACTTGAGATTTGAGATTTGAGATTTGAGATTTGAGACTTGAGACTTGAGACTTGAGACTTGAGACTTGAGACTTGAGACTTGAGATTTGAGACTTGAGACTTGAGACTTGAGATTTGAGATTTGAGATTTGAGATTTGAGATTTGAGATTTGAGTCATTTATGTTTTCAACAGACCGAACTCAGGAGGCGGAGCAGTGCTACTTGAAAGCGCTGTCAATCAAACCTAACAGCGCAGATGGTAACATTAACCTTGCGCATTTCTTACGAGTGACGGGCAGATTACACGAGGCCGATCTACAATACCAAAAGGCGTTATCCCTCAGACCCAATCATCCACAGCTTAATTTCTTCCACGGTGTTGTCCTGGAAAAACTTAAAAAAACTAAGGTAAAGTAAAATATAACTGACCAGTCACTTCTCAGCTATTAAAATATCAATATCGAAAATTGCCGAAGATTCCCGAGGAAGAGCCGAAGATGATTCGTTTAGACCCCAAATATGTTTCTACATGTACACTATTGGGATACCGCAGCACGTAGCGGCTTTCCAGATGTGTGATTGGCGGTATTCTTCATGGGTGTACCAGGGGAGGGTACCATGGGAGGGTACCAGCGGAGGGTATCAGGGATTCCGGAATCCCCCTTTTCGATAAAGATTTATGAGAGTTGAAAGGTGCAGACTATTTCAATGTGAAAACGAGAAATGGGAAGTTCGTGATAATTATTTTACGTAGTTGACACTTCACTTCAATAATGTTTTCCTTCCTGGACGTGACATGGACGTGCGTTTTGAATGCCTGTGTAACTGAACTGTCTTAGGTGACTGACTTCGGACGAGATGGAACCCCCTCGCCCCTACCCTGCTCTTGCGAAAACGCTGGGTACACCCCTGTTCTTTAAGACAAGGGATAAATTTAGGTATTTAGATCCGTGTCAAATATTGAATCTCATGGTCTCTAGTGCCAGCTTAATGCAATGGAAATGAATGGATTTGTTAACGTTTCTTATCTTTCCTGACGACAGAAAGCAGAGGAGAAATACTTAAAGACAATAAAACTCACACCATTAGATCCCATTCCTTTTCTCGCGCTTGGAAAGATGATTGCCATTCCTGTCTTGAAAGCCAAACTGAAAAATGGAAGCGAAAAGGTGCTCAAGAAGGTTTGTATTACATTTTCACGTAATTATTTGATTCACTAACTACCGCGTGTCAAGTATCATAGCGAATGATTAACGGCCTGTTCACCCTTCTTGTTGATAATTCTCTCTATAGCTAGTAACTTCGACTTTGGTCATTTCACGTTGAACTCAGTAGCAGAGAAAAGCTGATGAATGTACCATGATATCGAAGCACAGAGCCGTTGTATGCACAACAATCTATCATTGCGGGCTATCTTTCGTGTAATGGTTATTCAAATTCTCGTTCATATTCTATCTAAAATCGACTTTGGTGATTTCATTTCGAACTATCAGAGGATATCTAAGAATGTACCATGTTACCCTCGCGCAGAGCCATAACACTACCTCTTGCCGATGGTACTGACTTTGCTTATAATGCCACAGTTACACAAGAGACAATGCTCACACGAGAGAAGAAATTTATGAAAAACTGTCGCTCCCCTAGTCTGTGTACAGTCGCCCCATCACTTCAAGAAAAATCAGAGGGGAGGGGAGGGGCAGCTGTACACTCGATATCGCGCCACCGGATTCCCCTGAAAATTTACACCTGTAGCCACCCTTGTGCAGGCAACATGATAATAAAAAATACGCAGAAAAAGTCGAGAGAATTTGTTTCGAGACAAAGCACGAGGTTGTCCCATCGCCTGTGCAGATTGAAGTGGCTACACAAGGACGTACGTTTTTCACCGCGTTCTTACGGCATTTTGAAATACTCGCGCCGGCTGCGCGAACAAAACGCCACTTATACCGTGTAAAAAAAAACAAAGTTTTATGATATAAATCGCCAATATTTTTTTATTTGCTTTTCAGGCTGAAGAATTCTTACAAAAAGGATTGCTGTTGAAGCCTACGGATACAGACAGCCGTCTACTGCTTGTTCAAATTTACCTTCTGAAGGTAACGAAATTAATCGAGCAGTTTTCAACCGAATGTCGTGAAACCAAAACCGAAGTAATTACTCTGACCAATCACAACAGACGCAAACAATCCAATGAACTAATCAGAACTCGTAGTAAATACATGTAGCCGCCGTCAAGCGCGGGAAAACGCGTGCATGCAAGTCACGATTGGTTTTGATTGACTTCTGATTGGTTGAGGAAGTGGCGCGAGATTTTTTATCCAATCACAAAGCTAGCAATATACAAAACCAAAGTTATCGCGAAATTACTTTCGACTCTCACTTGAAAACTACTCTAATTACTTATTAAATTTATATTACCAGTATAGAGCAGTTTTCAATTGAGTATGAAAAGTAATTACACAATTGCTTTGGTTTTTCATTGCTACGCTTTGTGATTGGCTGAAAAATCTCACGCCACTTTCTCGACTAATCAGAAGTAAAACCAAAACCAATCGTGACTTGCTCGCACGCGTTTTCCCGCGCTTGGCGCCGCCGACATGTAATTGCTTCGAGCTCTGATTGGTTCATTGGATTGTTTACGACTGCTGTGATTGGTCAGAGTAATTACTTTGGTTTTGGTTTGACCACACTCAATTGAAAACTGCTCTATAATCAGTAAATATGTCTTAGGCCCCGTCCACACGTATCCGGATATTTTTTAATCCGCAACTTTTTTTTGTTACGGATTAGAAAATATTCGCGTCCACACGTAGCGTATTCGAATCGTATTTGCCCGAAATCGCCGGATACGTGTGAACGGAAGGCCAATCCGCAACAAAAAAGTTGCGGATTCAAAAATATCCGGATACGTGTGGACGGGGCCTTAGAGTGATTTTACTTAACCCGTGAAATAGTAAAACACTATTTTGTGTCCAGGTTTACTCCTCGATGAGAACACAACACTAATTAATTTTACCAGGGAATGATCAGTCAAAACCTCTATTGCGTCATGGTCCGTCATGACAAAAGCGGATTTTATGATTTATAGTTTAATTGAAAGTTATAAGCGTTTTAAGAGTGAATGTTAGAATTTAAAGCCTTCTATCTTCTTCTAAAAAAGCTTTTTAAAAATTCGGCGTCAGTCCCGACACACTATATTACACCAAAATTACCTTCCTGCAATGTCAGCTCATGAAGTTTTATATCCGTGCTGTATTCTTGGACAAATAGTTGTCCTGGGTAAAACACGAGTGCACTCATCAAAGCTATGATCTTATTATGTGATTATGATAATTTCAATCCACGAGCTGTTGTCACATTGAAGAAAAAAAACAATCAGCGTTGCAATAGGCCATTTGCACGATGACGTCATATGACTACAACTACCAGAATCCTTCAGTTTTTTTGTTTTGTAGTGCAAATTAGGGCTATTGTTATTTAAACCGCACTGGGATTACAAAATTTAAATAAGAAAGGAAAAACGAAATGAATTCTGGTAGTTGTAGTCAAATGACGCCATCGTGCAAATGGCCTATTTATAGGTTTTCATTTTTAAGCAAGAAGTTCGTGAAGAATCACGTGCAATTACTGATGCAGATATCACAAACTTTACCTTCTCATGTTCATAAGAAGGCACGCTGACTCGTCCCCAGTCGTTTGTCGTGCATGAAATGGAAGCATGAGACTAGGGACGAGTTAGAACATTGTAACCAGCATGAAACATTTCACATACGAGGTTATACTGAAAAGGACTCAAAATGAAGCCGTCGATAAAGGTTGTTGGGGGAAACTTGATTTTCTTTATTGTTCTTCACAGGGCAACTTTGACTATGCTGAATTAGAAGTGCATTCTATCCTCAAGCACGATCCCAATAGCAAAGAAGCGGAATTTATTTTGGGAAGGATTCTAGAAATCAAAGGTCTATTGAAAGAAGCGAGGCTGCATTTTCAAAAGGTGCTCAAAAAAGATTATAAACACAGCGGCGCCGTGGCTGCTCTACAAAGATTAAATAAGAATCTTGATTAAAAAAAATAACATTTTTAGATTATGTTTATGCCACCCGGAAGTCAAACGCAAACATTCAACGCCACTTACAGTTACATAACCTCCTCTGCAGGTAACTCTTAGGCGCGGAGAATGAGGGCGAGTCATAAAGGCTATTAGGGAGGGACTGGTAAAGGTGACAAAGATGCGACTGACTAGGGAGGGGTGCGGGAGGAAAGAAACAGTTACAGTAGTCTTGTCATTTGCATGACCACAAAGTACACTTGCCTTTTAAGCAAATGCTTGGCGACTAGTAACTAAAGAGTTTCAATTCCTTTTCGCCTTCCGGAGATGATTCAGGCTTATAACCAGCTTAACACGAGCTTAGCACGGGCTTTTTAATCATTTGTAAGAACCTTTTGAGCTTATTTCGAGCTTATTAAGAGCTTAGCACGGACGTCTTAGCACGAGCTTACAACGAGTTTAACACCAGTATGACTAGCTTAATACGAGCTTAGTACTGAGTTAGTACGAGCCTTGGTGCGAGCATAGGGGTGAGCTTAGGGGGAGCTTAGTACGAGCTTATAACGAGTTTATCAGGGGCTTACCTCAAACTAGCCTGCGTTGCAGGCGCATGAAAAAAATATGGGCGCGCGCCGAACGGGGCGCGCGAGGGAGACACGCGAGGAGGAAAAGAGCTTCTTTCCTCCTCGCGCGCCCCGTACGCCGCGCGCCCATATCTTTTTCATGCACCTGCTACGCAGGCTAACCTCAAACTTGCAACTGTCATGAGGATAAGCTCATCACGAGCTGATCATGAGTTTAGCATGGGCTTAAAGCACGAACTTTGCACGAGCTGATCCAACCTTTGCATGAGCTTTTAACGACCTTGACATGGGCTTAGTACAAACTTAGTAGGATTTTAGCACGGGTTTAGCACGAGTTTAGCACGATCTTAGCGTGACCTTAACACGCAGACTATCAGAGAGTTAGTGTCATTATCGCGTCGATCAATGTCCCACGCGTGGGCATTTCCCGCCAAAAATGCAAAAGGGCATGTTTTGTATCCGTAACAAACTTGAAATTCATTGTTACTGCATTTCCTCCACTGCTTTCTTATAAACGTTATGCGCGTAAACCTGAAGTGGTGTTGACGTTTTGTGTTTGACAGCTGTGTGGTCCTTATGAGGATAGATCGCTAAAAATCATACGTTCTATTAATCATCAGATATCGGATTTTCGACCGAATAAGTAACTTCTTATCTCAACTGCTTTATGTAAAAACACTGTAAAGTGCTGGAAAATAGTATATCATAAGTTATACTTCAGGTTTTAATAATTCATTTGTTACTAACATTTATATATAGCTGGTTTAACCAAATAAATTTTAAAATAGGTATATAAGTAATATATTTGTATGCAATACAGTGTTCGTAACATACCGGGGAGATATGTAATAAACTGAGTGAGAATTCTTAAGATAAAATAAAGACTTACTATGAACTAATGAACATTATGTCATTTAATTGTTTCTACACACATTACAGATATTGATTAAGCAAATCACAGATATTACACACACATTACAGATATTGATAGAGCAAATTCACACACATTACAGATATCCTAATTTTGAGCTGTATTCGCAAGTGCAATGAATAGCTTATATTTACAGCCTTCTCGGTATACAATCACCTACTGCCAATCATTCTCGTCCCCAGAGCTCCACTACAATAGGTGCGGTTACACGGGGCACTTTCACCGTGGTAAATGACCCTTTCACCACGGGAAACTGCACTTTGTGAGTGTGACCGACATTTCCCGAGGTAAATTTCCCGTGGTAAATATCCATGGATACATAAAAAAGATCACACGAAGCGCCCATGACATTTAACGTGGTAAGTTGCAATGGTATTTTGATGCCCAAAGTACAAGAGCCAATCACGATGCTCCGTTGGACATCAACACGTAACCGCAATTGTTGCGTGTTGCGTGACATTTTTTTACCTTGGCAAATTACAAATCGCATGTAACCGGTATACTAAACCCAAGTGTGATGCACCGCGGGATGATCTACCATGGGAAATGCCATTTACCGTGGTGAGTGTAACCGCACCCATTGTGTAGCCCTTCGTTTCAACTTCAGACCAAGGGAAACAAAAGCTTTTGGAACAAGAATGCTCACTCATCTTGATACTGGATTCAATTTCCTCGCTAAGCGCAATTTGCGCGGCCTTGAGCGTGTTGACTGGTTATCGTCTTGCTCCCAGATTTTGTCACTGTTTTCTCTGGATTCATTTACAGTGGCGGATCCAGGAAAGCCCCACCCCCCACCCCCTTTAGTCTCTAACTTTTTCACCCCCTCCCCTTTATTCACCCCCTTCCTCCCCCTTACTATGAAGTCTGGACCCACCACTGGTTTAGGGTGATAAATCTATGGAACAATCTGCCCAGATATATTGTGGAAGCTGACAGTTTCTAATTATTCAAGTATAGAACAAAGTCTTATTTCAAAGTTTAAGCCTTTTAAAATTCAAATGTATATACTAGATTTTTGTAATTTTACTTTTATTTTAAACTTTCCTTTTTAGGGATTTTTTTTTGTGGGTTGCTCTCCAAAACGTTCTTTCAAGATGTATATTTTTTTGTTCATGTATTTAAATTTAGTTTTACGTCTTGAATAAACCTAACCTTGTATGTATGTTTATGTTTTCTTAGAAACCAGAATACAAAACAATAGTTTTATTAGTTCTTCCAACTAGTTTTTAGTTTTAATTACTTCTTCCACCAAATTTCAATTTCATATGATAGGTAAAGAATTACATTCTATGACTTTCCTTAGTAAAAACATATTTGTTTATGAGAAGGATGATTAAGATATGAAGTATGAAGCGATGTTGGTAGCCCGCGAGGCGCCTTGCATGGAAATCATATAGTTTTGCTGTGATATATGCGCTACAAAAGACTATCATTGTGAGCATCTTCGTCATCATCATCATTATCGTCATCGTCATCATCGTCTTCGTCATCATCGTCATCGCAGTCATTATCGTCATCATCTCTCTCATCATTATCATCATCATCATCGTCATCATTATCATCATCATCATCACCATCTTTGTCAGCATCATCATCATTGTCAGCATCTTCACCATCATTGTCAGCATCATCACCATCATTGTCAGCATCTTCACCATCATTGTCAGCATCTTCACCATCATTGTCAGTATCATCACCATCATTGTCATCACCATCCAGTTGTCAACATCATCACCATCATTGTCAGCGTCATCGTCGCTATCATCACTATCATCGTCATCATCATCATTACTTGTAGTAATAAACAGATGTTTACACTTTTGTACTGCGCATTTACTATGCGTTATCTGCGTGACCATTCGATGAATACGCAATCCAGTACACAACAATAAATATTCCGTACGCCAGCGGAAACAGCACACGTGACCAAGCGTCAATTCCATTGGCAGTAATCTTGCAGCGCCAACGGCACTTCTTTGAGCGACCAAAAGAAGGTTCGTAAACATGTGGGTAATCACGTGATAGACAAGCTTGATCACGTGGACAGTGTTCAGTACTGGTTGTTCCATTGGCGATTGGCGCGTGATTCGGTTTGTCGAGTGAGCTATTGTTGTCGATAGTCCCATTGTGTGCGGCGCCATTTTGGAGGCCATTCTCGCCTTCACTTTCAAAAGATCTGTTACGGAAACCTAGCATGAGGATGTCGGGATTCTGTGGAGAGAAAAACATTGTTGTGAATTAGAGCGTTTTGTTGATGACTTTTAACAAACACATGCACCTGATGCAAGCGCGGGGAAACATGAAAATGGTTCGAAGCGTAGGAGACATGCAACTCGTGCCAAGAACGGAAAAACGAGTGCCAAGCACTGTAAATCATGTAAGTTTCGACAGTGGGGGAAAACATGCAAAACGTTCTAGCACGGAAAAATGCCCGCATCAAGAGCGAGAAAGAACATAACCGGTGCCAAGCGCGGGAAAACATGAAACCGATGGCAAGTGCAGGAAAAATTGCAGTCGGTAGCAAGCACGGGAAATTTAATGTAAACGGTGAAAAGCGCGAAAACGTTTGCAACTGGTGACAAAACGGACGTAAACCAAGTTCATTGTCCATCTTCTTTTTTCAGTCCGTTTCCGCTCAAACAATTCCATCACGTTAGTTTACAAAGGAAGCTTCTTCGGCAAAGAGAGTTTTACTTACAACAGTGTATTTATTTTTGGCTGGTCGAGACACTTTCTCTTGTTTCTCGCGCATGCTTGTATAGTTGACAACCGCAAACTCAATCAGGGCGGCGAATACATTAGCAAAGGATACGATCATAAATAAGTCCACAGCCTTGATGTAAGGTACACTCGGGAGGGAGGACTGGAGACCAAATAACAGCGTTGTCATGGCGAGCACGGTGGTAATGCCGAGCGCTGTTCTGGCGGGAATCGATTGGTTATCGATCCAAAACGATATCTGGAAGAAATAAATTATTAATATAGTTGTAAATTCTCAAGAGAAAACAAACGTTTTCAGGTTGGATGGGTATTAACTCACAGAGTCAATTATGGAGACATGTAGTGTAGTTCTAACTTTTGAGTCTGCCAACGAAATCCTTTTCCCCGTTTCGCGGATACGGCAGCCATATTGATTTTGTCTCCAGGGCATCCCATAATGAACATTGAAAACAAAGGAATATATTAATTTAAATGATCATTATGGGATGCCCTGGGGGCAAAATCAATATGGCTGCCGTGTTTGCAGCGAAACGTGGTATGGTGTGACCATTCAAATGAAACCACTTCAGCAGTACGTTTGCATGGTATCATTTGTTTTTCAATATTTTACAAAATAAAGTTTGGAGTTAATAATAATAATAATATAATTAAATCACATTTATACAGGATTGCTGCTTCAGTTTTAAGAAAGAAAAAACTGCTATCAATGCAGGTCCTGTTGAAAAAAATATAAATACATAATAGAAAAAGCGAAACCATTTAAGAAGAAATAAAGTCACAACTTTAATGAAACTTCAATAACATTTTAATGTTAAGCACTTTTGGGAGTTCAATGGTTAAAAAAATTATGTTGTAAGTAGAAATTAGTCGTTGATCACTTACCCAAGAGAGGACCACTATCATACCACTGGGAATGTAGATTTGTATCAAGTAATAAATAGATTTCCTGTAAAAGTTCAGCTCCATTTTTAAGCTTGAAAATAACCCTAAAAACAGACATGTCGGTTTTTATGTTTTTGTCTCAGACTATGCTAGAATTAAAACTGAGCACCTTTAGTTACTTCAAACACAAAATGCTCTTAGTACACCAAGAACAAGATATCAAGTAAATTCTTGTAGAAAGGATAAACCTTTATCAGTTTTTAGCAAATTTTCCAAAACACATTGAACAAACTTGAAAAAATTGGCCAATGTTTTCAAGTTGCAATCCACTTCCATCCTGGCCATCTGTAGTCAGACACACTTGTTTATAGTTTCATTATACTTGAAAATCAATTTTAAACAAAACTGGACCATTATTTTCGCATTTCCACTGATATAAAAATGTCTTTTCGCTTAAAAAAAGCGCTAAAAATGGTGACATAGAAATGGTGCTACGTATACCTATACACCCGGCCATTTACACGAAAAAAAAAAAAAACAACAAGAATTCCGGTTGGAAAATCAAATGGTTCTCGTCATTTTGTTTGAAAAGTGTCAGAAATTGTGGGCATCGGTTAGGTTTATTTTTCAGCTGATTTGGGTGCATTTAGTACATTTTCCTTTCACCGAAAAGCTAAGTCAATTATTTTCATGTTTATGCATGAAGCATCCTTGATAGATTGAGAGTTTTGCGCTATTTCCTCGTTAAATCATGGATAAAATAAAATGAAACGCCCCGGCGCAGGAGTTAAAAAATGGCAGCGTAGAAACTCTATTTGGCCTCCCTCATCCCGTGCGTGTCTGAGGGAATAGTAAATGGTGTATAATAGAGATAAAGATGAGTTTAGTGCATCAAGTTTTACAATACTACTAACCTTTACTAAGTCCGGTTTTTTCCGTTACTGTTTTTTTTTTATATAAAAATTAACTTTAAATGGGTATAAAGGACTAATTCGAAAACCTCGCGGTTCCTTTAGTCTCTAGGCTCAAACTGATTAATACCTCTCCTTGTCATCTTCTTCAATTAATTTGTAATGTATAAAATACTTCTCTTGTAATAATTCTAAGTATGAGTCAATAAAAGAATATTGTTGTTGTTGTTAACCTTAGTGTTTTTGGAAATTTCTGTAAAAGATTAATCTATTTTCAGATTTTTTGCATGCTCGAGTAAGGGCAAAAGGCTTGGAGCAGTTCTCAAGTCAGTGTCGTAAAACCAAAACCAAAGTAATTACATGTACTCTGACCAATCACAACGGGCGCAGACAATACAATGAACCAATCAGATCTCGTAGTAAATATATGCAGCCGGCGCCAAGCGCGGGAAAACGCATGCAGCCAAGTTATGATTGGTTTTGGTTTTACTTCTGATTGGTTGATAAAGTGGCGCGAGATTTTTTAGCCAATCACAAAGCGTAGCAATGCAAAACCAAAGCAATTGTCGCTACGACACTTATCATTCACCATTATATCCTACCTGTCCTGTAAACTGAAGCAGTTTCAAATGTTCTAATCGAACCAAGCTCAAACTCGGTTATGGACATGCCTGCATCCCTCTCTACTGCTTCGGAACTTTCCTTGGATATCCACTTGTAAATCACATCTTTAGTGCTAAAACCAACTTTATCGAAAAAGAATAGTTTAATTTTAGGTAACCACTACATCTGTATACAAATACTGAAGTGAATCATACATTTTACCATAAAATGTTCAGTTCAATGAAAATATAATTTCTGTTGATGAATTGTTATTGCTCTTGTTGTTGTTCCTATTTTCGATGGCGGGAAGCAAACGAAGTATTCTGTTTAGCAGCTGAAGTACTCACTTGCTGCAATTGGTGTTAAAAATAGTTGAAAAAAACACTTTTCCACATATTTTCTTACTTCTACTATGAACATATGTTGATAAACTTAATCTCCCTTGGTAACGGACAACACACCCATGACACCCCGCGCGCCTCAGTAGGTAGCAAGCCAACCTTTTCTCAACCTCGTTCCCAGGGCCTCCTCCTCTTTCAAAATGGCGGGGCGGACGTACAAATCCCCCTGAACAAGGGGTCAGCATTGGATCCCATCCGCCTAAACCACCTCGGACACTTATGTAACGTGATGTCGACACTTAGAATTTTATCTTCAATAAATTTTTAAGTGTAAAAAAGAAAATCTAAAATCACCACACAGGATTGAACCTGTGACCTCAGCTAGGCTTAGGCTTACATAGTGTACCGTACCAGAGTACCAACTAGCTTCTCGGGTTGTTTAGGCCTTAATATGAACTACATAAACTGCTAATCCTAACCTCAACTGAAAGCAAACCAGTTACTCCGTTATATAAGTCTCAATAAGGTGTCCGAGGTGGTTTAGGCGGATGGGATCTAATGCTAACCTGACACTTTTTTGGCATAGGATTACATGCCATTTGCATAGTTGTATGTCAAACGATAAAACGATGAAGAGATTTTTAAAATATACAGATATTAACTACCCTAGAATTGCAGTCAACTCTCTCTTATAGGACCCCTCTATAAGACGGACCCCTCTATAAGACAGACCCCTCTATAAGACGGACCCCTCTATAAGACGGGCATCTGGTGATGGTCCCTGACGTTTTTCAGTCATTTTAATGTAACTAAACTCTCTATAAGACGGACACCTCTCTAAGAAGGATAACGGGCACTTTGAAACCGTCAACGCACACTTACGATTAGTGCTTTTTAGTGAAAAACACTTCTAAACGGAAATGTAGGTGCTGAATATGAACAAACAAATTGATGTTATTGTTAATGTTATTTTTGTTCCAGTTTGTAAGTTTTGCTTAAGTAAACGACTTAAAACAGACTTAAAACAGACGTGTATTCATTGTGCATAGGTTCAGCAGTTTATTATCTCAAAATTACTGGTGTCACGTTACTTCGACCCTCTATAAACCAGACACCTCTCTTAGACGGACAGTTGGGGCCGGTCCCGACGGTGTCCGTCTTGGAGAGAGTTGACTGTATGTAAAACGATAAAACGATAAAGAGATTTTAAAAATATAAAAATATAACTACCCTAGAATTTTTTCCATTTCATTCAGCATGTAAGATGAATACATAAACTTACAGCTCTCTATGGTCAAGTTACACTTCTGATCATCAAATGGGAAATTTCTCAGATCCATGTAGCAGTCCATTGTAAGTGTATTTCTTTAAAAAAGGCAAAAAGACAAAGTGTAGAATTCATGATCGGCTGCATTGAAGGGTTTCGACAATTGTCATAAGTATTCGGAAGGTCAGACGATCTTCGGTACATTTTCGAAATCATCGAAAATGTTCGGAAGATTCGCCGACGATGTTTCACGAAAATATTCGTAAGATCTTCGGGAATATTGAGATGGCTCCTGGAGAAAAATTTTAGTGCTGAATACAATAATTCACCTTCGCATGTTAAAACGTTACATTTTTATTTCCTTGAAAGAAAAACACACTCCCTTTCATTAACTGGTTTGTTCATGGTAAATAAACGATAAACGTTTTTGGCGGGTATGTCACAGGGAGCCCTAACATTAGATGCGAGGGATCCCTGTGTATAAACTGGACGGAGGAAAAAAGAAATTAAGAAACAGGATATTCCCGGAGGCAGGAAACGGATCCAGACCATGTAACAAGGGACAGAAAAGGAAGTGAAGGGGGTTGGGTGGGGGAAAGTAGTCTAGGGAAAGTTATTTCCCCACCCTCCCCACCCTTCATATGATTCTCCTCCCCTACTCCTCTCTTTAAACTTACTTGCTAGCAACAATCAACGTTCCGTTGCGAGAAATTTTCACCAAAAAAAATGCATCAGTGCTATCGCCGGATCCTTTTTTGTTGACAAAATAAGTCTTAGGAAGCCACAACTGCTCAAGAATTCTTCCACCAAGGGTGATTTCATCTTCAGGAAATTTATCTCCATACGCTAGCCGAGCATCTTGCCATATTTGTCTGAAGTAGAACGACAACTGAAAATCCTAGGATGGTTCAAAATTAAACAGATGCTGTTAATGGTTTTCACGTGTATTGCTGCGCTTAATGTGATTGGCTAAAAAGTCTTGCGCTACTTTCTCAACCAATCAGAAGTAAAACCAAAATCAATTGTGACTTAATAAACCATCTGAAAGCAATGGTAACAAGACACAGTACCTTACGCATGCGCACCAGGGCAGTGGCAGCCATGGACAGCTGTTTCGTTCTGTTTCTGTTTCGTTCTGTTTCGTTCTGCCACTGCTCGGTTGATCAGCTGTGCGCATGCGTAAGGTACTGACCAGAGATGTGTCTTGTACCCTGATTGCTTTCAAATGGTATATTTTAATCTTGACTTGCTTACACGCGTTTTTCCGCGCTTGGCGTCGGCTGCATGTTTTTCTACGAGTTCTGATTGGTTCATTGTATTGTCTGCATCTGTTGTGATTGGTCAGAGTGATTACTTTGTTGGTTTTGGTTTTACCGCACTCAAGTGAACACTACTCAATACCAGACCACCACAAAGCCCCAGATTTTTAGGACACGGCTGTGTAAGTCGTGTACTGACTAGCCAATCATACCTAAACCCTACCATGATACGACTACGGGATCACAGAACAAAGGAAACTGAGTTTTTTAGTTCCTAGAAGGGATCAGTAGTCTAGCACCAGTAGTTCAGCAAGGTTGCATAGGATCTCTTCTCAGCGCTAATACATAAACGTTATCATTTCATTCCACTTCATACGACCGCTACATGTGGCTCACACAAATTGTAATTGACACTAGCAAACCTCCATTGGCCTGTTCCCAGCTGATCTCGTAGCTCATCAGTCGGTTAGAGCGCTCGGAAGATCTAATCAAGAGGCCGTGAGTTCGATAATCGCTGGGGTCAAAGATTTGTATCTAATGTTTGGTTTCCAAATTTCCATCTAGGACTAGTTATCCATGAAGATTTTAGCCTGCGTATCTGGCGGTTTTGTTGGCGCGCGCGATGCTAACTAAAATGTTAGCCCGCGCCATGCTGAGATTCGCGAGCGACGATGCCGCGAAAACAAGTGGCGAAGCTGCGAGGGGAATGGAGGGGATGAGAAACAGCTTCACCGCTCGTACTCTCCTCGCCGCTTGCCGCTTGCAGATTCAGCATCGCGCGCGCCAACAAAAAACCTCCAGCTACGCAGGCTAGGAAGATTTCTTAGGGTTTATTCCTAGTTAACACTCACTCACTAACTTTATTATTTCATTCCACTTCATACGTCGAGTGCTATAGGCGACTCACGCACTTTCTGCCATTAATCTTACCATTTGGCGAACTTGGAAATTTCCGATTGAAAGTATGTACAAACTGACAGTAACCTCGGTGGGTCTGCTCCCTATAACAAGAAAACAATTGAAATCATTTAGCATTTCCCTCTTGAAAGACTTACACGTGATGAAGTTTGAGAAAACAAGAATAAGCACGTCAGAAATTTGAAGGCTATAGACCTCTTTAGCTTATATGTTTTGTTTTTCGAATGTTGATCATGTGATGTTACCCTAGAGAACTGTTTCTTTTAAATTTTGTTTTCTTCGCGTGCATATGTATGCATAATTTATGAAAAGACAAAGGACAAATTCCCTTGAGAACATCACATGACCTTCATTGGGAAAACAAAACATACAAGCTAAAGAGGTCTATTGGAGCGTTTTCGGTTATTATTCCACAACAACAACAACAACAACAACAACAACAACAAAAAGTCTTTATTTAAAAAAAAAAAAACAGTTACATTTTTGCTGCCCGCGTTTAGCAAAGGCTATTCTAGACGGGCAAACTAAAGAAAAAGTACACGGAGAAAGTTATAATTTTTTACAATTAGAAAGTTTAGAACTGAGAGAAAATAAATGAATAGTTGAATAAATAAAATAATTAATGGTTTGCAACCATTCCCAAAGGAATTAACGAACAAAAGACATGGCGGCCATGTTGGATGACACAATAATAGAAGCCAATGAGAAATCTTTTGTTGACTGTCATCCAACATGGCCGCCGTGACGTAAGGTGCAAACCACCTATTGTTGTTGAATTTAACTAGAAATAATTTTTTTTTGTTTTTTAAAAAAATTTTCCTAGGAAGATCATTTGGAATCTTAATGCTTCTGAATTTTGATATGACATGATATTTAAAGGAGGGTTTCACGGTTCGTCGCAAGTGCAAGCTAGACGTAACACATTTAATTTCATTGTTTAGACCAATCGGAAGCGAGTAGATAACTCTGGCGGGAAATTTGCCCGTGAAAATGTTGTGGTCAGTCACTTGATTGAATGGATCATTATGCATACCAAGTGCACCATGAAAGCCACCAGAGCGTAGAATAAATCCTTCGGGTCGAAGTTTTTATTCAGTGTTGACTTTCTCGGTGTAATCCGTTGAAATTTTCTGTGAATTTTGGTCATCCTTCACTTTGTTTGGACTAATTATAGTATGTGATTATTGAAGTTAATGTGAGTGTTTTTTAACCGATAAAATTGGTAAGAAAGCGAATAAAGCATTTTAATCTGTGCACATGCGCCGAACCGTGAAACCATACCTTTAAAGTGCAAGCCAAGAATTGTTAACAGCCATGCGTACAAATAAAACTATATTTTTCTTTGTATTTCAAGACAATAAAGAAGCTCTTGGCGATACACATGAAAACAAGATATATCAGTAAGGACACCGCGCGTCCCTTCATTAAAATTGTTTTTTCAGGGGATCATAGACTTTTAAAGTCTAACCGCGGTCAAACGAGAGAAATTTGCAAAAGTTAAGCAAAGTACTTAAAAGTTAAGGTTGTCATTTTCACTGTTTAAAATTTAACATATTGCCAATACGCTGTCAATTTACCAAACGTATTGAAAGTTCTAAGCGTTTAAAAACTGTGACCTGCAGAATTGTCGACGCCATTTGCCAACATAATTTTGATCAGGCGCAAAGAGTTTTGGTCAGTTTTCAACGGAATAAAGCTCATCATTTTGAGAAAAATTAAAAGATAGTAACGTCAACTATTTTTTTATATATCCCTGCCCATATTTACATTTAATATTAAATAAAATCCCACTAGATAAAACGAAAAACGCCTAGGACTTTTGACCGCGGTGGACCATAGACTGGTCCATATGAACATTTAGCTAGTATCCAGTACCTTCGCTTTTTTCCACCCGCACTCGTGGGTCATAGCACTGAAATATTTCTTGGAGAAGCTCCGCAACTATTGTCGTCCTCCATGATCCGTTTTTGTGATGCTGATGAAATGACGGACTGTTTGCATTGAAACAATACTCAGGATACCTGATACATAAACAAAAAATAACCATTACAAGACAGTTACATGTAACTCTCGAAGTCGTTTATTTCGTTATTGTATCTTTATAACTACATCGGATATTAAAAAAATTTTAATTAGGAGCGCAAATTGTTAATTTAGGTTTTTGTTTTTATGTATTTTGCATGACCCCACACCGACATCGCTTTGAACTCTATCGTGCATAATACAGTCATCGTGTTGTAGTATGTTGTATTTAAATGAATTCAAAGACCATAATCCTGGATTAAAGTGCACATGAAGTGAAATTTCACCACCATTTTTCTCGGTAATCTGAACATAGGTGTTTTAAGAATTATTTTGATAGGAAAATAAGTCACTTGAAGTGGCGGGAACATATTTTAACAAGTGACGCAAGTTGGGCATATTAGATAAGCCTTCATTGAAGAAGCCTTCACTCGCGAGACATCAAATATCATTTACTGCATCTCCTGTCGTCGTTGCTCTGCAGTTTACATTGGTGAAACTGGGCGCGCTCTTAGGGAACGCTTTGGCGAACACCTCCGCAGCATTGAAAAAGACCTGCCTGGTTTCCCCGTCGCACAACACTTCAATGCAAACGGCCACTCTCTGCAAGACGCTGAAGTGCGTGGCATGAAGCTCTGCGGCGCAAGCAAGCAAAGAAAGAGACATGTGATGCGACTAATTTTCAAGCTCGGTACGAGTCAGCCGCGCGGCCTCAATACTGACTTCCGGTTTATTTAAGGCACGCGCACTGTTTAAATGGTGTGGTATACAAGAACAGAACCGTCAACCGTTTAAAATTGACATTTCACTGAAGAAGGGCTAAGCCCAAAACGTCTGAAAACTTTTAAATTTTCGGCACTTTTTTAAATTAACAGTTTCCATTATTTATTGTGTTACAAGTGCCACGCAGTTTTTTGAACTTTTTTGTTCAAACATTTTTACATATTAGACAAGGAACTGGTTCTAGTGACGTCATCAGTGCGTTTACAATTGAGCGAATCATTCATTTTACAGTGGAGTTTTGGCAACTTGTGGAAGGATTATTTCGATTAAATATGGCGGAAAGCGAAGCGTATTTTAGCCCCGAGTTTGTCCCCTTCTCCGCCATGTTTTGTTATGATCAAACACACGAATGACGTCACAAATACCCTTTTGGCCGCGCTCAAAGTGTCGCAAATTTCAGGCCACGGCGGTAGATCTAGTCTGAAGTGTCCCCTAGACCTAATTCTCACCTAAACACAAGCAATTCTTTCAAACATGAAGTCATATGGAAATTACAAATAATTGTGTGTAATATGAAGTGCCCAAGGTACGAGTTACGTGCATTTCTGGACATAAGTGCAGATATCAATCAAATTAACAATAACTATAAAATCAGTACTTATAATATATTTTTATCATCATCATCATCATCAACACCAAGATCACCATCATTGTCATCATCATCATCACCATCATTGTTATCATCATCATCACCATCATTGTTATCATCATCATCATCATCATCATCATCATCATCATCATCGTCATCATCATCATCATCATCATAGTCCTCAAAAGCGAATCACGTTGTGAAGAAGGTTCAACTTACGTTATCAATGCATCTGTTTCTGTTTTCCACAGGAATTGAAGAACAAGGATAAATATTCCATTACTTATCCCATATTTCAAACAAGTTAACATTTCCATAATAATCAATAATTTGCCGCTTTTTGTTGAACCTGTTAAGAGAGAAAGAAAACCTAAGTAGTGATTAGTTCAGCATAGGAAGAATTCATAAACGAACAGCACACGGCAAGACGTTGCTCTGTGCATGGGGCGTAGCTAGGAGGGGGAGGTCCTGGGGTGCCCGTGACCTCCCCTTGCGAAATAAATTTAGTAAAACACAGCGTGGATGTCGACATGACAATCTGGTAAGTACCCTGCGTGTGACACAGTGTGACCCCGCTTTGAAAAATCCTAGCCACGCCCCTGCTGTTACGACAGGTTTTGCCGCTCCAAGCGCTTGAAAGGAAAACGTAAGACTCTAAGGACTTTGCAGGAAACGTAGGGCTTAACTCTGGGGAAATATCTCAGCAACTCGCTTGGCTTGGGGGGAAGGAACTTGTCATGCACGAGTTCCAAAGTATCTCAGGGATATCTGCAACAACTGGAAACAGGAACGCGCACAGAACTTGGACTCAACACGGTTTAATCTTCAGCTCCATCTTCTGCGCAACTTTAGTGTAAATCATTTTATAAGTACAAGAGTGCTCTATTTAAGCCAATCGATTAACGATTGCGTCATACCTACAATACAACGAAAGCTGGATATACGACTACTTTAAACTAAGTGTTTATCTTAATAAACCAAAACCTGGATCTGTAATGTAACAGGCTGTATACTCAGCTTTGAAATCTAGGCAAAGGCCAACGAATCCAGGACCTGATTTGTAATTAGTTGTTAAGAGGCTGAATAAAGACTGCGTTGAGAGGCTGAATAAGGACTAACGATCCTAGTGAGCAAAGACAGCTTTCTCTTAAACAGGTGTACTTATACAATAGTCCATTTTACAGTTGTGTGCTTGGTGACCTTGCCTTTGAGTGGAAGCGAGGCTGAAGGTGACCTTGCTTTGATACAAACCTTTCTGCCTTTCATATGTTAATAACGCTTTTCTCATGCTAACCAACTAAATTTACATCTGAAAAGCTCCAAGGTCTGTATCACAACAAGGTCACCTTCAGCCTCGCTTCCACTCAAAGGCAAGGTCACCAAGCACACAACTGTAAAATGGACTATTCGGTTTGCTACAGGTTTGCTTACAGAAAACTAAGCGTTGATTAAAGACAAACTAAGCGTTCAGAGTAATTACAATTTACTGCAGTTATTAATTTTGTTTGTTTAGCAGTTTCCAGTATTTGTTCAGGTTTTTCGGTAAAATATAATTTCTTAAAAGTACTTACCAGCGCTAGAAGTCCTATTTTAGGATTTCTTAATCCACTTGAATCATCACAGACCAAGATATTACACCGACTCAAAAGTTAGAATCACCTTTCACAAAACTGAACAAAACAATAATAATAATAATGCATCTGTAAAATTGCGCAAATTTCAAAAAAATGTTCAAATGCGCATAACAATGATTAGATAAAAATAAATAAATAGAAATCCTAATACTAATCTAAAAAATAATAATAATAATAATAATAATAATAATAAAAATAATAACAATAATAATACAATTTGTATTGCGCAAATTTCACAGGAAAAAAACTACTCCATGGCATCACAAATCAGATTTTTTTTCATGCCACAGCCGGGCCAAAAGTTAGAACAATGTTACAATGTTACCTGACTCGTGGTTTCGATGATGGTGGGAGGGAAAAATGTGGCATTTTTTCCCAGATTTAAATATGGGCCGCTCATGGGAGGTAAATATTCAATTGATCTATTATGCTGCAGTGAGACAGTACGTGTAACAACCTTAACTACCTGAACTAGATACGACATCTAGTTCGTGAACAGCAGGGATAAATAAGGTGTAAGCAAGAATTAGAAGTAGTGTTTACATTAACAGCATTAGTAAATCCCTAACGCGTTGTTTTCGAACTCCCTGGCCCACACATTTAATATCTTTCATCGATTGTTCGCTGCGTGTACTTCGCAAATTTCGTAAATAAAATTGGGTGTGATTGTATGCCATTGTAAGAAGAGCCAAGACTCAAATGGTCATTCACGCTAACCCAACTTCGGCTCAAATCAAGTTGAAAATAAATAGTAAATTCTCGGCAATCCAAGAAATTAATACGACCTCAATCATTCAAAAATAAGTTTGCAATTGATCAAAATGTTTATTAGTATTTTTGAAATCATTGCTTTCTTCGTTCATATTGCAGATTTTGGAATAAAACTGTTATTGAGGACTAATAAGCTGTAAAATAAAATGATACAGGAAGTATTTGTATCTTAATTTGTGATTCTAAAAATACCAACCGCTTAATAAGATAATTATAGGTTTGGAACAATTCCATGTTTCCGAAATTGTAAAATCAATGTAAAGTAACAAATACCTGTATGAAAGCCATTTACTGCTTTAGTTTATAAGTAAAGATTGTAAGCTATAGTGGACCTTCGCCTTTAAACATTCAATCTTAAAACTTGGACCCACCGTTTTCATTTGAACATTTTAATGCAGAGCATGTTTATTATTCTAAAACATGTTTTTAAAAAGCTTACCTTTGGAACCATTTTAGTGTGTGATTGCAAACCGTTTTTGTCTTGAACTACCATCAACCCAAAACACATACTCTTCCGCACGTAGATTTCTTTCCAACATTTATCCCCCTTACGTCGTCACCGGTTTTATCTGTAAAAAGATGAAAACGAGAAGATTTTGTCTCGAGGGTTAATCACGCAATTACAGAACTGTTTTGTCCGTTAATTCCACTCACACGTAAGAATGAATTTAGTAAATAATACATAAGATGTAAACATTCACGCTAGACGGGCATCTATGGTGCAGTAGACAAAATTATTTTTGCTTTGACAAAAGTATTTTTCCATTTTATCTGCTCATTGGAGATATTTCATTTACTGTTTTACAAATCTACTTAAGAAGCTTTCATTCTGCTACAAATTTATGGCGATATCTTGCTGGATAATTGTGTAAACTTAATATTTCACCATGTTTTGTTAATACCATAATTCACCGCAGTGATTTCTGTTACCTGTTGCGGTTTGGCATGAAATTAAAACTGCAGCTGTACAAGATGCTTATCGTTTTTCCCCAATAAAATTAATTACGATCAGATAAGGTTAACAAAACTTGCCGGACTATATAACTGTTTTCTGTACAATATGTCGCTATATGCAAAAAAGGGATTTTCTATTAATTTGGAGACATTTACGAAATGAACAGACACAGTTTTGTGGTTCAACTGCGTTCCTCCGTGAAAGAACGTCTTATAATAAACCAGCGCTTTGCCAACTTTGATTAGTTAAAACAAACTTGAAGCAATTAATAAAGAAATATTTAGAAGCTATTCAGCTACAGTCAGTGGCTTTAAATGTTCAATCTTGAGATTTTATCAACAGATTTAATAGTTAGAACCATCTTATAATAAGCAGTATAACACGAGAGTACTGCCCAACGGCTTTCTTTGTAATTATTTGGAGTGTCCGCTTTAAAACTCCTTACCTAGCATAACAAGCAGTAGTCGACTGGAAGGTACTACACAATGATTTTTATTTGAATTAATCGGACAAACTCAAGAATGTCAATCATGTAAAAGGTTTTTTGATTGACAAGCATGCATTTTCACCACTTATTTCAAAAATAATATGCGCTTAAGTGGATGTATTCTTTTGTTGGACCTCCCTTATAGTTATCTTCTCCTAGAGAGAAATAAAATAATTCACTCGAACTAGTTTAAGAGCTTTTTTCTGAGATGCAATCCAGCTTAAATTCCGTCATTACTAGGTGTTTTACTAACGCTAAAATGTGTTTATAGCTCAGATTATTGTGGTTTTCGTGCAGTTGAGTGTCGAAAGTAATTTCGCAATTGCTTTGGTTTAACGTTTTGCACTGATTACTACGACTTGTGATAAAAACCAAAACTAATCATGACTCACCCACAAGCGTTTTCCCGCGGTTGGCGCCTGTGAATGGCATTTCTGACAATGTAGCATCGCGGAACAGGCAGAAATAGCAATTTTGCCGGCACGGATCAGAGGACTGGGTCCGCGTAAGGGGAATTATGGGTATGTTCCTGAGATATGAAAAGTTGTTCGTTACGAATTTGAATCATTCTAGGTCAGCACTCAAACACCAAAATTTTTATTATATAAATTTTGAGACATATATTTGTAGTAAATAATAGTTTCTGTGTACTTTTGCCCCTAAAGTTGGCGGCACTGCAGCTGATGTCAGCATGTGGGGTATACGTTCACTTTTTTTCCACAAAGTAGTTTTGGGTTTTCGTATCTTGCGATGTCGTACTTAGGTACTTTTATGAATATCGATCTTTTATGATAACGAGTATTGAATTTAAGTGTACGCTGATAAGTTGATGGCAGTCTTGCAATAAACTGGCTATGAGGTCCTTGCTGACCTACACGCCTTTGTATCTACACAGTTGCGTGTGTCTTTTTGGGTAGTGTAGGCAAAATCATGTGTACGTATTTGCTCCGAACTCTGATTGGTTCACTGGATTGTCTGCCTTGGTTGTGACGGCCAGAGTAATTGCTTTGGTTTTGGTTTTTCGACACTCAGGCGAAAACCACCCTAAAACGAAACCTGAGATAACTCGATTACAGGTGAAGCACTTGCACATCTGTCGCCCTCTGAGCAAGAGTGCTCGAGGCCTAACACATGTTTTGTCGACTCAGTTTTGGCAAAGTGAGTGATTTCATTTTAAGGCCCGGACACACAGTACAACTTTTCTTGTAACGTTGCGCGCAACAATTGCAGTAGTAGAAACGAGTTCTACTTTTGCGACGTTGCGCGCAACAAATTGCATCCTGTGACATCCCCAAGAAATCTTGTTGCGCGCAACAAATTGCATCGTGCAACACCCCCAAGAAATCTTGTTGCGCGCAACAAATTGCATCGTGCGACACCCCCAAGAAATCTTGTTACGCGAAACAAATTGCATCGTGTGATACCCCCAAGAAATCTTGTTGCCCGCAACAAATTGCATCGTGTGACACCCCCAAGAAATCTTGTTGCGCGCAACAAATTGCATCGTGTGACACCCCCAAGAAATCTTGTTGCCCGCAACAAATTGCATCATGTGACACCCCCAAGAAATCTTGTTGCGCGCAACAAATTGCATCGTGTGACACCCCCAAGAAATCTTGTTGCCCGCAACAAATTGCATCGTGTGACACCCCCAAGAAATCTTGTTGCGCGCAACAAATTGCATCGTGTGACACCTCCAAGAAATTTTGTTGCCCGCAACAAATTGCATCGTGTGACACCTCCAAGAAATCTTGTTGCCCGCAACAAATTGCATCGTGTGACACCCCCAAGAAATCTTGTTGCGCGCAACAAATTGCATCGTGTGACACCTCCAAGAAATCTTGTTGCGTGCAACATTACAAGAAAAGTAATACCGTGTGTCCAGGCCTTTACGTTTCTTTTGACGTTCTTCGATCACTGCAAGGATCACTTTCAAATTTCTGTTGTTTTCTTCTCACTAAAATTTCGCTTGTACAGATATAGTAATTATCGCAGCATGTTTCGACTGAGTAGCTTACATACATCTGTTCAATTTTCTGATCTACTACCGCTTACTGTATCACGCCAGCAGCTACCTATTACATTTAAAATCCATCCGCTGTGATGAGTATTTGTTACTTTTAAACTACCATGTATAACATTTTACCTTACACATTCAATTTGTTTTAGCTCCATATAACGATTATATTCGATTCAATACAAACCAAATGGGCAAGGTGTGCAATTTGTTTCCTTTCGTTTTTCTGGCCACGATGAGCATGTCCAATTGCGGCTATTTTTTACCACTACACTTCCGTTTGTGCAAATCCTTCTTCCAAGATTAAGCAATAAAGAATTAAAAACACTGCAAGAGGAACTAAAAATACTTCAATTTCCTTATCCTGTACCTACCACCCACCTATTACTTTAATTCCGCTCATATTGTTTTGTATTACTTTCTTTAACCTTCTATCTTCCGTAGTTTTGTCTTATTCCTCCTAAGGATTTAGCGATAGATAATTAGAAACGATGAATTCGTTTTTTCATTAATGCAAATTAAAACATGTGCCTTGGGCTTTTAGAGCACATGTTTTGCATCTGATTCAATGAAAAAAGACGAATGCTCTAAATTTGTTTCAAATTACTTGAGCCAAATGTTTTTTACTTCTTCTCACAGTTGTGTCTTAGAAAAATTAATATAAATTATTATTTTCGTCCTTCGCCGAATTCACTTCAAATATTGCATAACTGGTGTTGGTGTTGTAGTATATCGTGATGAAAAGATATTATACTTAAGTTTTTGCGTGCGTTTTTCACCCAATAATTTCAATAGTTTGTTTTTCATACAAAACCCCACAACATAGCCCCATTACAACTCTAAAGAATTTGTAGCAAATACAAAATGTAACTGCCTTTCTGTTGGTACTTATTATTGGAAATACTGAATATTTAGCAATTTTACATTTTCATCTTTAGGAACAGGAAAGTACTCAGAATACTGCTCAGTAGCTTTCATTTGAATCATTATATCTTAGTGTCTCGTCCACATACTCAAAAGTTAGATTCATATTAACCGACTTGTAATTTGACCCGGGCCGTTATATCAAAGCAAATTGTATCCCCCAGTTATTATTTGAAAGATGCCAATGAATTCGGTTCTAATGTATTCCGTTCAAGCTAAAATCTATTAGATTCAAATCTAGTGTATGATTTTGTAAATATTCTTAATTTTTCTCTCAACTTTACTCGAAAAATAAAAAAGATGGATTACGTGGTCATTAAAATCTGCGGTAATTCTAGTTATTTTTAACGAGGGATGGATTATATTTTGAAGTGATAAATATGTTTAATTTAGCCAGTAGTTAGATTTTTATCCGTTTCAGTTACATCTTGGCATCAAAATTTTCGTATTTGCATAAGTAATAACCATTTTCTAATATAACGGACCTGATAAAATAGTTGAGATGCCAGTTTGTCCGTTGTTGTTGCTAAAATGTACGCTTCAAAACTCAATTTCAATAACAAACCTTAGTGGTAAAAAGGTTACATTCGTCACTGAAACATCAGATAAAACGGTGATCTATAGTTTGAAGGCGATCTCGTTTGATATGCCTAAGTAGATATAATATTGCAAAGGATTATAATTTCAATTTACCTTTTAGATCATCTGTCGTTCGCTTTGATGTAGTCTTTACGCAACGAGATCTGTACCAAATATTAAACACGCGATCTAAACTAAAAAAATCTCCGGGGCAGATCGGTGAATCTGCAAGTCGTCATTCTTCAAATAAATAAATAAATTCCAAAAAAAATGTTTGTGAACATGAAATGGAAAATTTGTTTTCGCCCTGCGTGAAGCAGCTTAAAATATACGCCTTCAAATTAGACAAATCAATCCATCATAATCATTCCTTTTGATAATTGAGTTCCTATGGAGTAGACATTGAAAATATACAGTTTAATATTCACTGTACGTTTTCAATACCGCACAGGCCGTACCGAATGCAAATATTTTGGATTGATTTTCACCACAGGGTGCCCACCTTGCGACAGCTCACATCGGTCGCCGATAGTACATTCAGTCCTTTTACAGTTATTTGCTATAGGCTAATGGGATCAAGTCTTATTACAGGTATCTATATGCTCCATGTAGCTTCGAAAGTCACTTATTTTCTACAGGACCAAAATCGACTATTTTTCCTAGCATCTGTTTGAATAGATTGAATGCAGTGTTTTAATCAAGAAATCACTATATGACATTTTAAATATTTATGTGAAAATCGTTGCTCCTTGGTAACTGCATGAATTTTAATTTCATCACATTTTAAAATAGCAACCGTTACAAAACATAACATTTGTAAGGAAATGCCCAAAGAAGACCTTATTATTCGTGGAAAATAAAAAACGTAATCATTAAACATATAATAATTGAATTATATAGCACTTGAGTATTTATTCGAGAAGAACACGAAAAGACAAAATCGCAGATATAGTTCAATAACATGCTAGACTAGACACTCGCTATATTTTGTCTAGTACCTGGATTTATTACTTGAAATATTAACAGTTGTTATCAAGAGAAAATAATTATAATCTCTTGTTGTTATTTGACTTACGTTGATATATCATTGCGGATAGGAGAGATTAATTATTTATCTTTTAAACGGCAAAGCTAAATTGCAATCACTGTTATTAGTCTTTAAAAATATATCGATGTTTTGATTGGCCGACAAATCCTGCACAAAGTTGTTTTTACCTTATCAAGCTCGTTCCCAGGGTCTTCTCTCGTCCTTCCTCTTGGAAGATATGGACCTGTGAACGAGTTTGTGACCAAAACGTTTGAAATGGAAAAATTACGCGGCGTATTGACTGTGACAATTGCTATAATACTAAAGTACTTACTTCTAATTCATTTTGATTTTCATAATCTCATATTGTAAAACTGGGATTTTGGTTAATATATTTCCCTAATGATAAGAGATTGCAAAACTCCGGACGCAAAGCAGATGTTTGATAAAGTCACCTAGCGAACCAGAGAATAGAACAATTTGTTTTTTACGCGTTTCAAGAGCACTGAAGCTAAAGACATTTTTATTTACAAAACTCGTGTCAGTTGCATTTTAAATTTAGATTTTGATTATATTTAAGTGTAAAGCTTTCATAGATTTTTATAGATTATATTTCTACTCCTGATTTCAAAGTTTGATTTTAAATGTGATGCGCATTTCATCATCATTTTCACATGTCAGTAATTTCCGCAATATAAGCAATAAATATTACTAGAATTATTGGTATTCAAACGTGAACCCTCTTTCGTAATCATATTTTTTAACAGTTTTATTATTTAAAAATTTTTTTTTTCAGTGCAGTACACAAACGAGATTTTGAGAAACATGATTTTGATTTCATGATATTCGCTATTGTTTGCTTTTCTTTTCTTCTCGGAATCCATGGATTTTACGTCAGGGCAGCTAACGATGAATGTTTAGCAAAACTCTCGGAATGACGTCGCACACTTGTACTGCTTTTTCCATATCATTTAAACACCTTTAAATGAAACAATATTTGAAAACTAATACAGTTTTAGCCTTAGAAAACAGACGTCGTTTCGCGGCGCAATTTCGCTGGGGGCCCAGCGGTGGCGCCGCGAAACGACGTCTGTTTTCTCAGGCTAATTCAGTTTGAGCTCTGCGGTTCTTCTAGCTGAATATTTCGATTCAGCGGCAAAAAAAAAAATCAGGGAAACAAATCTTACTATCCCACGAATTTACCAGCTTCTTTGAATTCTGCTTTTCGAAAATCCTACCAGACCTTATTTCGTACCCCAAACGACACTTTTTATCGCTCATAAAACAAAAGGCGTTACTTTATAAATTTTCCGATGTTATGATGAAAGTTTGAGGCGACATTTTACTTCGAGAAGCTCTAGGTTTTAATGCAATTTATTACGAATTTTTAAGATGACTTATTTTTTTATTTTTTTATTTTATTTTTATCCGAACAGATTTTCACTGACACGAATCGTTAGTTACTCTTGATTTTACGTGACTCGTCATAGCGAAACGATTGTTTATGAAATGAAAATTCACGACGGATCATATAGACGGAAACAGAATAACACTAAACATACTTTTACAATGAAAATAATAAAAAAAACAAATAATAGCTCTGTTTCCGTAGGTAAAGATTAAAAGGCCTGAATAAATGAATATTTACAAAGAAAGGAACTGGCCCATTTCCTAGTTTTTTAATTTAGTTTGGACATTTTGTAAATGTAATTATTAATCCTCAGCAGATATGGATTTTTATTTGAAATGCCTGAAAATTTATCCTTTCCTTTGGTGATTTCAAATAATAAGGTTGTTTTTTTAGCTTTTTTCATTGTACAATATGATGTCTGGATCTTCTGATAATGAAACAAACTGAATCAACAGCATTTTCCACAACAAATAAATATGTCTTGAAACAATTTCCATAAACAAATACTTGACACCTCGCAATAAGGAGAAATATTAGTTTTCCTTGCTCATTTGACATATTTGCGCACGTTCTGACATAAACCTATAGAGGTGGTTTCCGATTCAGAATTCGTTTTTAATAGCATCCATCATTTGCTTCGCTCTTGTTTTTGCAATCAACGAATAATCTTGAAATTTTGAATAACCATACTTTGTGGTTACTTATACGAAACTAATTTGGAGAAATTTAACTGCTGTTACAAACTTATTTCGACGAAACGATGTCAAATTCAAGTTGCGTAATTCTTGATCTGGAAGGATTCGCCGCTTTTTCCGTCAACATCCTCTCCGCTGTTATAGGGAGTCTTGGCAACATCTTGGTGTGTTTCACGGTGTATTCAAGCCCACGACTTCACAAAGCATGGTGCTACTTTATTTGCAGTCTGTCTCTCGCCGATCTGCTCGTCAATCTCGTTGTTCAGCCCATGGAAGCGATTCTCACGGTCGCGCGCATGAACGGAGTTTGCCATCAAGCGTTGCGAGATGCCTTTCGCTTGGCGGCGTATATAACTTGCGGCGCTTCGCTGATGAATCTCGCGTTTATGAGCGTGGAGCGGTGCTTAGCGATTGTATGGCCGCTCAAACAGGGGCAGCTTCAACAACTCACACAAGTGAAGATTCTTACCTTGTTAGCTATAATATGGGGAGTTCCTTGTCTTCTTGGCATCCCTGGTTTAATAGCAGGAAAGGGGACTCGGTTAACCTCCATATTGATCCTTATAGGATTGGCAGGTTGTTACCTTATCATATTAACCAGTTATGGGAGATTGTTTCTGCGAGCAAGAGCACTTTTCAAAGTGCGTGATGCTATGACGCTACCAGTACAGGGGTTTCAACATGGCAACAAAACCGCTCATTCACCGATTTCACCCAGTAAAGGGCGGGAAACCAATACGCGTGAGACCCAGAACAAGCGGGAATCTGAGACGCGTGCGACCAAAAAGGGGCGCAAATCCGAGACGCGTGTTGCCGCGAAAAGGCGGGAATCAGAAAAGCGTGCGGCCAAGACAATTGCTGTAGTGATAACCTTATTTACGCTTAGCTGGGTACCATACGGGTATGTCCTCGTTAGTGACCCGGAACAAAACGTAAATTCATTCTACATATGGGCTGTAACTATTGGCTTGACCAATTCTGCGGTCAATCCTATAGTGTACTTCTTTAGCAACAAATCCTTCAGAAAAAACTCCAAGCAACTTTTACGCTCTTTATTTTGCTGCTGTCAAGATTACTAAAACACTGAGAACAAGTGCTATGCCTGGTTATGTCAAGCAACCATGTATTATTTTGTTTATTAGTCTGAGACGAGACTTATCACGAAGTTTTAAGCAATTTTCCGAAGATTTTCCGAAGATTTCCGAAGGTTGTACGAACATTTCCGACCATTTTTCGAAATGTCCCGAAGATATCCGAAGATGTTTCGACTGCAGGGCAAACATGGTATCTAACTTGAACATAGATACCGTCGCTTGCAACTACCTGTCCACGCGCGTGACAAAAACATGTTCTGCTGGCCAATCAAAATTCAAAGTTTTGACAATCAAACTTCAAAGTTTACCCGCCCAAAGTTTACCTGTCTTCGCATCTACGCGCAGCCTTCTTCCAACTTCCCTATATGAATGAAGTTGTGTGAGTTCTATCACTTGGTTTCGTAAATCACTTGACAGTGGAACACCTTGCTTGAAATTCCTGCCAAACTTATTTATTGTAAACGCCATGTCTTCAGTTGCCAAACGGTGGATAAATCAGGTACGATCATTTGCGCAAGTGGCGCCAAAACGTCCCCAAGTGGGCGGGTAAACTTTGAAGTTTGATTGTCAAAACTTTGAATTTTGATTGGCCAGCAGAACATGTTTTTGTCACGCGTGTGGACAGGTAGTTGCAAGCGACGGTAAAATCGAGATTTACTCTTTGTGATAACAGGAGATTTCATCTCGTTAGATATTCCGTGCTACCGAAAGTGTTATGATATCCCAGTAATCATGTTATGGCTAGTTTTATGTGGATCAAATTCCACAGTAATAATAATAAATACATGTAATAATAATAATAATAATATTTTCAAAGAAGAAGACATATTATTGGAAATTGAAAATTTCTATAGAGACTTATATACGTCAAACCTTGTAGAGGATAAAAGCAGTTTATTTGAAAATTTTGTCAGAAATTTTGAAATACCGAAACTCCAAAATACGGAACAAGACGAATTGGGTGATATCACTCTTAAGGAATGTAGTGATGTTTTGCAGACGTTCGCAAGCGGAAAATCTCCAGGAGATGACGGATTTACCTGGGAGTTCTATAACTGTTTCTTTGATTTGTTTGGACAAGACCTAGTTGATTGTTTTAACGCAGCGTTTAAAGAGGGCGAAATGTCAATCTCTCAAAAGCGTGGTGTAGTTACTCTAGTCCCAAAGGAAGACTCTGACCTAGCTGATCTCGCAAACTGGCGACCGATAACTTTACTTAATATGGATTACAAAATTGCGTCCAAAATTGTAGCCAGGAGAATAGAAAAATTTTTGACGCGCTTAATAAATCCAGATCAAACAGGTTTCATAAAAGGGAGGTATATAGGTCAAAATGTCAGGCTGATAAATGATATTCTTGAGCAAACAAAACTTCAAAACATTCCGGGATTACTTCTGCAACTTGATTTTCGTAAAGCGTTTGACACTATTGAATGGGATTTCATCCAAAAGACAATTACAGTATTTAATTTTGGTGACAATATCAAACGATGGATCACCACTCTTTACACCAATTCAGAAAGTGCAGTTTTAAACAACGGCTTTTGTACCAACTACTTTAAGCTATCAAGAGGAGTGAGGCAAGGCTGCCCGATGTCCCCCTATTTATTCATTCTTGCGGTTGAGCTGCTAGCTTGTAAGATTAGACAAGACAAGGAAATACATGGTATAACTATCTTTCGGAAAGAATTTAAAATAGGCCAATTCGCTGATGACACCACTCTCTTTTGCAAGGACACGGACACTGTGCAAAGAGCTATTGTACGATTGAATGATTTCGGTGATCTATCAGGTTTGCGACTTAATCCATCAAAAACAAAAGCAATGTGGCTGGGGCCCTGGAGGCATTGTAAAGAAAAACCTTTCGGATTCAAATGGCCAAATGAGCCGATAAGAGCCTTAGGGATATTCATATCCTATGATGAAAAAAAAAATGACCAATACAACTTTGAAGAAAAAGTTCAAAAAATAGATACTATTCACGGCATCTGGCAGTCTCGAAACCTTACACTATTTGGAAGATGTCTTATAACTAAAAGCCTTGGCATCTCGCAGCTAGTACATTCCACTTCGATTCTTGATATCCCTAAAAAATGCATTCAAGATGTAAATTCTATGATATTTAAATTTATATGGAAAAACAAGAAAGACAAAATCAATCGCAAAGTCATGTTTCAAGACTACGACAATGGAGGTCTACGTGCGCCTAGCATAGAAACTATGTCCAAATCACTCAAATTGGCATGGATCTCGAGATTTTTAATAAACGACCAAATGGGCAGTGAATCCTGGAAGGTTATTCCAAACCATTATTTCGATAAATATGGTGGCTTAAAATTCCTATTGCACTGTAACTATGATGAAAAGTTTCTCGAGCAGGCAAAATTTCCGCACTTCTACAAGCAGATGTTACTATATTTCTCTGAACTTAAAGCATTATATAATCCAAAATCTGATCAGGAATTGATCCTATTTAATAATAAAGAAATCCGAATTAACAGTCAAACCATCTTTTATCGGAGTTGGTTCAGTAGGAATATTATTTTTATCCACGATCTGTTGAAGGCGGATGGAAAAATTCTCCCTTACGCAGAGTTCATCCGAAAATACGAACTGAGCTGTAATTTCCTAACATACATGCAAGTTGTATCTGCAATACCTCAGACCCTCATCATTAAGGCAAGGATAAAATGTCCAGATAAAACTATTCTTCTTTCAGAATATGAGTTTCAGCTGTCTAGGGATAATACCATAAATTTACTTAAATTAAAAAACAGGGATTACTACTGGCTTTTGATAAATAAGGACAAGCAAGTATTGAAGGCAAGCGTAAAGTGGGAGAGAGATTTACAGTCAGACATGGTGCGGATTGACTCTTTTTTTAGTCGTGTAAAATATATTTCTAGAGAAAACAAGCTGAGAGAATTTTACTTCAAACTTTTGCACAGAATAGTTGTTACAAAGAGAGAACTGCATTTATTTGGTATTAAAAATGATATGCTTTGCATTTACTGTCGAGAAAATGATTCCATTATTCACACTTTTTCTAATTGTCAGTGGTCTAAAGAGTTTTTCTTGGAAGTTATTAAGTGGTTTAACAAAGAAAATGGCACCTCTTTCTCCTTATCCCCAATGGAAATTCTCTTCGGCACGAACTCCTCCAAGACTGACATGATTACCAATAATTTAAACTGTACCCTCCTCTTTGCTAAATATTACCTCTATACCCAAAAGCTAGCACAGAAAAATCTATCTTTAGAAGAATTTGTAGTTAAATTAAACTGTCGATCTCATTTAGAAAAATTCCCTCTGCAATCTAAAACATAAGTATTATATAAATTAAAACATACTGTTAACTATTGAAGTTATCAAATGATTAGTGCAGCTTCAGACTATAAACAAAAATTGAAATTGCCAACGCCAACCCAGTCTCGGAATGTCTAGTGTAGTGTATTGCTGTAACATCTTGTCATGTATTCCTTTGTATTGTAACCTTTCAAATTGCTTGTTAAGTAAATGTTTTGCATAAATAAATAAATAAAAAAAAAAAAAAAAAAAAAAACTTTATTTGAGTCTCAAACTCTTCCTTGAATCGGCAAAGATGTTTTGATAAACATTTTTCGCCTCACTCTTATAGCTTAGTAGCGAAGTAACACAGCGAGCATTCGGACCGACCATGCATAATGATTGCTTACTGATGAGGTGTTCATCACGAAAAGCTTTCACTGAATTTCATTTTAACAACTAACTACTTTCCTCTACTCGTGCGTCCAACAATTTGCGATTAATTTGTTTAAAATACTGACATCCATGACGACACAAAATACTGACATCCATGACGACGACACAAAATCGACAATTACTAGTGGCTCACAAAAATTTTAATACGGTCTCATTTGACTATTCTATATTGAATCTGATTGAGAATAACGACAACAATGGTAGCAGTGCATCTTATAACTCTTAAAAATCTTTTGCTCTCTTTTGTCTACTATATCTACACTTTATTACGGTTTGAATACTCGAGATATACTTGGGCTGCTTGTGGCTCCAAAATCCCGACTGATTCGATTTTTTGTCACCCAGTTCAGCTATTCCGGGATACAAACAATCAAAGGTTCCCTAATTAGTAATTGGAAATAATGATTTTAAGCATAACACAAAAGCAGGAGAAAGGCACAAGTAATGTAATGGTTAGACAAGTACATACATATACATACATACGTTTATTGACCACTTCCCCAAAGGGGCTTTTCAGTGCCAAATACAAAGAAAAAGATAAAAAATAAAAACATATACAAATTATTTAAAGTTACAATTACAAATCATTAGGGTATCAAGTAAGGATGGTTAGTAATGATCACGCCACTTCTATGAATAGACTCATATTCCCTATTTTTTGACACTCCTTGGAATCAGTTAGGTGACAGGTGTGTAACCCAGACACACAACATATAATTTTAGATGAATCAATAACCGACCGAATATATGGGTTAAAAGTGGAATAATACCCCTACCAAAGAAAGGTGACTTGAATGAGACCTCATCTGGATCCTCTGCTTAGAGTGAACCAAAATGGACTTCGTACGGGTAGATCCACACTACCGCAAATTTTAACTCTGCGTAGGCTCATAGAGGGAATAAAAGAAAAACAGCTACCTGCAATATTGACTTTCGCAGACTTCAGTAAAGCCTTTGATTCGATACATCGTGGAAAATTGATGGAGATTTTGAAGTAATATATCAAACACGAGGAACAGTGTTTCATCAGATTTCCAAACACCGAGAAGTGGATTGGAAAAACGAGGCGCAGCCGAGTTTTTTTAAACCACTTCAAGGTGTTTGGAAATCTGATGAAACACTGTTTCGAGTGTTTGATAAAGCTTCTCAAACTGATCGTTAAATGCGGAGAAAACGAAGGAATAAAATCGCCAAAATCTATGCAAATTAAGAAACGATTTCAAAACCTCCTTCACGGTAGTGATTTCCTTTTGTGTTATCGTCATGAATTATTAATGAGTTTGAGAAGGCATATCGAATTCCAACAATGATAGTGGATGCCATCAACATACTCTACAAGGATACCGAAGCACAGGTGATAACTCCTGATGGTGATACGGAATTCTTTGAAATTCTTGCGGGAGTTCTGCAAGGAGACACACTCGCACCTTTCCTATTTATCATAGCCCTGGATTATGCCCTTAGAGAAGCGACCAGAGAAACACACACTGGGTTCACGCTTACACCACGACAGAGTTCCCGTCACCTAGCAACATATATCACCGACACTGATTTCGCGGATGATCTTTCCCTAATTTCTGACTATCTTGAAGAGGCACAACTTCTCTTATTAAGACTGGAGGTTGCTGCGGAAACAGTTGGTCTGCATGTTAACTACAAGAAAACGGAATACATGCTGTACAATCAACCTGTAGGAGATCTTGTCACACTGGGAGGGAACAAATTAAAACAAGTAGATAACTTCAAATATCTTGGTTCGTGGATACAATCCAGTGAAAAGGACATGAATATAAGAATTGGACAAGCTTGGAGTGCACTCAACAAAATGATGAAAGTGTGGAAATCAAACCTAAAAAATCATCTTAAAGTAGGTTTCTTTCGGGCTACAGTTGAAAGCGTACTGCTTTATGGTGCTGAATGCTGGACGATGACTGGAAAGATGAGGAATAGACTAGATGGTACGTACACAAGAATGCTCAGAGCAGTTCTTGGAGTTTCCTGGAAGGAGCACAAAACCAACAAAGAACTGTACGGAAACCTTCCCAAGATCACAGATACACTGATGATCAGGAGGCTGCGGTTTATAGGACACTGTTGGAGAAAAAAGGATGAGGCGATAAGTGATCTACTACTCTGGGAACCGAAGCACGGCGCAAGAAAGAGAGGACGACCAGTAACAACATATGTAGACCAGCTGCGAAATGATACTGGTTTGAGCATTGCTGAACTGAAGAGCAATATGGAAAACCGGAAGGAATGGATGAAGCTAGTTAATGGATTTCGAGTTCGCTCGAAAATAGCAAGTAAGCAAGCAAGCAAGCAATACACCGCAGGACTTGAACAAGTACTGACGGGGCGCTTATTTCAAAGTTCGCATTTATTGTCTTTTTTGTAGCAGGTACTAGAAAGAGCAGATGAAGATTCAGGGCTCTCGCTAAGCGCGTGAAGAGAGTGAGGATTGCTCGGTGCGCGAATGGGAAGGGGAAGGTTTGCTCCGCGTTATCTTCGCGCGCTTCGCACCCGCACCCACGTACCTGCACTCAACTGACCCGCACCAGAACACGCACTCATCCCGTTCCCGCACCCGACCCGAATCGATCCCCTGTATCCAAATCCCTTTCCTCTTTCTTCCATCTTTTCAGCACAAGAGATCAATAAATAACCTAGAGCATCAGGCAGTCAAAATGAAGATTTTAAAAACGAATCAATGTTCTGCAATACAATACAGTGTAATGACTGTGCTGTTAAGTGGGACCAAGAAAAAATGTCTCCGAGACATTTTTTCTTGGTGGTGAGTCTTGGTGGAACTGTATACTGTATGTCCGTTTTGGACACCATAGGATACTCCTTTCGGCGAACTATCAACTACAAGACAAAATTCATTGTAATTATGTCCTATTGTCATTTACTCCTTAACGTCATAATTAAAACATTTTCTGATAAAGAGTGTCAACTTGGTAGACAATTGGCGTTCGCGCTGGTTTTTCTATCTTTTTGCTGCTACACCATGCTGACGAGACCCAATCAAACCAGCTCGAAACAGCTGTCTACGGTTGCATTTTGGCTTTTAGTTTGGGCTCTATCATGTCGTCGTCACGTTAAATATTCTACGTAGTATCAGCCTTGCTTACTTTACTTTGTGTTACTAATTTTGGCTGAATAGATCTTCTCTAGATCCTACGTACACCAGCAGCATTTTCGTTCGTGGTCCTTTACTTCTTATTCAGTTAATTTAGACTACGGGAAGTCACACTTTTTTTCGAGATAGCCGGGGAATTCGAGAACCGAGTTCGAGATAGGCAGTAGTAAATGACTGAAAAACAGTAAGAACAACCAAGGGGAACGAGGTTTAGTTCGAGATAGCGGGAGATTCGAAATAGCCGGTGTTCGGGAGTCTTCTGTATTGTCTGTAAACTTAAGGCACAGTCCACCACACAGACAAGAGGATGGTAAACCTGTGGTAAGACTGTGACATACATGACATGACAAAACGTGACATATGTCACTGTGAGTTTAGTCACGTGAGTTTGAGTTACATATTTTCCAACTTCGAAAATGCGATCGCAAGAAACAAATCCTTTTATTCCACGAAAAGATTCAGATTCCTACATGGAAATACAAGATGGTGTACACTATCACGCACTTGATTCACGGCTGCGCTTGGCTCGACAGCGGAGGAATAGACGTTGCGCATTGGCGTTTGTCGCCATTGTTTTTGTTGCCATCTTAGTTGGACTTCTGTACTATTATTTCTCTCGCAAAGTGAAGGAATACGAAGACATTATCACTGAAGAAACTCAAGAGATTGAAGTCCACATACAAAGTGGTGTAGTGCGTGGAAAATACGAGCGTGATGCTGTTGTGTTCAAAGGAATCCCGTATGCAGTCCCTCCAGTTCGGAATCTTCGTTGGAAGCCTTCTGTTTTCTGCGCTGTAAATGAATGCTGGAACGGTACTTTTAATGCGATTGAATTTGGAAGCATATGTGCTCAACAAGATGTTTTAAACAATATAGACCCCAGCAGAGTTGTCGGTAGCGAAGACTGCCTATTTATTAATGTTTGGACGCCAAAACGACGACCAAGTGAAAAACTCCTACCTGTGTTAGTTTATATTCATGGCGGTGATTTATTGTATGCATCAGGAGATTGGAAAGGACTACATCCACCGCCTGAATTGGTCTCTGAGATGAAGGTGGTTGGCGTCTCTATCAATTACAGGCTGAACGCGTTTGGCTTTCTTGCACTAAAGTCTTTAGCAGATGCCTCACCGTCAAAAACCTCGGGTAATTATGGATTTATGGATCAGATATTAGCATTAAAATGGGTGCAAGCAAATATTGGCAAATTTGGAGGTGATTCCGGATCGGTGACCCTTATTGGTCAAAGCTCTGGAGCGACATCTGAACTGGCACTTCTGGCATCGCCTGGTGCGGCTGGACTTTTTCATCGAGCAATTTTAATGTCCGCTTCACCCATTTTCAACAAGTCATCTGAAGATGCTTCCCATGACAACGAGGTTTTTGTTAAAAACTCTAACTGCACAAGAAACAGCTCATCTGCAGAGCGAGATTGCCTGTATTCACTTAGTCCCAAAAACATTGAGGATTCCATTCCATGGGACTTGTATCCTTACTGGCGCATGGCAGATGAGAACGATCTACCAACTAAAAACCTGTTTTTTGGTGCAATTGCTGTAGTTGACAAACTTGTTGTGCCACATCCACCTCTTGTCACTATGACAACAGGAGAAGCAAACGATGTACCAATTATCATTGGAACAACAGCACAAGAAATAAATTATCAGCCAGTTAAATACTTCAAAAATTCCACATGGACTGATTATAGTGCTTATGTTAAGCAAAAACTGTTTCCTTTTATTGGTGATAATGTCACTGAGGTGTTTAAAATGTACAACAAAACTCTGCCTGACGGTTCTGCTCCTTCTCTTCAGTATTCATACACCTCCATGGCATCTGATATACGATTAACTTGTCCAAACAATGTTCTGGCTCAAAATGTCTCTAGAGGCTTAAAGAGTCCAGTTTACCGTTATGTTGTGACAAATTCCCCTTCAAGGCCAGTAGATTTAGTTGGATTTCCAGCCACACTTGCCTGCCACATGTGGGATCTTGTTGCATTTTTTGGTTTTCCGAAAGGCTTCCATTATTCACCATCAAAGAAAGACCTGAGTTTTATGAGGGATCTGAGAAGAGAACTCGGTAAATTCATTCATAATAAAACTTTTGAAAGTTGGCGTGATTATCCTCAAAATACTGCACTTTTTACAGACAGAGGCTTGCAGGTTCTTGGAGAAGGTGGATTTCACAAGACGGAGTGTGACTTCTGGCTTGATAATGCATTCTTCCCATATGCATGGATAAATTAGAGTATATACATGTACAGTTGAACAGTCCATAAGCAATTGCCCAAAGTGCAAAGCTTAGGTAGTCACTCACAAGAGCTCAGACCACAGGGGCCTAATAACTTTGATTAATATAACTTTGAGTAATAATAATAATAATAATAATAATAATAATAATAATAATAATAATAATAATAATATGACTTTTTAGTAAAAGTAATTGGACTGAGTGGAGTACAATTCAGGGAGTAATCGGGCAAGCAGTTTTCAATAATTTTGGCGGAGCATAGTGCGAAGACGATTTGAAATTAACAAGCACAATTACCCCTGAATTGTACGACACAAAATTCAATTCATTGCATCAATAACAAAATTCAAGATTAAAAAGTCTATGTGGACTTTTTTGTACTCAAAACGCCAAGGATATTTTCTATCAGTTGAAAGGAGGAGGAAAACAGCAAAAAAGAACCCATTTAAGTGCAACTGATTGATGTGCATGCAACACAGGTGTCCAAATACAGCTATCCAATTACAAAAACCATGGATAGCTGTAATAGGACACCTACGTGACCGTCGCCAATTGTGTAAGAAATAGTTGGTGGATGACTAATCACAGTTGAGAATTTTACTATTGATACGATAATTGGAATTATTTTACTGTAACACATTCACTTTGCATCTGTAATGGCATCAAATATTTTTGTGATCTAAAAATTTGGCTGCATTCGCAGTAATATGAGTAATAGCATACAAGGAAAAATATGCAAATTTTCACTTGATCGATGGGCTGTAAACATTGAGACCTAATTCTCACCTAAACACAAGCAATTCTGTCAAACATGAAGTCATATGGAAATTACAAATAATTGTGTGTAATATGAAGTGCCCAAGATCCGAGTTACGTGCATTTCTGGACATAAGTGCAGTGTGTTGTTAGGGGGGATTCCATAGCCAACGAAATCCAACGACTAACCTATAGCACTCCCTATATAACCAACAAGGGCAAATTAAGGACCCCTAGGCACTGCGGAAATTTTTATTCTGGGCTCCGTGCACCAAGAGATGTTCAGGTCCCCATCGTCCCATTTTGCAAGAAAAATGTAACAATGACTTTGTAGCAGTAAATCCACTAAGAGGCTCTTGACTTCACCTACTAATACTAACTAGTAATGTCAATAGCAACTTCTACATTCGAATAAGTTAAATACACTAATCCTCATTACTTACATTTGTGAAATTATCTTAACGAATTAAAGGTCCATATGGTTTATTTTGTTATATATTTTTGTCAAGAGGTAATTGCACATTACCCATGCAGTTTTTCTCACACGCTTTTTCTTAAACGATTACTTGTCTCCTCTTTTAAGTGTATTCGCAGTTTCAATGTTTAAATGGGTTTTCTGGAGCTCAGTTCCCTGGGGCACCCGCTTAAAGCCCCTTTGCTTATTCCGTCACTGCGAGGTGGAAAGCTCAACGCAAACAAATCGGGTACGGTGCAGGAAACTATTCAAATATGTCCTCGCGGAAATGAACTAATGAATACACATTTATATTTCACGGCTTATTGCATTTCATCATAGGAGGCATTGCACCGAAGACATTTCATTTTGTTCTTGACAGCGCATAAGGAAATTGATTAAACGTTTTCCAAGCCAGTACAGCACTTTGCTATATAGGAAAGTCAAGAAAACTTGGACCCTAATCATATAACCTTTGGAGGCCATTTAAAACTCAGAAGGATAAAGATTCCACCTGGTATCACCATAAATCTCGTTTTGCTGGTTGTCTGGGTAATCACAATAGCAGTGGCCATTACACATTTTGCAACAAAGAACTCATTATTGTCATTATTGCAACATTCCAATGTCGACATGAAGGTGAACTATTAAGAAATGATTGGCACTAACTAAATTTAACGTTAATTCCGTCTAAATATAACAGTTATGATAAATCTATAAAACGGGGGGTGACAACTCTAATAAACGCTGTTTCAGCACTACTGTGTGGAATTGAAAGTTGTCCCGAAAATTTGGAATATCTTCCCGATTTTTTCGGAGACATTCTCGCAAAAATTTCAAACTTCCCGAAATTTTAACAACATTATCTCATGTTTCCCCGAAAAGTTTTCAAGTCTCCCGATTCCCGGCAAAATCTTCAGATTCCCGGAAGAATTTTGTTTTTCTCCCGAAACAGGCCTTCTTAGAGTTGTCAACCCCCGTTATAAATGTCAAGCATTTCGTATTTGCAGGAAATTAAAAATATTAAGATTATTTTTAGCTGTTTGCTTTTCTAGCTCGTGTTGTATTGGGTGTATTCCACCAAATAACAACGGTAGCATGTTGCCAGATGCTTCTTGTAATGAACAAAAGCTCATACAACAGTCCTTTCCTCCTCACTCTAATGTGTACTTTACCTATTCCATGTTGACCTTGACCAAGCACAGGATTCCCACGCTCAATGGGTGTTTAATGGACCGACTCAGGAGCTCCGGACCGACTATATAATCTGACCTAGTTTATTTAAACGTTGTGAGTGTTGTAATTTGAGCGCCACAGTAACCGTTGCATAACAGAAATTATAAGGATTTGTATGTGAAATATTCCTCTTGTTCGTAGATGTACGAAATTACTAATAAAGTCGTCCTTTGAGCTTCGCTTCTTAGGGTGCAAAACCGGCCCGCTCAGAAAAGCTTCAAACCGCCACGAAGACACCTGAAATGCCATAGAAACGCCCACTGGACTTGGGTTACCTACGGACCGAGGAAATGATCGATAAAAATGGGAATCCTGTTTCTTTCAAGAGTTGAAGTTGAAAATTTAAGGTGGCTCTGAACCCCTCTTACAGATTTTTTTTTAAACTTTGCCAAACGTTGCGTCTTATCCTACTGATCAAAATTCGACAATAAAAAATGGGGTTCACCAAGTCATTTTTTTGAGTTATTAACGCTTAAAGCTAAAATTAAGGGTGTTTTCAGCACGTTATAATGTTGCTATAGTAACATATTGTGTCACAAAAATGATAACAACGTGTTCACCAATCATTGGGCATTCGTTTGATATCATGATTGTAGCATCAACTGATAAAGAGTGGTTTTAATGACCCATCGAAATCTAAGTCTTGGAAAATGCTGGAAACTGTTGGGAGCCACCTTAAACGATTACTTTTCTCTTCTTTAAGTGTATTTGCAGTTTCAATGTTTAAATGGGGTTTTCTGGAGCTCAGTTAACTGGGGCACCCGCCCCCTTGCCTTTATCCGTTACTGCAGGGTGGAGAGCTCAACGCAAACAAATCGGGTGCAGAAAATTACTCAAATATGTCCTTGCGGAAATGAACTAATTAATTCATCTTTATATTTCACGGCTAAGTGCATTTCATCATAGGAGGCATTGCACCGAAGACATTTCATTCTATTCTTGACTAAGCGCATAAGGAAATTGATATACTGTTTTCCTGGCTATTACAGCACTTTTGCAATGGAGGAAAGTCAAGAAAACTTGGACCCTAACCATTTAACCTTTGGAGGCCGTTTGAAACTCAGAAGGATAAAGATTCCTCCTGGTGTCACCATAAATCTTATTTTGGCGGTCGTCTGGGTTATCGCTATGGTAGTGGCTATTACATATTTTGCAACAAGGAAAGAAGACGAAGACCGTGTGGAAATAGTCGAGATTCAGCCTGGTGAGGTTTGGGGAAGACAGGAAGGAGGCGCGCTTGTTTTCAAGGGCATTCCGTACGCAAAACCGGCTGTTGGAGAACGACGCTGGAAGCCGCCGATTCCTTGTGAAAAGGACACTTGTTGGAGTGATCCATTTGATGCAGGTGAATTTGGAAACATTTGCGCTCAACAAGATTTACTGGGAACCACTGGAAAGGTAGAAAACGTGATTGGAATTGAAGATTGCTTGTTCATCAATGTCTGGACGCCAAAGGAAAGACCTAACGGACAGCTTCTCCCAGTACTGGTGTTTATTCACGGTGGTTACCTGTTGTACTTATCAGGCAACTGGAAAGGAATCCATCCATCGCCTGAAATGGTCGTCAACATGAGCATTGTTGGTGTTTCGTTTAACTACAGGCTCAACGCGTTTGGTTTTCTTACCTTGGAGTCCTTAGCAGATGTCTCGCCGTCAAAAACCTCAGGTAATTATGGATTTATGGATCAGATATTAGCACTGAAGTGGGTTCAAGCAAACATTAAGAAATTTGGCGGCGACCCGGATTCTGTGACACTGATGGGATCTAGTTCTGGCGGGACATCTGGGCTGGCACTACTTGCCTCACGAAAGGCGACTGGACTTTTCCATCGAGCGATTCTAATGAGTGCCTCGGCTATTTTCAACAAGTCATCAGAAAATGCTGCTCTTGACAACAAAATCTTCCTTAAAAACTCTAGTTGCGATAAACAAAGCTTCATAGCTGAGAGAAAGTGTTTGTATAAGCTGACTCCCAGAGAAATTCAAGATGCTATTCCGTGGGAGGAGTTTCCAAATTGGCGAATGGATGACTTGCTGGATTTACCAACATACGGCCGGTTTGCAGGAGCTGTCGCGGTAGTTGACACAGATGTCGTACCAGCGCCTCCTCTTGTTGCTATGACAACAGGGAAAGCAAACGATGTCCCATTAATCATTGGAACCACTGCACAAGAAAGCGATGTAGCACCACCCAAGGTATTTGACAACTCCCACTTTGCGGTCGATTTTACTGACCATGTAAACAAAACACTTGGGTCGTTTACTAAAGTAAATGTTAGCCAGATTCTGAAACTGTACGAAATGACAAATGACACTAATTTCAAATTCACTTCTATGGTAAGCGATGTCCGAGCCACTTGTCCCAACAATATAGTGGCGAAGAACGCATCCGACGGTTTCGAAAGCCCTGTTTACAGATACGTGGTAACAAATCGCCCTTCCAGTGCTGTCAATCTATTCGGTTTCAACGCCACGTTTGCCCTCCACATGTGGGATCTGGTAGCGTTCTTCGGCTTCCCAAGCGAAATTGGTTACCAGCCCTCCCCGAAAGACAAGGAATTCATGAACGATCTGAGAAGGGAATTCGGCGAATTTATAAAGAAAGGAAAAGTGAAAACAGAATCGTGGGAAGAGTATCCTATCAATACCGCTCGCTTCACTGACATAGGATTAAAAGTACCTGAGGTTGAGTACCACAAGGATCAGTGCGACTTCTGGTTAAGCAATGGATTCTTTTCCTATGCCTGGATCAACTAAAGGATGATGTCATAGTCCGATGCGGTTATTTACTGCACTAGTAAATAATTCCTTGTACTTTAGGAATATTATTAGCCTGCACCACCCACGCATTTAAAACAGTATCTAGTGTACGATATATAAAAGCACCAGTTTTCTGTGAGATTGCACTGTGCGACATTTTTGTGCGCTTTAGTTTTTTTCTTTTACAGTTAATCTCGAACTTTGACTCGAAATAAGAAAAGCATTTAAGTTTAAAGAGCTTAGATAATGTGGATAAATCAAATAGTCCACCCTAATGTGATTTCGATCAACCTTATCTGCAGCTGGCTTGGGTGGGGTCACGAGAGTGTGTGATACAGGTCTGATGCTACGCCAGTGACGCCACGAGTCACGCACGCTCATGTAATGGCGTTGCCCAAACAAGATCCAACTTTCCCTGTAGGTTTTTGTTACCACTAAGTATATTCAGTTAACAAAAAAAAAATTAAAAACAAAAGCAAACAAAGCAACAAACAAACTAAATACTTGATATCTAATCTAATGCTAGTTTTGGTAAGGAAATGATAAATCGTCAGCAAACTCCGTTTTTCTTAAGGTTACAGTGTACCTTCAGATCGAAAATTTATTGAAAAAATTTTTTTGGCGTTAAAATAAAGTTTACAGAATGAACTTTCGTCCAAAAAAAAAGTATCGAAAAATAGTGAAAATTGACGGAGAAATGACGGTATAACTTTTGTGGGCGGAGTTTGTTTATTAAGCGATATGTTTTTTTAAGCGCCGTTTTCTCAAAGTTAATTTTTCGCTTGTTGGGGACACTTTAAAGAGCTACAACTCAAAGGGAATTTGTTCGATTTTCCTTAAATTTGGACAGAAGCTAGGCTAACATATAATCAACAAAAACGTGTCGGCGAATTTCTTAATTCCGAAAACTTTTTCGTCAAGAGGCATTTCCGTGCGATCATTCCAATTTTTTTTCTCCCCTTTTCGAAAATATTCTGTAACTTTTCACTGCAATTGAATATGGAAAGTCGCCGACAAGTTTTTCTAGCGCTTCGTGTCCGGAAATCCGAGAACAAATCAAATTAGCAAAATATAATAATCGCTTTGAGTTATAGCGTTTTAAAGCTGATTCGGACGTTTGAATTTAGACGTCGTAAAAAATTCGACAATTCATTTTATTACCAAATGGCTTCCATATTTAGATAGCCAGCTCTATAAGCTTTAATTTGATATCTGGGTTTAGGTATATTAAGTGTAATCTTAAGACGCTAGAGCTGTTATACTGGAGACACCCCCGAAGGTACACTGTAACCTTAAAATAGTTGCAAATAAAGGGAAAAGAAAAAGGCCTGGCAGTACAGATCGATACAGACATAGCTTTTTTATCATTGATAAGAACCAGTCTTTGCGGACTGGCCTGTATATTCAACAAGCGCAATAATTAAAGATAGTGAGTGGTGTTTTTTAGGGGTTTTGCTGGTGGATTTGCCATCATATGGTAATTTTTTCTAATCTTTGGGTAATCAGAAGACTAAAGCAGGAATCTTGTAAGCTTTTTAGAAGTTACAACTGTAAGTGTTCTGAATACAAAACATTACGTTGGACAAAGGGTATGATAAGGTTCGTTTTCGTAATTATTTTCATTTTTTATCATCATGATTTTTTTTAAAAAATAAAGTTTTGTAATCTTTGTTGTTAATTCTATTCTGCATTTCGTTCTACGGTTCTCTATTCTGTTCTACTCAGTGTTTATATATATAATTTTTATTATATATTCTAGTCTATCACAGTGGTTATAAATGCGTGCCATGATTGAATACGAAAATGCGGTTTTATCAACTGACGAGATGTATAAGATAAATTGGCCACTGTAAACAGATTCAATTCATTGTGATTATATTGAATAGAAGCAAAAAAACGGCAAACTGATCCTTACGGCAGAAAAACAGAAGCAGAAGCAGAAGCAAATAAAATAAAATAAAAGTGGAATATAATAGTGCCCAATATTTCGCTTAGCAAAACAAAGTCGCTTTGTTTCGCAAAGCTTCTTCAGGGGCTAGCACTATATATTTGTTTCTGCTTCTGCTTCTGTTTTTCTGCCGTAAGGATCAGTTTGCCGTTTTTTGCTTCACTTCATGTATTAGTACTGATCTAGGTCTGGAAACCAGATCCGGCCATTCTCAACGGTTTGTTGCAGTGATCGTGCATTCTATGTTTCTTTTTATATTGAATAGCATGGCTATATACGATTTGCATAAGGAAGTTATTCTCTTTAAAAACGTTTTGTTATGTATATAAAAACCGTCCCTTCAGGCATAAATCAAACAATAATCTAAGCTACCAAGAAATGGACTCGATAATCTAGGAGCATGTCACACTTAATAGTCTTAATAATCAGTGTAAATATAGATAAGCTTTTCTTGATGCCCTGTTATTACTTTATCAGACCTTATCACTGTCAGACGACATCAATAGTATTGTTTTTTAGGGGGGTTTGGGGTGGGGGGGGGGGGTGGAGGGGGGGGGGGTAAGGGTTACGCAGCGCCGCCACTATTCATGGCTATTGTTCAAAAATGTTTTCAACCTTTTTTGGCAAGAACAATGTAAGGAAAAATGTGATGTTATTAATAAGCCGGAAGATGAGAAAAATACTTCTTTCGATAATACGTTTCCACTGGAATATTTAATTTTGCTTCTAATTTATGGTAAGTTTAATTTTTGATAAAGGCATTTGGAGTGTTTCAAGTGTTTATATAAACAATGGGGGTGAAATATCGACAATCTTAAATTCATTTTAAAACATAAACATTATCACATGAAAAATTAGTCCCTTACGCAGCCGTTTCGCGACGACACAAACAACGCCTGCGTAGAGACTAATGACACATACAAGAGTTACAGTGAACAGATAAAAGTATACATCCAAAATTCAACTTCATGAACCAGTGAACTGATAAAGAATGTTAAATTTCACGAACCACTATACGTACCTGTGATAAAGAGGTCAAAACCCTTTTTGTCTGCCATGTGCACGTAATTTGCATTCTAGAATACCGGAAATGTAACTTTTTAGATTCCTTTCTTCGTGATCGTTTTTTTCTTTATAAATTTTTAACAACTTATTAAGATGACCTAAAAGTTATATTGTACGGATGCTTTTTATCATAACTAAAACCATGCCTTCTTAGTTTTTCTTAGGAGGGGAAAACAGAGCAAAAGTGTGACAGTCCTATACACATATAACAACAAACTCCATCACACGATCCAAGGTTGTTTTATCGTTACTACGTTTTCCAGCACCTCAGACCGAACCTGGCCGTGCGTCTGCATGTTTGTCTGCTGTTTATTGACTCTTTTTTTCGTCTCGAACTGCAACTTGAATTTTCACAGTTGCAAAAACTAAACTATGAGGTTAATTTAATCAGTTTAAACATACAAAATTTCGATAGATACATGCACTTTCTGTTGGCGCGCTTAGGGATGGACCATTAGAAAAGTGATGGGGGGGGGGGGGGGTGGGAACTTTGGGAGAGGCAAGAAATTTTTTTTTTGTCCACCTAAGGTGGAAATTTTTTTTTTTTTCACTCGATGGCTGGAATATTTTTTTTTTAATAGTTTATTTTGTAATTGTCCTTGGGCAGATTTTTTTTTTTTTTGCGATAATGCGTGGGAATATTTTTTTTTTCTTAATAATTTACTGGGGAAATTTTTTTTTTTTTGCTTTTGCCCCACCCCCCCCCCCCCATCACTTTTCTAATGGTCCATCCCTTATCAGATGAGCAACCTGATACCCCTGTGCATTTTGCTGGGGTCAAGACAGTGTGTGAGTCACGTCAGGCGAGTATAGGTGGTTTTCATGTTACGTCATCGCCGCCATGCTGGTGGACATAAACAATAGTTCTCTCATTAGCTCCTTTTGTTCGTCCACCAGCATTTGTTCGTTTCACTATTGTTATCTATGTCTCTAGAGATTGATTGCAAACCACCTATAGTACTGTCGAATATGCCACGAATGAAGACGCGAACCACTAGTATTCGTGCATATGGTCTATCAAAGTGTCCCACACTGAGCCATTTTCTTTGTAGGCTGATCTTGTGTATTCTCAGTCTTTAAGAACATTGGTGAGGTCTAGTGAGAGGTTTTCTCATCACAGCACATTTGCGATGGAAGAAAGATTAGACACTAACTACGGAGGCCATTCAAATCCAAGAAGGAGAACAATTTGTCCTGTTCTCATCGTAAATCTCGTATTGCTAGTAATGGCAGTGGCTATTACATATTTTGCAACAAGGAAAGAAGACGAAGACCGTGTTGAAATAATCGCGGAGATTCAGGCTGGTGAGGTTTGGGGAAGACAGGAAGGAGACGCGCTTGTTTTCAAGGGTATTCCGTACGCAAAACCTGCTGTTGGAGAACAACGTTGGAAGCCGCCGATACCTTGTGAAAAGAACACATGTTGGAGTGACCCATTTGATGCAGGTGAATTTGGAAACATTTGTGCTCAACAAGATTTCCTAAACACAACGGAGGACCCACAAAACGTTATTGGAAGTGAAGATTGCTTGTTCATCAACATCTGGACGCCAAAGGAAAGACCTAACGGACAGCTTCTACCAGTCCTGGTGTTTATTCACGGTGGTTTATTGTTGTACTTATCAGGAAACTGGAAAGGAATCCATCCATCGCCTGAAATGGTCGTCAACATGAGCATTGTTGGTGTTTCATTTAACTACAGGCTCAACGCGTTTGGTTTTCTTGCCTTGAAGTCCTTAGCAGATGCTTCGCCGTCAAAAACCTCAGGTAATTATGGATTTATGGATCAAATATTAGCACTGAAGTGGGTTCAAGCAAACATTAAGAAATTTGGCGGCGACCCGGATTCTGTGACACTGATGGGATCTAGTTCTGGCGGGACATCTGGGCTGGCACTACTTGCCTCACGAAAGGCGACTGGACTTTTCCATCGAGCGATTCTTATGAGTGGCTCGGCTATTTTTAACAAATCATCAGAAAAAGCTGCTCTTGACAACAAAATCTTCGTTAACGACTCTAATTGCGAAAAGCATAGCTTCACAGCTGAGAGAAAGTGTTTGTATAAGTTGACTCCCAGGCAAATTCAAGATGCTATTCCATGGCTTGAGTATCCAAACTGGCGAATGGACGAATTGCTGGATATACCAACATACGGTCGGTTTGCAGGCGCAGTCGCAGTAGTTGACAAAGATATCGTACCAGAGCCTCCTCTTGTTGCCATGGCAGCAGGAAGAGCTAACGATGTCCCATTAATCATTGGAACCACTGCACAAGAAATCGATCTAGCACCACCTAAGGTCTTTAACAATTTCCAGTTTGCGAATTTTACTGAGTATGTGAACAAAACACTCGGTACTTTTCCTAAAGTCAACGTTACCCAGATTCTGAAGCTGTACGGACTCACCAATGACACTGGTTTCTCTGGGTCTTTTGAGAATTCCATTCAGTTCAAATTCACATCGATGGTGAGTGATGTCCGAGCATCTTGCCCATACAATGTAGTGGCGAAGAATGCATCCGAAGGTTTCAAAAGTCCTGTTTACAGATATGTGGTAACCAATCGTCCTTCTAAAGCTGTTAATTTATTCGGTTTTCCAAGCACGTTCGCCTTCCACTTGTGGGATCTGGTAGCGTTCTTCGGCTTTCCGAGTGAGATTGGTTACCAGCCCTCCGCGAAAGACGAGAAATTCATGAACGATCTGAGAAGGGAATTTGGCGAATTTATGAAGAAAGGAAAAGTGAAAACAGAATCGTGGAAAGAGTATCCCATCAATACCGCTCTCTTCACTGACACCGGATTAAAAATACCTGAGGTCGAGTACCACAAGGATCAGTGCGACTTCTGGTTGAGCAATGGATTTTTTTCCTATGCCAGGATTAACTAAAGGAGAACTGTCAATTTCAGTTAATTTACTCATGAGTGTGTCAGTATATTGACCTGTATCTTTCATACTACAGAACCTCGTAGTTGTTTAATAGGAAAGGAATATTAGCCTGTACTATCTAGTTGTTAAACACAACTTGATAACTAGAGTAGGGTATAAAGTATCAATTTTGAATTCAGTTTTTCACCTCAGTTTACAGCTATAGATTGCATGGTACATATTTTGCGCCTCACTTCTTTTGGACAGCATACTCTTGAATCGAACTTTGATTTGGAATCCGTTATAAAAACGCATTCATGATTAGAGAGCTCAAACTATGTTAATTAAAAAGTGTACCCTTACTAATGTGGTTTCGATCAACCCTTGATAACCTGTAAGTGAATTTTCGAGCTCTGAACAAACATGCAAACAAAATTGAGAAAACGTCAGCAAACTGAGACTCAACTGACACTAAAAGGAATTAAAAAGACAAAAGCCTGGGAGTACAGACATAGCCTTTTTTATCATTAGAAATAAACCGTCTTTGCGGACTGGCCAGTATTTTCAACAAGCACAATAATTAATGCGAGTGTTCGAATATTTAGGTTTTTGCGTTTTTCAATCTTAGGGATTTTTTTTTATCTTAGCTGGCATACCAATACAGGCTTTTTACAACAATAGTGTTCAGAATACAAAACGAGGAACTCGTGGGAGCAATGTGTTAAAGAAGGGTACGGATTAGTTCTGTTTTTGTATTTCTATCGGCATGATTTTTTTAAACCATAATTGTTATCTAGATAAACCACAGTATGTCTAAAAAAATACAGTATTTTCATTGTTCTGTTTTTGGTTCTGTTCTATTCTATTACGTATTCTATTCTACGATCTTTTATTGAATTCTACTCTACCTGACTCTATTCAGTTCTCTTCTGTTCTGTTCTCTGTTTATTGTATTTTATAACATTCTATTCAATTCACTAAAACAAGTGCAAAAATGACACGTCATTAAGGTCATTAAGCTTACATTCTTGTGACCTCTTCTGAGCGCGCCTCTGGAAAATCATTTTTAGAAGGAGTTGACTGTCGTATATAAAAAAAAAAAGTTATTCAGCGGAAAGGAAGTTACTTCATATGTTTTTTAAAATACAGTTATAAAACCGTCCTACTTCTTGCGCAGAAACCCCACTAAATATAAAAGATTTATATTTCTAAAGAGAACTGCTACGGCCTACAGTCGCTACGGCCAAATACTTCCAGGAAGACTGGGTACAAGTAATTGACCAATCACGTGCGACCACGACAATGTGCGCCAACACTGAAATGAGCTGCGGTTGACTTCTTTAAAACAGAGAGAAACCGAAAATTAAGGCAAAACATCGCTGGTGTCAGGCACAAAATGTGTAGTTTAAGTCAACTTTTCTCCTCGTTACATTTAATTTTCTTCAGTTTGGAGCTCAAGATAATTGGTGAGTCCTGTTCATATACCAGATTTGATGTCTGGTGGATTTTCGAGCAATCAGTTTCTCGAAAAATTGACACAAATGAAATCTAAAGTTGTGATGACGTGCCTATATAAATTCTTACAGGGGTTTCCAGCAAATTATCGGCACCGGAGGTTGAAAATCATTTAGAACAAGGCAAGAAATTGCTAGCTACAGGACAACTTAGCGATGCTTTAGTGCATTATCATGCTGCAGTGGGTGAGTGGAAATGTTTGGAGTTACATTTGTCAGAGTAGTTTTATAAATTCGAACCGGCTCGTACTCATGGAGTCGTTTCTGTCCGAATTTAACATTGTCGCTATCGAAGCGGTAAAATTATTTCTTTTCTTTCTGAAATTGTTAATCGAGGATATTTCAACTACATTTAATAATTCTTAGTTTATTTTTTATTTTCAAGTTCTATAAATTACAGTTTTCAGTCGGTCTTTATCATACTCGACCATCTGGGTTAGTTGTTTATATCTGTGCTACTATAACGTAACAATTTGTTTTTGGACACTCAAGATATATTACAGTTTCTCAAAACTATTCAGTCTTTAATTTGAATTTAATAAAGGTCGTCTGTAGGACAAAAAGCGATCTATTTTGCTCGCGATCACCAAGCCATAAATTGTGTTAAACTGATTAGATCACAAAACGAATCACTTTAATTTCACACGCTTGTTTATTTATATTAAAGCAATCGTATGTGTCAGAGTAGTTTAATAGTTACCCGCTCCTACTCAAAGCATAAATAAAGTTTAAGAAGATTTGTGGCATATGGTTGGAGACAGAAATAGGACGTAGAACTTTTTTCTATGTTGTTTTGTAGGGTAACCAGCGGTTTTTAATTTGACGTCGTGCCGCGTGAAAATTGCGCGAAATTCGACCAATAGGAAGTTGCCAGGAGTTGTCATGCAAATCTCTTGACTTGAGTGGAGATATATAATAGCTGCAAATTCTTTTTTCCCAATATTTTTCATTTGCTGTATCCTCAAGAAAGATTTTACTATCAAATTTAAAGCACATTTTAATACAAAAATGTGAACCTGAAATATTTCCCATTTGTGATGCAATTATTTTGCAAAGCAGACTTTGCTAAACCCAGAGAAAAGACCAGGGGCAGATCCAGGAATTTCTGAAAGGGGGGGGGGGGGTCCGGGTGCATGCCTCCCCGGAAAATATTTCTGATTTTACCCTCTGAAGCGCCATTTCCATCATTCCTGAAACTCGAAAAGCGTCTGTTAAGTCAAAAAATTAACAATAAGTCAATTGGTGGAAGTGAAACAACTACGTATAAAACAATTTTATTCTATTATTTTTATGAACCACAAGGGAGACACAGGTCTGAAAGACCCTCCCCCTGGATCCGCCACTGAAGACCTAGCTTGCAGCAAATCCCCTTGTAGTTTAATCGTTGAGTTACCCAGGCAGTATACATTGGCAGTCAAAAAGTCAGTGAATCCCGTCGAGAAGTGTGATTTTATTTCATTGAAGTGCCATGCTTGAGACCCATTGGATACAGTTTATACGAGTGAGCTTACAGCAAGTACCATTAACTTGTAACGCATCGCATCCTGTTGCCTTGAAATCCTGTCAGAACTCAAACCTTTTTAATGTCTTTGATTGATGTCCACTAAAAACGCAACTTAATCTGCCTCTTTTGAAGGCAGTGGGTCTCATGTTATTGGTAACTGCTGTAATATTATCATTGTTATGTTATCACATGACATATTTATTACTCAGATGCTGTCATAAAATTTACTACATCATAATGTAATATCAAGCTATTACCAAATTTTGAGTTAGAAAATATCAATCTCCTCAGTTATTTTTAATTAAGAAAATACTTTCTGTTGCACGTGCAGGCATTGACTTTTTTTCTGTTTTTGTTTTTCAGAGGGTGACCCAGAAAATTTTTTAACATATTTTAAGAGAGCTACAGTATTTCTTGCTATGGGCCGTTCAAAGGCTGCTTTACCTGATTTAGATCGAGTTCTGGAGCTAAGACCAGACTTTTTTCAGGTAAGGTTCCCCAATTGGGGAAGAAGATAAGACATGGGTGCATGGAGATATGAAGGTTTTTCTTAGAGTGTTCAACTCAATATCTCACAAGTGAGCACAGAGAAATAGTGAGATATTGAGCTGAACATGAGAAGAGAAATGTCATATCTCCAAGCAGCGATGTATTAATTTGTTTATTATATAAACAACACTAATTATGAATTTTTAATTTTTCAAAGATTTCCAGAGATTTTCAAAAATTCTCCAAACACTGTACGAAAGTTTAACAATGTTACCCATCATTTTCTGAAAAATTTCTGAAGATTGCCGAAGATGTCTGAAGATTTCTAAGGAAGATCGGAAGATGTGTCGATTGTTGACCAACACTTTTTAACTCATTTGATATCAATAGTAATAACGGCAAACAAGGTTGCTAATGTGAAAATAGGTGTATTGATATTTTCTGGAACAACTGGTTAATCTCACAGGTGACTCTGACTTTGAAAGCTGTAGTACATTGCTTATTTGGGAATACAATATTACAAATGGTTTGTATTGTTCAATTCCAGGCACGGTTACAACGAGGAAACGTTTTACTTAAACAAGGAAGACTAGATGAAGCGCACATTGATTATGAGGCAGTGGTAGGTATAATTTGCTATAGAAGAATTAAATGGTATGTCAACAAATAGTTACTCGAGATATCTTAAACCTGGGGTCAATTCAATAAAACTTTTACAAGTGTAATTTACAATTGTTGCCATTGTTTCAGAGGTTGAAAACAATAGCAGCACTTGTAAATTACACTTATAAAAGTTTTATTGAATTGACCCCTAGTTGTTTTTAACTTCCTGATATCACAAATCAAATATAGCAGGATTTAAGATAAAAGTAAAAATTAAATACGAAATAGAAAAATATATATGCTTTAAGAATAACACTGTAAGCCAATTTAACAAGAAATGGTCATTGACGTCGGGCTGTGTAATTTAATAACTATGTCAGACTGCTGCTACATTGGCTACTATTATTATGTTTAATGAGTATATAGGGTTTTGTAATTTTTAAGGTTAATTGTGTTAGTACGTCTCTGTAATTTAACGTAGATATTGTTTGTAGGTGTTATGTGTAGTATTATTTTATCTTGTATTGTATGTAGTAAGCTGTAAGTATTAAGTGTACTGTTCAATAAAAGCATTATTATTATTAAAAAAAATCAAATCCTGTAAAGTAAATCTTTTATGAGATGACTTTGTGTGTAGTATCACTTACATATAAGTTTATAACTCGTGTGAAGAAATTTTAGTGACATACCCTGAAAAAAATTAGATCACTTTTTAACTTGTGAATGTGCAAAGTTTTGAACAAGTTCTGGCATTTGGGTAGAAACTTCACTTGATCAATTGCTTGATCAGCTGTAAACATTAAATGGCCCTGTGATGTGTAATGGTCATGCAGATGGTGTTAGAGGGAGGGAGGGAAGGGTGGGGAGTTGGATGTGGGGGGTAGGGGGTCTGTAGACAAAACGCCTAGGGGAGGGGATGGTCAGTAGGTGTGCAGAATATTTTATTGAGGGCATTTCGTATTCATGGGTTGGCTCATAAGAGCCTTTGATTATCTATAAAACAGTTGTTAAGATTTTTATTGTTTTTTATTTGCCAGTTACGGAAAAGTCCTGAGAACCCTGAAGCACTGCAGCAGGTTTGTAGCTAATTTGGAAAGAAACAAAAATATTTATTCTACTTTTCCTATCTGTTTCCATTTTATTTACTTGTTTGTTTGATTTTCAGTTAAGCATAATAGAGCCGATCAAAAGAGATGTTATAGAAGCTAGGGATGCAATGAACATGGGAGATTATCCAAGGGCTATAGAAGTCTTAGGGAAAGCAATTGAGGTAATGTCATAATTCATTGATTGACAGTAACTGGGTTGAAACGTGCGACTGTCTCTTGTACGCTTCAAAACAAGCTTCTGATTATTCAATTTGCTTAGAAGTTGTTACAACCATATTTGGAAAACCAAGACAAAACTATTCACCAATCAATTTGCTAGAACAACTTGCTTCCAATCTCAAAGGAACCGAGGGGTTTCCAAATATGGTACTAAACAAAAAATGAATAATCGGAAGCTGTGAATGCGCATTACACGTTTCAACCCACTTATGGGTTTCTGTGTGTTTATGACAAGGCTTGACTTTTAGCAAGAAAATCAAGGGCTCATGATGTTGTAGTGTGGATGTTTTCATACAGTACACTCCTGCTTTTGCAAACACCAGCTTATCTAATGAAACAATGGAGCTTAGTGTCTTATTTAACAACAGATATCCAACAATTGAAATACATGATTTTAAACCTGAAAGACCTATGACTATCCTGCTATCACTACCACCTTGTTATAGCACAGCTACCTTTTTCAGTCTGAATAAAAGGTCAGTTATTTTCTTATCGAAAAGTCCAATTAATCTGACCACCTGGTTAATGTGATGAACAACCAGTTTTTTGAAGTCCCTGTACTTATTTTTTTGTATAGATTTATCATGTTTATATGACTGCTCAAAATGACTGACATGTTTTGTGATTGGCTAAAAAATATTATGCCACTTATATTGACCAATTAGGAGCAAAACTAAAACCAATATTGTGACTTTACTTGCATACATTTTCCCGCACTTGGCACCTGTTACATGTACTTGCTGCAAGCTCTGATTGGTTCATTGGATAGTGTACCTCTGTTTTGATTCACCAGAGTAATTGCTTTGGTTTTAGTCTTACAATACTGAGTTGAAAACTGCTGTAACTTTATATCTCATAGGTTGCTCCGTGGGATCCTGAACTTAGAATAATGAGAGCTGATTGTCATAAACAAATGGGAGACTACGTCAGTGCAATCTCAGACATCAAGTAAGTATTAAAGGCATAATACAGTGAAATCTCAATTCTATTTATTATCTAGATCATTAGATCTGTGCCAGATGTCCATCTTGGACTGGGAACAGCTGTCTTAGTGAGGGATGGGGTATGAACTCCTTTCTTATTACATGTATAACCCTATACTCCCAGTTCCCAACCTGTCCTTAGTGCCCCCCAACCTCATCACACATTTGCTATTGTAAAGAGGGTCAGAAGGACAACAGCACTGTGATGGACAGCAGAGGGTCGAAGGGCAAGAGGGGGGCTGAAGACAACGTAATAAGGCAGGGTGGCTGAATTGGAATGCAGCCAAAGTGGCAGCACAAAACAGGGCAGGTTGGCCAGACAACGTGACGGCCTTAATTATGTGCCTTCTAGTGCAGAGAGAGTTATGACTTAAAACTAAAATGTGTTGCAGTCTTGTGCTTTTTCCCTGTTTTACCCTGCTATCTCACAAATGCTATTTGTACCATTTTCTACCTCTTTCTCCTACATCTGAACTAAGCCAGCAGAGTGTAACCTTTTTCCTCATCACTCAGTCCAACTTTACATGTCTAACAATAAACATTACTGAAAGTTTTTGTCATTGTTTGTTTCAGGCCTACTACTAAACTAATAAGTGATAACACAGGAGCTTACCTTCAACTCAGTGAACTTCATTATGATATGGGTGAATTAGAAGATGCCTTAAGGTACGTGATTTAGTTTTATTTTAGTTTCGTCACTTGCAGCACTATCAATGATAATAAATAAATAAAATTTAAATAAAGTTGGGTGCCTGGCATATCCAGGGACCTTCTGATTTTGTTCTCCCTATACTCAAAAATGTTGGCTGTGTTTTAAAAATATGCACATCTGATTCCTTTTCAGAGAAATTCGAGAATGTCTCAAGCTTGATCCTGATCATAAGGAGTGTTTTCCTTTCTACAAGGTAGGTATTAATAGTATTGAATCTCACTCAGGATAACAGGTGCAAATGTTGTGAACTATTTTCAGGACTTGAATTGGGTATCAGAGAATGTGCTGAATGAAGCACATTGTAAATTTCTTTGCATGTATTTTTTTGGTAGAAAATGAAGAAGTTGAATAAGCAGATGACAGCAGCGCAAGATCTGATCAATCAAGGAGAGTAAGTGATAAGAAAAGTTACCCCTTTGCTCAGAAGGTTTTGTTTTATTTTGCATATATCCCCCCTCCCACACTCACACATGTAAACATACAAACACAGGTGGTGTGGTAGTGTTCTGATTAGAAAGAGGTTGGTAGTTCAGTGATGCCTCCCTTACATCATATGCTCATGGGCATTTGTTGTTGATGGCGATAATGCCTTGCGCTACCCAGATCTAAGTCCCTCTCCTCTGCAGAGGCTCAGGTGAAGTTTTTGCTGAGGAAAGAAACTAATGAGTGAAGTGAGTGCAGACGTAGAAGAACTTGGAAGGTAGCGGCAGGTTGTGCGCCTGCGCTAACCTCATTCAACTGATTACCCCTTACATCCCGTTAAGTCTCTTCAGAGGAGTAGAGAGGGTCTGTATAATAATATGAGCAAGCCGTTAGCAAAATCTAACAGAATGCCGTGGGGTTAACCCGGTGATAAGCTGGCTACCTCCCAGGAGAAAGTAGCAATATTCCATTGTAGCTACAAAAACCGGGGTTAAGCTCCAAATGTGAATTTATCTTACCATACATAAATGATACCCCACTTGTATTGTCCATAGGAATGTGTAACTGTATGGTTAATTACTGGTTCTTGTTACAGATACGAAGAAGCGTTATCCAAACTAAAACAAGCGCTCAAAACAGAGTCCAAAATCCCTTCACTTGTGGCCAAGGCAAGACGACAGCTGTGCCACTGTCACCTCAAGGTGAACTACTTGTTGTTGTTGTTAATTTTTAACAGTATTCCAGTGGAACAGTAGAACAGTACTAGAGTAAAACCTTTGTACAATGTACAATAGCCACTCTTGACACAGAATCTACTGGCTATTGCCGAGAGGTGGCTGTTATAGGGAAGTCTGAATAAGTTGTAGACATTAGGCAACACCTTATATCGCGAACTATCGATGTATTGGAACGTTACGCTGGTGAAAGCCGACACGACCTGCCCAATATGATGGAGAACCAAGAACTTTAGAAAAACAATGTCGCTGCAGGCCGAGTTTGCTCGATGTTATGATGATGATCTCCGTGAATGGCGTGGCGATCAGGGCAAGGAAACATGGCCGTTGTAGAGAAGTAGGATCTGCGGCTAAGACAAAGAGAATGGTAGCCTGCGAAAACAGCCGTCTCTCGTCGCTCCCGGACGCCAAGTGAATGGTCCAAGTAGTTTACATTTGATCAAATTGTGAAAGTAACTGTTTCTTCTTGTTTTTGATTTTTCAGCTTCAAAATCCAAGCGACGCTATCAAGCAGTGTAATGAAGCCTTGAAAATTGACGAAAACGATGTTGATGCCCTTTGCGACAGAGCAGAGGCTCACATACTCAATGAAATGTACGATGATGGTGAGATAACTCGTTTATTTACTTTTCATTTTCTTCCACGTTGCTGTTTCGTTTATAAAAATGTTCAAAGGTCTGGAGCAAGTGTGAATAACAAGAAAACACACTGCGCCTCTTCCTCTCGCAAGTTTTTCAGTCTATTAGACGGACATGTACAAGCTCTTTTCGTTTTTCTTCACAGCTGTAAATGATTACCAGAAAGCAAAGAGCATTAACGAGCACTTGCACAAGGTAAGCTGATCAACATCTCGCATTTCGTTACAAGGCCTGGTTAAGCGTCCCAACAATTTTGTTGGATAACATTGTTGGACGCCCGGCTAAACGTCCCATCATGTTAGCCAACATTTGTGTCCAACACTGGTTGGACGCGTGGCCGAAACATGATTGGCTGTCGCTAGAATTGTTGTATTGGACTGGCGGATAAACGTTCAGACATTAGGGCCATTTATACGACAGAAAATAAGACGCGTCTTATCTAAGACGCGACTTAAATAAGACGTGAACCGATCGTATAAACAGTACAAAATAAGCATTCGTGTCTTATTTTAGACGGGACTTAAATAAGACGCGTCTTATCTTAGAACAGGGTTTTCAGCTGTTCTTATTTTGTCTGCGTCTTAAATAAGACGCGAACTTCCTCGTATAAATGCTTTCGCGTCCTAAATAAGACGTGAACAACAAGTGCGCCGTATCAAAAATAAGACGCGAACCATTTATACGTGATCTTCGCGTCTTATGTTGGACGCAAACGTATAAATGGTACACTTCGCATCTTATTTAAGTCGCGTCTTAGATAAGACGCGTCTTATTTTCTCCCGTATAAATGGCCCTATTGTTGCAGCCAACAAAATGTTGGACAAAACATTAATCCAAGAAAATTGTTGTTCAAACATCGTCTAACATGGGATGCTAAACGTTCTCAACGTTTAGCCGGGGCCTCATGCGAACAAAAGAAAGATTATAGATGATTTCTACTAAACATTTTCTTTTTACATTACCTTAGGTTCAGGAAGGACTTGAAAGAGCGCAGAAACTACAAAAACAGTCACAGAAACGGGATTATTATAAAATATTAGGCTTGAAAAGGTAACGCTTTCTTGGCCGAAGATAACGAACAAAAACCAATTCTGTCTCAGCTCGACTCTTTTGCCTTTTTTCCTTTAATGAAGGCATTAAACAGGTTACCTCCAACTCTACAAAATAAGTTTCTTCTACTGACTCCCAAATAATTTTTTCTTTCGCATTTTAGGACAGCAACAAAGAAAGAAATACTAAAATCATACCGAAAGTTAGCAGTACAATGGCATCCTGATCATTATGAAGGAGAAGACAAGAAAAAAGCCGAGAAAATGTTTATCGACATCGCTGCAGCGAAAGAAGTGCTATCTGACCCTGGTAAGGGAAACTGTTTTGCTTTGTGTTTTTAATGGTTTTTGGCCCTTTAATCCCGAACATCAAAATACAAATTATCCTTTCTTGTTCCTATGTTTCTTATTGAAGAAGTGGGGAGAAGTTGTTAAATTCATCTTGTGTGATCATGCCCTTAATTCTCATGAACTCTCTGATTGATACAGCATTGATATTACAAGGAGAAACTTGATGTTGATCACTATTGCCCCTAGGGAAGAAATGACTTCAGTGTTACCCGAGGCAAAGCTATAAGGGGATCGTTGGGGGTCGAGGGGAAACAAAATTCACGGTGTCTCTTTGGGCCAGTCAATAAGAGTTTTAGACTTCCAACGACAGAAATAGAACGAGGCAGCTACAATGCTGACGTTTACGCGACAAAACGAAATCGTCCGCAAAGTTTGCAAGAAGTTCAGTTAGCAAAATAACAGTTTTGCACGCGCGTTAAAAAGATTAATTAGCAAAATGTGCGTTAAAAAGTTTAGTTTTGCACGTGTTTTTTAAAGTTCAATTAGCAAAACAACAGTTTTGCACGCGCGTTTAAAGTTTAGTTTTGCACGTGCTTTTTAAAGTCCAATTAGCAAAACAACAGTTTTGCATGTGCGTTTAAAGTTTAGTTTTGCACGTGCTTTTTAAAGTTCAATTAGCAAAACGACAGTTTTGCACGCGCGTTAAAAAGTTTAGTTTTGCACGTCTTTTATAAAGTTCAATTAGCAAAACGGCAGATTTTTACACAAGTTTAAAAGATTAATTGGCAAAACAACAGGTTTTTTTTACATGCACTATAAAGTTTAATTAACAAAACAACAGTTCAGTACGTACGTTATTATTGACTTAAAAAGTGATTGTGGCTTCCCAATTTGATTTAAACTTAGCATGCACGATCTGATCACGTGCGAGGTTAGAGTTCAAGCCATCGTTTTCTTGAGGAGTTGTACAGTTTTGTTACTCTGGGGAAGTGCACCGTTTCAAGACATGACACGTGAATAGCTCCCGTCCGTTTTTATCGAGAAACTCGAGAAATGCACTTGTGCAGTTTATGTCCTCATATTGCCTTTCCTATACACATTACCGCCCCTGTATACATATTGTCTACCCAAAGTGCGATTCTACTTAAAAATAATTTACGTATTTCCGACAGAAAAACGTGCCAAATACGACAGTGGCGAAGATCCGCTTGACCCAGAAGCTCAACAAGGAGGAAATCCCTGGCAACATGGAGGATTTCCGTTCGGGGAGGGTTTCCAGTTCAAATTCCACTTCAACTAAATCTTCAAACCAACAATTCTTTAGCTTTCATTCTCTTCCTGATGTAGATGGTGAATTAGGGACTATTTTGGTTGCAGGAATAGCCGGGAAAGGGATTATTTTCACCTGTAACTACAGTAATTATTATAAATTATTTCGTAACAATTTTGTATAGTTATAATAATTACAGTAATTATTTCATGAGATCTCCCAGATATCGAGTCTTGTGGTCTGCCATAATCCAAAATCAATACAGGCTCGTTTTGTAAGTTTTTCCGTTGTGGCACCAAATGAACAGTTAAAAAGGGTTGAAAAGTGATAACGGAAGTTGCAATACAATTCTATTTTAATGCTAGGAAGCAGACTTTCTCAGTAAGTCTATATTTGAAATTTCAACTTTTCGATTTCGCGTTACCACGCAGATCTACTTGGATTAAACGTTTTCTCAATTGCATTATTGTACAGAATGGTCTTGCCTTTCTTTTCTTATAGTTATTATTAAATTCCACACCGTATAGGTGTAATTTTTCTTGCTTGTAGTCAGTATTTTGTGCAAATGGAAACAAATCGATCACTGATCATGACAGTTGCCTTGTTCAAAAGCGTGTACATTATTGCCAAGCAGCCGTTGCTTGACAACGACTTGTTGCTTGGCAACAACTCGACGTCATGTGACGTTGTGACACATGAATACCTGACAAACCGGTTAAATTTAGTAGAGCAGACGACATTCCTTTTCATCTTCTTTACTGCCACAAAGATGACTACAAGCTGAAGCCTGCAGTAAATTCAAAACTTTATAACATATTGTACATTTTTATGCATACAACTTGTCGGAAGTATTCAATGTCCTGATCTAAGATGAAAGTATCTTTGACATGTATTTATACTTGTAAAATCCATCAAGTTGCGTGGTATTTTAGAATAAAAAAACTAGACAACTGAACAAAATTTTGTTGGTATGATCTTTTTTCTTTACTTTCAACGCGCGGAGAAGGACAACTCTTGTCTTGTTTAAATACAAATTTCTGTACACCTCATAGAATAGAAAATTTAACAGATACAAGCTTTTCGATTACAAAACATTTTAATCTGTTTACACTGTAACAGCTTAGAAAAGATCCATTCGCGAGAAAATGTATTTAAGCAGTACAAATCCTTAAGAACTACAATATTTCAGTCAGTATAAATACTACAAGAATATATTCTTTGCAAATGAAAAAATATGAAAGATACACACCTTCCCATGTAACCAGTTTTAAATGGATACAAAATTTGACTATTGCAAATGCAATGGGGGAACTCGACTGCCAGCAGGCCCTCTAGATAGTTGAGCGTGCGAGCAAATACGCGATCGAACGAGCGAGCAAAAGTAATGCGAGCCATGGAGGGAATCTCGCTTGTTTGCGATTAGCTCGCCTGCTCGATTGTTTGAAAAGGGACAGCTAGTGGTCTAGGGAACTTTCCGATTTATTTGCTGGGTATTTACAATGCAGCTGAGAGTTCACAGTTCAGAAAGAATCGAATTAAATTGTTTGAAAGTATTATATCGGGGGCCTTCCGATACATACATCGCACACGGAGGCGAATTCAGAAACAGGGGGTCGTAGCAATTGCGGCGAGAACAACCTGGGGTGCGGGCAATATACCAGACAAAATGGGAGGAAGGCCCCCCCCCCCCCCCCCCTAAAGCCCCCTACGGGACAACAAGTACTAGATTGAGTACGAGTACGACTTTTCAAACCTAGCTCACGTGCTTTAGAGAATAACTTGTCACACCAATATTCAACAGGAAGCAGGGAGAGTTCTGCGATGTGACTGGTGTAAAATTCGAAAGAGTCAATCGTACTCTAAGCTAAAGGTGCTGGTCCATATGGCCCTTAATCACGTCCCGCCATTTTGTATAAAAACAAAAGATTTACCCCGTCAAGCCTCGCAGTGAAAAAGTTGAAAACGAGGTTAAGCGGGGAGAAAACAAAGCATTTTATTCTTCGGGGAGCCAACATGGCCGCCGCGTGATCAAGGCCCATTCTTTTTTATTCTCAAGAGAACAAATGATCTCTTGCTATTCTCTAATGTTTGCAACAAATTAAGTATTTGCGTTCAAATGGTTCAAAACCATCAGAACATTTTTTGGTGATAGCTTTATAGATAAACAAGCATCGACGTCGCAAGTGTCGGAGATGCGATGAATGCCGATCTCTCAGTCGTCATCGAAATCGGAAAAATCGTCATGCGTGAACGCTTGCACGCGTGTGGCCTGGGGTTGAGGTCTTTTAAATACTGGAGAATGCGAAGTATCTATAAATGAAATGAAATGATCTTTAAATTAAACAGGGTGCTTTTTATCAATCAAATATTGATTTATAATTTCTTAAAGTAAGAGGATCGCAGTTTTCGGGCATTCTTGGTGTTGCGGGCACCATTGTTCGTTAGCTACTGTGTTGTGGTGTGGGTGTGGTGTTCATCGCCTTTTGAATCTTTTGTTTTCTGTCATTTGGTGAAAGTAACATCTGCAACCCTAAAAAACCGCCCAGTTTTCGGTCTTGTTGGCACAGTTAGCGCAGTAGGACAAAGATGGGTCTTTCTGCATGTACCGGTATCCATGAACCACTCATTGTCTTCTATTGTTTGTGAGGTATTGTATTTTTGGTCTTGTTTTGCATTTGTATTATTGTCGTTCTTTGTTCCTTTTGTATTACGTAATATGTGACCGGTACATGCAGAATCTACCACAAAGATTGTCGTGAGCGTCATTTGAGGGCCGATTTCGTGGATATTGTCCCAGCTGTCCACAAACAAACAAACAAACAAACAAACAAACAAACAGGGTAAGGTAAAGCGAGTTAAGATTTCTCACCTGCAGTCTGCTGTCCACTTAATCCTCGAGCAGGAGCCCTGACAAAACAACGGCAAAATATCAGTTTTGTTGTCGTTTATACCCGGCCAAGTGCCCGAATTTTGGAATATTTTAGGGCGATTCACTCCACTTTTTAGTATTGACTTATCGACATAAAACGTAAAACGGACGGTGAAGAGAAAAGTTGGCCTTACAAGATTCGTGTGGTAAATGTAATCATCTTTGCGTAGTTTTTAACGGATTAATTACAGACCGCAATCAATCCTGATTTATTTTTGTCCGTTAGCAAGTTGCTGTAGTGTCCCTGCCTAAATAAATAAGACGTCAATCAAGACGTTTGTCTTGAAAAGAATGACAAACGAAATTTGGGGAGAGAACAAAAGCTACTGAGGGGGTGGAGGTGTGCCTTGGCAACTGTTAACTAGTCTGTGCCAGGCGTTCACAAGGCGGAGCGCGAAAGAAAAGGCCTGCTTCCGTGATCTCTTCCCAATCTCCTCGCCAACTTTAACTCCGCGCTTCTGTTCACTATCTGAATACCTGGGACCGGCATGGAATGAGGGTACATATTATTCACGAGGTATTCCTTATTCTTACCTTCGGCCTGGTGTCTTCTCGTCTATTGAGGATATGGAAAAATCACTGTCGATATCATCTTCATTCTACGGGATTCAAAGAAAATGAACCTAAACAAAGAGCATAAAAACTTGGGGATGCAGAAATGTTTCCAAAAGCTTTATTGTTGTTGTTGTTTTTGACATTACTGTGACCAGTCACGACAGACGCAAATAATCCGATGAACCAATCAGAACTCGAAGCAAAAACAAGTAGCCGCCGTCAAGCGCGGGAAAACGCGTGGGAGCAAGTCACGATTGGTTTTGGTTTGTTGATTGGTTGATAAAGTGGCGCGAAAGTTTTTTCAGCCAATCAAAAAGCGTAGCAATGCAAAACCAAAGTAATTGAAACCCGCTCTAAAGGAATGCGAATATCCAATTCAAAACAATGGTTTGGAACTTGAAACAAACCAAAAGAAAGAAAGACAAAAAGACCAGAGCGCATGCTCCTCACCTGTTGCCGCGCGGACTTCTGTACAGTACTTCTTGGAGGCTCGCTTCTCTCGTCACTATTCCCCTGGAAGTGAAGCGATACACCTCCTGCAGGTTTCTTGACAGCAGATCCGAAACTCAAGCTTCGCTCTAGACTTTCAGCTAACTCGCGAACCTTTTCGCCTCGTGGAGCGGGTTTGGGGATAGTTTTAACTTCAGCCAGCTGCATGACAAAGAAGATAAATGCTAGTACAAGCTCATAAGGGGAAAATGGGAGTGTTCTAACAGTGGAAAAAGGCATATAAGCCATCAAAGCAGAGACATTAAAAATGGATCTACATCTACATCTATACTTGTTGGTAAAGGGGTCACCATCGCACCAAGATTAAAATAAATAAATAAACAGTACAATTGAAGGACAAAGATAATGTGGTGCAACTTTCAGTGGATGTAAAAATGAATGTCTGACCTCTTCTTCCGAATCAGAATCAAAATTTTGCTGCGAGGGAATGTGTACTGCTACTTTATGAGTGGGTTGAGGCGTCGGCTTAGCAGCTTCCCTGTGGACATTAAAAAACAAATATACGTTAGCCAAGTTATATACGGTCATTAGACCAAAGTGCCATTCTTGGAAAATTTCCACGAGGTATTGAAGACTTGACCAAACAGCTTCTAAAACTCATTAATAATTTATGACGAAGACACACAAGAAATCACTAAAGAGGTTTGGATACCCGGTGTTTATTTGCATAGATTTTGGCGATCTTAGCTTATAGATGCTTCATGTAAGCCTCACTCTACTCACTCTCCTGAATCCCAGTTGGATTCCTCCTCTTCCTCCTGTGATCCTTCTGTCACGCTCACTTCCTCTTCTGACTCGCTCAGGGTCCTCTCTGTCACGGAAGTGCCACTAAAGGAGCGGTCCGTGACGGTTGTCACGCTAACAGTCATATCACCACCGCCGGTAGTTGAACTAGTGCAGAAATGATAAAGCAACACATTACATGAGCTGTAATCAAAGGCTCCTATGAGCCAACTCGTAATACGAAACGTCCCACCCCTCTCCTAGACGTTTTGCTCCACTGACCCCGTCCCGTTCATCCCTGTGTCAACTCCCCACCCTCCCCTCCCATCAACGCCGTCACCATGGGTAAGGCAGCTGACCATTATATATCGCGGGCTTAGTTAACAGCCCATTGACCGGCGGATCTTGTTTAACGCTCCTCGTATTCTAAGTTTAAAAATGAAAGATGAGAGTACAAGTATTCTGAACTGCCGAGCCATAAAGGAGAATTAGTATATTGAGTTAACAAAGCGTGTTCCAACGCGTTCAAACTTCAATCTTTTAAAAAATTCGTATTTAAGTACGAATGGCATTGAGAAAAACAAGCTTAACATGAGTTTCGGCCGAAATGTGTGTTGTATGAAAAACTATTCCTTAATAAAAAATTATGCACGTAAAATGTTTTTCCTGCTTTATGAGTAAATTAACAAAATAACTACTTAAAACAAACGAAAAAGAAAATAATGTTCGATTGAGATTTAATACAGAATCTGGTAAAGGTAATTGGAAAATTAGCTGAAAAAAAATTAAATGGTGTTTTCTAAAAGCTAAATGCAACAATAGAGACGTCAATTTTTATAGTGCATAAACATTTACCCCCGTTGACTAAGAGTAAATTATTAATGGCCGAACAACTCTTTAAACAAAATAAAAATAATATTCCGTTAGCATAACAACCTTACGCTGAAAAATATAGCCTATTTTATACAGATTTTACTGAGAAAGATGAAAACAACTCAAAAAAGTTATATAAAAACTCCCTGCTCCTTGAAAAACATTGGGGTAATTTGTTTCGAAAACACATCGAAGTCTTGGTAGTCACATTCTGCACGCAACGCGAAAAAAGTGCTTTTTAACAAATTTAGGATGACAAAACTTGCGAAGAAAGCTTACATTTATGAAAAGAAATTACAGAGTAAAACAACTTTTGTTACAAATTTCTTACAAACAAGAATTGACTTTGGAACAAAATGATATTTTATTTATCGATTTTTGAATAATGGGTTATAACGTCAAGTCCACCAACTTTCCTGCAACTATCCGAAATTGTAGAAACAAGTTAATTTTAGGCCGTGCAATGGAATGGCAAAATAATTCGATTACTTCTTTATAAATTTTACTTACATTTTGACATCCAGTTCCGAGTTTGTGTTCCCCATCAGACGTCCTCCTCATCAGCACTGATGTTTTAAAGTTGAGGACGCAATGAAGATGAACAAAAACTCCCACGATTAAAACGCGCAGGTGTCGAAAAATTATTAAGCTTTCATAAGCTTATGAGCAGAGTTTTTCTGATGCGCGAGACAGTTTCAACTAATTCTTCCCTCCGTTGATTTAGCTCGAAATCCCCCAATCTTTAAAAAGTAACTCCTATTAGTTACAAGTAAAAGTTTCTGGAGATTTCTATGAATTCATTTAACTCTATTATGAGTGTTAAGTTTTCAAACTACACTGGCCGCCACTGTGCCCAGGGGAGGGTGGGATGAGTATCGATACCAAAGTAGTCGATACCAAAGTAATCGATACCAAAATATTCGCTACCAAAGTAATCGATACCATCAATACTCGCTCTGCTAATAGGCCAATTTCGATATATTAAAATTCTAACTTGATTTCCAGGCTTAGGGGAATAAAACAAAAGAAATTAATTATTCATCCCTGAACCTCAATATGATTTCTTTTGTTTTATTCCCCTAAGCCTCGAAGCCAAGTAAGAAAATTGCCTATTTTGAATAGGCCTTATGCGTGATGATGTCATCAGCTCAAAATTCACCACCAAGCCTCGTTTACACGAAATTCCTTGCAAACCTTTGACAAGTTCACGTTGTTTTTGAGTGGGTATTCTTTTCAACTTTGCTCCTTTGAGAAGACATTGATGGCATTGTCACAGGCTTTAACTTCGAAAGCGAGGCTTGGGGGTGAAATTAGCAAATCTGACGTAAACATGCATAAGGGCTATTGCATCTCTGAATTTTTTCCGAAATTAACTTTGTTCTAAAAACAGCCTTCTCGCCAATCACATGGGCACCATTCATGATGCCTACTTCAACTTATGGACATATCTGTTTAGGACAAACTCATACCCAACGAATGTGTAACTGCTGAAAATCGTGCTCATCCTTACCCAGTGGAGCCCAGGGTCCCTCTAGGAGCAGGTGACTTCCGGCCTTGCTGCAGTACACCGGAAGTACGGACAGCGGTTGCTGTGTTCTTGAAAGTGGGAGATTTGTTCGCGGGAGAACTAGCGCCCGCGAGACGTGAACTCGCGGGAAAACTGGCGCCCGCGGGACGAGAACCCGCCGGCGTACTGGCGCTTCCGGGACCAGAACCAGTGTTCACTGAAGAAAAAGAGAGATAAAAACAACTTAAATGGTATTTCTTCAAAAGGAAAACTGGAAACGTTCGAACCTTCGATCCCTAGAATAAAAGCTTTGTGAAGTAAAGGAATCCCTCAAAGGAATCGTTACATTTACGCTTTTGCAAATGTCAGAAGTTGTTCACGACAACAACAACAACAATTTATTCAACAAGAAACAACAACTACAATGTATAATTAGTGTAATAATGGAAGAGTTGACTGATTTGTTTGCCCTGCAAATAGCTGGAAAGCTAATCGGGGCAGGGCAAAACAAGTACATGAAAAATACAAATATCTACAAAATCAAAAACCTTATACTATTGAAAAGCCTTGCAGATTGCACATAATAATGAATAAAAACACAGAAGTTAAGTGATCATAGTCGCCAATGCAAGCAATCCTCACTTCCACAGAGCGGTTCACACATACCTGACAAACCAGCTTTTCCTGCTGACGCGCCACTGCGGTAAGTCTTCTTTACGATGTCTTCTAACTCTTCAACACACCTGAAGGAAAACAAGACTAATTATCAACTCGCCAAAGCAAACGCATGCGCGATGTGCAGAAGAGATTTCTAACATTTTGGAAAAGAAACCAACAAAAAAACAACAACAACAACAAGAAATTCGTTTGTAATAATGTTTATTTATCCTACAAAATGGATCAGTGGATACAAAAGTAACAACTGATATAACCCCAAGTGTAGCCAAATAAAATAAGTATGCTATAAAAGTGTAACTAAGGTTAAAAATGTAAATATACTAAAAACTTTAAAACTAACTGTAAAATTAACTATACATTACATTTAATAAAATGGGAAGTACGGTCTAATTCACAAAAATATTTATAACTCAGTCTTAAACTTTTATATATATAATGTAGTAATTTTTCTAATCAGTCTAGGAAAACTGTTGCAGTCCGCTGCTGCTGCGTAGTGAAAAGTGGTCTGACCAGTGTTTGTATTCATATATTTTGGGAAAATGTAGAAAAAAAAAATAAAAAACTAAGTGGGGGAAGGGGGGGGGGGGGGGGACAGACTCCATCGGGGGAAGAGGGGGGGGGGGTAAATAGGGAGGTAAAACGTTTTTCCACTTTTTGTGGGGGTGAGGGTGGGGTGGCCTCCTCTTGGTCCGCCACTAAACTTACCAAACTAACAAAAGTTAATGTTTCACTTACTCTTGTCTAACTTCAGTGTAATTCTTGATTTTCTACAGGGAGAAAAGGAAATTTCAGTGGCATTAAAACAAATATTAATGACAAACTGACTAATAAATAACAAACAAATTATAAACCATTATTTCCATTTGATAATAACATATCAAATTTATTTTGTATGAATGTTAATATGTAACTTAACAAAGAACCTATTAAGAATAAATTAAAAAATAATGTTAACAAAAACATAAGAATTTGCAAGTTTAATATAACAAGAATAAAGAGTATGAAAGTTCTTGAGAACTTCCGTTTAAGAGTGATCATTCGAGATTATTCCTTCTCAAACTCATTAATAATTCATGACGAGAACACAAAGGAAATCACTACCGTGAAGGAGGTTTTGAAATCGTTTCTTAATTTGCATAGATTTTGGCGATTTTATTCCTTCGTTTTCTCCGCATTTAACGATCAGTTTGAGAAGCTATATCAAACACTCGAAACAGTGTTTCATCAGATTTCCAAACACCTTGAAGTGGTTTAAAAAAACTCGGCTGCGCCTCGTTTTTCCAATCCACTTCTCGGTGTTTGGAAATCTGATGAAACACTGTTCCTCGTGTTTGATATATTACATGAACAACGTCGATGGACAACATAAGACTACACAAGAACAAGAGTTGAGGACTGTTTAAGCCCTCGCTCTTGTTTGATCGTCGCACACACATCGAGTTTGAACTGTTGTCAACTCCCTTAGGGCCGATTTATACTGTACAACTTTGTCGCATGCGACACGCTTAAAACATGCTTACGACATGCTTACAACACAAATTACTTCGTGCAAATCAACTCAAGTCATGTCGTAAGCATGGCGTAAGCGTGTCGCATGCAACAAAGTTGTACCGTGTAAATCAGCCCTTAGACTTTCGTAATCGTTTTTTCCCGACTTTGAGCTAAAGTTATTCTTTATCGTACCTTGCTCCGTGCTTGCCTCTCTGCTTTTAGCGCGGTCATTTTTTCTTCCATTTTTTGTGAAGACAGCCGGACATTTTCCTATCGGTAAAGAACGATCCAAAACATTAGAAACTCTGTTTTCACCGTATGCACCGAAGAGGATAGGAGCATTTCCATATAAAATATCAGGGTTGCTTGTAATACATTTTAGGGCTAAAAAGGGGGCTCGGTTTTAACATATCTAGAGTTGTAACTTTTCTGGTATGAAAAGGTAGAGATTTATAACAGTTCTTTCTAAAACATTATGATTCAACGTGTGCGATACGATTGATCTGATAGCAAATACAAATTATGAAAGTATCAGGTAAGGCTTTGTTTTGTTACTTCTTATGGGTGAATATAAACTGGGGCCACGCCCACAAAACCGGTTCTGGTACCTTTTGGGAGACATTTTAAAAAAAATTCCGATGAGCTGACCCGCAACTTAAATATCTTAAATATGTCTCCTCCACCCGACCCGTATACAGTTCAGTTTGCGGGTTTTGATTGATTGTCGTAAAACCAAAACCAAAGTAATCACTCTAGCCAATCACAACAGACACAGACAATCCAATGAACCAATCAGAACTCGAAGCAAATACATGTGGCCGGCGTCAAGCGCGGGAAAACGCGTGCGAGCAAGTCACGATTGGTTTTGGTTTTACTTTTGATTGGTTGGAAAAGCGGCGCGTGATTTTTTAGCCAATCACAAAGCGCAGCAATGCAAAACCAAAGCAATTACCGAAATTACTGACACTCAAACTACTTTAATGAGCATCATTATCCATGGTGATGTGTACTTACACCAGACAGTCCTTGCTTGGCGAGCTTCTGATCCAGTATCTGAATAATCTCCTGTCTGCACGCCTGAACTTCATCAGGCCTGTGATTAAAACGAGCTGTGAAAAAAAAAAAAACATGCGAAATGAAGGCACTCTTTCTCACCGAAGTCACAAAATTTTGCTTGTCTAATTTCCAAGTTATATCGCTTAATGCCACTAAATATCCAACTAAATTGGATAAAAAGATTCTATAGAGCAAAACAGAAGCAGTAGTTTGGAGATAAAGTGCACGATTGCAAGGATGGAAGTGGATTACAGTTCATTACACCTGATTTCGTGACAGGCGATGAAGAAATCAAAATTACGATTCCTGTGAATATTTATTTGGCTTTTCTTTCTTTTCTTTTCTTTCTATTTCTTTTCTTTCTATTTCTATTTTCTTTTCATCGACAAGCTTAAAGCAAGCTGCTGGTCATTATCATGACAACAAAATGTATCACACTGTCCCATCAATTTTGCAATGCAAAAATTAACAAGTGCCAATAAGTTTCTTACAGGTTATCAGCTGATTGTGAGGAAAAGGACGAAATTCGCCGGCTTCAAGAGTGGCTGTACCCTGTAACAACAAAATAACTTATCAGTTTAATACAGAATCTGAAATAATCTGACGCAAAAACAACGTGATTTGATAAATTCCGAAACAAAGCTATAACACTTACCCATTCTGAACTGGAAACGCCACTAGAAAAGACAAGAAAAGAATGATTATGCCTGGCTAATCAGAAGCAAAAATTTCAAAAGTAAAAGAGTATTTTGCATGCAGCAGAGCCTCAAAATCGCGAAAAAATGTGGCAGAAGTCAATTTGTTGAAAAAAGGCACATTTGTTACGTTCTAGCGCGGAAAAAGCCTAGTTGCCAAATCACGTGCATTTGGGATGGGGCTAAGAAACCGGCATTTTTACGATTGGTCTTTTTCTATTTATTGTAATTATAATCAAAATTTGTAACGCATGTGCAAGCTTGCTGTTTTGCTAATTAATGTTTTTCACGCGCGTGCAAAACCGCCATTTTTCTAATTAAAATTTTACGCGCACGTGCAGAAATGTCACTTTGCTAATTGATAAACTATTTTAACGCACGTGCAAAAAATGTAAAAAACTCACGAAGTTAATTCTTTGATGTCTAGTTCACCACTTTCTAGGCTGTCATTGGCATCGGCTTCATCCACCTCACTGAAATAATTCGAAAAAATAGTTTTATAAGCAACTGTAATTTATGAAAGGAAGTTAGCCATTTTGCGCCGCTAAATGAATTCCCAAAGTATGACCGTTCAATTAAGCAGTACTTCCCTGTGGTACTGTTTATTTTACCGTTAAAGTTGTGGCCGTTCAAATGAAAGTTTTTAAGAAATACTTTCCTGTGGTACTGTTTATTATGCTCTAACTTTTGAATTTGTGGATGAAATCCTAAAGTGTGACCATTCAAATGAAAGCTACTGAGCAGTACTTTCCTGTGGTACTGTTTATTATGCTGTACAAGGTGGTTCTAACTTTTGAGTCTGTGGATGAAATCCTAAAGTGTGACCATTCAAATTAAAGCTACTGAGCAGTACTTCCCTGTGGTACTGTTTATTATGCTGTACAAGGTGGTTCTAACTTTTGAGTCTGTGGATGAAATCCTAAAGTGTGACCATTCAAATGAAAGCTACTGAGCAGTATTTTCCTATGGTACTGTTTATTATGGTGTACAAGGTGGTTCTATTTATAAAACCTACAGTCGAACCTCTCCTTACGGACACCTCTCTAATACGGACACCTCTCTATTGCGGACAGTTTCCTATGTCCCGACAAAATTCTCACATATTTTCTTTACAAAAGACCTCTATAATACGGACCCTCTCTAATACAGACAACGGACAC